>JAODKM010000108.1:19407165-19420151 GCA_026780845.1 Petrocephalus sullivani
CAGGAAGAGCTTTGGCTGTGGACCCTGCCATGGGCGTCATGAACGTTCCCCTGCTAACCCACGCCTGACCCCCCCCCCCCCACACACACACACACACACACACACACACACCCCACTGCCTGACTCAGCACTTTCCCATGCCAGGGCTGTCAGTGGTTATCCTGGTTAGTGCTGGGCCATGATTACATTCTAGATGATGCCATCAGGTAACCAGGGACCCTGGTCCTGTGGACGGGCAGGGTTTATCAGGGTTGGGATACACAAGGAAATACTTTGACTATGGTAGGTGGTAGTGGTTAGGGATGCAACCGTGTAAGTACCGCTGAGGTACCCTGAGCAAGGTACCATCCCCAGGCACTGCTCCCCGGACGCTCACGTAGCTGCCCCCTGCTGTGACACTATGTCACATGGATTAAATGCAGAGGACACATTTCGTTGTTGCATGCTGTGGTGCATCTGCAATGATGATCACTACGTGCAGATGATGCAGGATCCACAGACCAGGCCCTATCCCTGGTTTGAGAGCACATGGAACATGGAGGGAGCTGGAGAGCAGTGGTTCTGAACTGGGTTACCATCAGGACCCACATTATTCCTCTATCATTAAGTCACAACCTTAGCTTTTCTGTTTGTATTTCACCAGAATTCTGGGACAACATCATTCTGGCCCACAATCATTTTTTTAAACCATACAATCTGTGGCCCCTTGAAAATAGTTCCACAGCCCTCTTTTGGGTTGAAAGTTGAAAGTCACTGCAGTAGAGAACCTACGACCACTTCCATCTAGAGGAAGACTTAGTCAGTGTCAGGCCCACCATGAACTGGTTTATCAGTTCTGAAATGTTCCCCTCCATCCCAGGCTACAAGACAGCGTTACACAGAAGCGCCCTTGGGGTGTTGATCCGCAAGGCACTCTACTAGGCCCCTCAAAGTTACTGCTGCTGTCTTTGTGGAGCCCGAAGATGGGTTTGTGATGAAGTCAGCATGGAGCAAAGCTGGGTTGTCCCCTTTTAGTGCTAAACAGCATATTTAAATGCCTGCACCTGATATGCAGAAAGGGCATAAGAAGTGTGGAAATGATACATAGAGGTTAGAAAGAAAGCCAAAAGCAGCCCTGGACGACATTTCAAGACATCTGGGAAAATAAGGACAAAGGCGCATTTAAATTTAAAAACAATCAGCGGTTATCGGAATAATAAAATATTATTTACTATACTATAAAAGGAGAGCTGGGAGAAAAGAAGCATCCATGAGATTATCACGGACTGGCAATCCCCACATGGTTTAGTTCATTCTGATTTAGATTCACATTAGCTATCTGAGCTCCCAATCCTTTGAGACATGTAATATATGTAACACATTTTTCTAACAAGCCCATTTAATTAAGCCTAATTAATTATGGGTGTCATGGACAGAAAGGCAGAGTCTGTGGACCAGAGGCAGAAAACTGAAGCTTGGCAGATGTTCAGCAGATACCATCCACAGCAACCTGAACCGTTTTCAGGTGCACCTTTTATTTATTGGATGCATTAATGAAGCAATTAAAGCTGAACACTGCTGAAGGGCAGAGTAGGGCTGCTTCACTAGGTAACGTTCCGTCTTTACAATCCCACCGCACACCCCTGCTGGAATTCTGCAGATTTAGAAAATGGTGTGATTGATCAGTCATCAAATTCTCATAATGATAAGGGATGAAACATTTTATCCAGAATTCTCATATTTTACTCCACCCATCACCTTATTTAATGTAGGATCACAGTGACCCTAGATCCTATTGCAGGTTGCAGAGGCAGGAGACAGGGGACCAGCCCGTCACAAGGCATAGGCAGGAGACAGGGCACCAACTCGTCACAAGGCAGAGGCAGGAGACAGTGCATCAGCCTGTCATAAGACAGAGGCAGATGACAGGGTACCAGCCTGTCACAAGGCAGAGACAGGACACAGGGCACCAGCCTGTCACAAGGCAGAGGCAGGACCTCCTGTCACAAGACAGAGGCAGGAGACAGGGCACCATCCTGTCACAAGGCAGAGGCAGGAGACAGGGCACCAGCCTGTTACAAGACAGAGGCAGGAGATAGGGCACCAGCCTGTCACAAGGCAGAGGCAGGAGACAGGGCACCATCCTGTCACAAGGCAGAGACAGATGACAGGGCACCAGCCCATCACAAGACAGAGGCAGATGACAGGGCACCAGTCCGTCACGAGGCAGAGGCAGGGCACCAACCCGTCACAAGGCAGAGGCAGGAGACAGGGCACCAGTCTGTCACAAGGCAGAGGCAGATGACAGGGCACCAGTCCGTCACAAGGCAGAGGCAGGGCACCAGCCTGTCACAAGGCAAAGGCCGGAGACAGGGCAACAGCCTGTCACAAGGCACATGAAATCTCACAGTCTGTCACTAAGCGTAACACAAAAAAATTAAATGGGTGAGTTATTGAGTTCATTAATGATCATCTTGAATAAACAACCAAAAAACATATTGTGTGCTGAATCATGCACTGTACAGATGTCGATTTGGTAACTGTATGTGGATTCTGGGCTGGACCTCCTGTGACAAAAGAGGCATTCATGGAAACCTAACATAAAACCACTGAGAAACTCAGTCCAGCGGTTACACAACGCCACAAGTCAATGGCAACGCAGACAAATACACCCAAGTAGAAGAGTAGCTGGCTGTGGGTTTCGGGGGAGTATGTGAGGTATGTCATTCTGTGTACACTCAGCTCAAAGCATGGAGCAGGTATCTATTAAAACAAACCTAAAGGTACCATGAGCACTCTCAAAGCAGCCTGTTCCACTTCACAAGGCACCCCCCCGTGTCTATAATCAGCATCAAGAGCATTTATGTCTCCACAGTGGTAACTGGCAACTACCATGGTGGGGTGGGGGCTGCACTTTGCTGCCCTCCTGGTACAGCAGTCCCAAAGTGGCACGATTCTGCTGATTGAGATGGGGGGAGATGGAGGGGAATGGGGGCCATATTTTCACAGCTGACAGCTGTGGCCGGCAGCTGTTCATTTGGCAGCCAGTAGACATTGTCATCAGAGAAGACCGCGGCCACCATTCACTTCGTGATCGATTCGTGCGAATCCGTAAGCCGCATTACTCAGCCCCTTCAAAACGTAACAGTTTGGCTCATTTGTACAGCAGATAATTTTACTGGGCAGGCAGGCTTCGTATCTATCCTGCAGTATTACAGCACGGCTTTGCGGGAACTGAAAACGGCAACATTCAGCTTATCAGCCCACTGCCCCAGAAGCTGCTCACTGATAAATGTTGGGGTGGGGGATGTAGAATCAGACGGAAGGTTGTTGGTTCTCGTCTCAGAACCGGGCAATGCCACTTTATTTGCGAGAATACCAACTTACCTGGATTTCATGTTTTCTCAGAAACGTCTGACTGGGTACATGCAAGACACTTTTCGGTAAAAAATGTCTACTAAGTGCCTCCTTCACGAAAACCGTTATGCTTGAGCGGATGTTCACAACGTTCGCCAGTGTCCCGCATAGCAGTGACCACCGCCTTCCTGCCACATTTTGTTTAAAGCCCGCACCCGGCTTCAGAGAGGTAATCAAGCATGTAATGAAGCGGCCGCATTCGCATTTAAATCATCTGCAAAGGTGAGGCCATTAATGGCAGAGGCAGTGAGAGGTTTGCAGCTTTCCAGGTCGCAGGGAACAGGTACACATGGCACTTTTTTGTTTGCCCCCCCCCCCTCCCCCCACATACTGCTCTTATCTCATTCCCAAGCCAAAAAGGCTTTGCAGGATAGCGAGGCAGAGGGGGCTGGCTGGGCTGCGCCTCAGGCTGTCTGTTTGCATCATCACACATATCGAAACTCAGGCCCATGACCCTTCAGTCTCACATATATAAGGTCACAAGTGGGTAACGCTTTTAGTGGAACTACACAGTGTGGGCACAGTTATGTGAGGTGTGCGTGTCCTGCAATTAACGGGCGTGCTTAGTTACTTCGAAACTTTAACAGATTCGTCTCTTTAAATCCTCTCCAAAAAAGCTGCTATTATGAAAGGTGCCCATGCCTCCCAACTGCTCACCCTAGACGTGGAACTGAAAACACCTGGAAGGACCACAGCAGGTCCAGGGGAGATGAGATGCGGTGTGGCTGCTTGGACCCACTCCTAGTCCACCTGTTGCCATGACATCCTAGTAACTGAATAATGCCTTGTTTATGCAAGTGTTTTGAATGATATATTTCAACATAGGACTGTTTCAAGACACCATAACTGGAAAATGCAGTGCGGTGCAGTGTGACAGCGGCACAGTGACAGGTTCTACAGCCACATTGCCCCTGTGCCTGCCAGGGCCTATTATTATTATTATTATTATTATTATTGTCATTGTTAATCAGTGAATGCCAGCAGTTTGATTGATAGATTCCTTTCGGCCTTAATGGAATATGGTTTGATTCAGGACGAAGGCAGTACTCCCTGGACAGTGTGTACTGATATTTTAGATTGATGGTTTGCAGTCAGATTTTTTGGCAAGTTCTTGGCTTTTCTCCACATTTTTTGTTTATCCTTGAAAATAAAAGAGGCTTCTTCTTCCTTGAAAGGGCTTCTTCCCCACTGGTCCAACGCCTCTGACCCTCTCACTTGGCAGCACCCCCTGCCGACAGAGGCCAATGTGATGTGGGGGGGAGGGGGGCTCAAAGCACCTCAAGCATCCCACCCAAACACTCCCACAGATGTTACTCCAAGTGTTCTAGCTGCTGTTTATTGGCTGTAAGTAATACCTGGAGAACCCCGCCTTTGAAGGGTGGAGTATTAGGCTGACCTCGTAGGCTAGGATTAAATTAATTTAGATAACTACTTCAATTCAAAGCACTTCAAGAGCTCCCAGGACCTCTAAAGCACTGATTATATCTATGTGCCATCTTAACAGCAACTAATATCAATTTTCTCTTTACAAACTCAAATATTATTTCATACATATTTCACTAGATACGCTGTTGCAGCACCAACAGTAAAGGGAGGTGAGACAAGATCATAAAGTTTAAACACATCTCCCGCTGCAAAAGAGTGGTTTTTCAAAAGGGTGCAATGCTGACTTCAAAACTCCTGCGATAACAGTGCGGCTGGTTTAAATGGCCAATATCTATCGTTAGAGCAGGGCGAGTGAATTTGAGAGCCTATTACATGACATGAGTGGGATGTGCTTGATCATGCTTTAACAGCTATTGATATGTATAAATCATATGACTTGGTGTAACAATGGCATGAATAATATAGCAACAGAGAGGAAAAATAGAGGGAGATTTTGGGTTGTGCCTCAAACACATCGACCTGAACAGGAGGGAAGAGGGTTATTAACTGGGGCACGGGCATTGGTCTGGAATAATGTGCGAGGATCCATTGCAGAGGAACTGGTTCCAGATGTAAAACCAAAGCATGTGTTTGCAAGAACTGGACCCGAGCAAATAGGAGCGGCTTCCGGAAGAGCCAGTGGCGGGCCCAGGGAGTGTGAGGAAACCCGCGAGGCAGCACTGAGATTTTGCACAGCTAGTCAAACAGCTCCAATGTGGAGCTGACTGTTCTTTCTGGTCATAACTTGTCCTCCTGGCAGAAATATCAGAAGGGCTTCAATGGGTCTTTGTTTGATGGAAACACATTAGGAAGGAAAACACACGTGCGCCCTCTGTCTGCGTTGGAGAGGGAGCGAGATGCACCAGTCAGAGATCAATACCTCTTTCCGACATGGTGATGCCTGACATTTCTGTTGCTTCAGTTCTGTGGTAATTGGAAAAAAACAATCCACCCGTGAAGTTTTTATTACACTTCACAAGGTGAAGCCAGGCGACGTCCTTTATCTCGGCAATAAAACTTCTGCTTCAGCTTCTTCTCTTAGCGAGAGTGTGAGGGACACAAGGGCACAGGGGACGGGACGAAGGGGCCGTGATTTGATAATCAGCCATGGATATGGCGTTCCTCCTTGAGTGAAGCTCATTATTCAGAGATGATTGTGCCTTTCACAGAGAGCCCGGGCTCTTTCCACAGCGAGGGGGCAACCTGGCATAATCAACACCAGCAAAAGGAGGCGGAGGAACCCTGCGGACACAAGCCCAAATGAAAGGTCTTTGCAACCTCCGCTTAGTGCCGTCCCTAGAAATTTCACCCTGTCAGAAAAACCCCCGACCTCTCTCACACGCTCACATGCTCTGCTCTCGCCTACACGCAGCCGTCAATGCCGCTCCTCGCTGGAATACTGCCTGGACTATTGTCTTCACCAGTATCTAATTGGCTGTTTGGACATTTAAATCCCTGTGCCTTTGCATTAGCTTTATAAATAAACTCCTCTGTGGATCTTTGCCATTTGGAAATCTGCCCACCAGCCACAGAGCTGGGTAAAAGGTGGATCTGGACTTTTTGCCAAAGGCTTTCAGGCCAAACAATTAATCCAGCGTAAACCGGCAATGTGCAGTTGTGCTTTAGTAAAAAAAAAAAATATTAAATCATCTTTAAAGAAGCAGGTAAAATAAACTGGTCTCATTTAGGCGGTAGTGAGGTGCATTAGCCTTTGATACAGAAGACGCTACAGTGGAGTATTGTGGGAAATTTGACTTGGAAAATGTCACTATGGCTAAATGAAAACGGCAAAAAATGCCTATGCGTGGTCATCGTGGTCCGAGTGATCGGGTCAGTCATGTGACCTGTCATAACACAAAGCCAGTGGCAGTGATAAATGGACCTCCAGGCGAGAACCACCCACCCTGACCCAGAGTGAGAGAGATGGACAGCCTGTCCGGCCACATGCAGAGCATGCTCGACTATAGGCTAGAGGCCTCACCCCAACCTGGGCAGGGCGGCTGCAGGAAGCTGGGCGAGCTAAGAAAAGTCTTCTAAATAATGAGGAGCATTATGCAGCGCAATAAAGCTGTAAATTGAAGTTTAAAAGCTTAAATAACATTTTATCTGCCTAGCAAATACCTTTATACTTTGCCCGTTAATAAAGACTGATACCTACATAGGGCATTTCAATTCCGGTACTTCACTCAAAGCTATAAAAGTAGTTTCTAACTGTGACTGAAATCCTTTTCACTACCATTGCAGTGCCACTTCCGTTCAAATTCCCGGGGGGAAACAAAAAATTGGCTAAAATATATTTTTTATTTCTTTTTGGTCTAATCGCTTCCAGGAATAAAACTTAAAAATGTTCCCCAGAAGCAGATGGAATCGCACATCTATTTAAGGCCCAAAGTAGGCGCTGTGCGCCCTCCTGCTGTTTACCGAGCCGCTTCCTCGGCCTTGACATTTCCAAGCCCCGGTGACACATCCACAACCTGGCGGTAAACAAAAGCAACGCTGAGAGTGAAACAAATGACTAAAGATGATCAATAGCTGCTGGAGTTTATTACTCTTTTATTGCATGGATGGAGGAAGAGAGATGAGGACAGGGCCGAGAACTAATAGGGACAGTAACAGACAGGAGCTGGCCACGAAATAATTCTGGACCTGGAATTGTGTTGTTCAACTTTTGCAAAATAAATACTTATTACATGTTTTCCGTGAGGGGGCACAAAAGTCTTGCTTACATACCGATGTCTTGTTAGTCCATCATTAACAAATCATGACCCATTTTTAATCTGAAGTAAGTACATATGGTCCCTGAGTTGCGATGGTTCGACTTTCGATTTTTCGATCTTACGATGACCATAGCGATACCGTCACGCCCCTCCTGTCCGATCCTCCTGTGTGCCACAGCCCCTCATCTCCCTCGTGTGGAATCCCGGTGTTTTCCAGCTGTTTCCAGTCCATGTCTCATTAGTGGTGTATTTCAGTCTGCGTTCAAGTCTGTTTCCCCAGTCATGTCATTAACGTCTTGTTGACGGTACGTGTCGCTCTGCACTGTTGTGCATAATAAAGTCCCCGAAGAGGATTGTACAGGAGTATTGCTTCTGCCTCTTCCCTCGCCCTTCCGTGACGTGACAGATACGACAAAATTGTAAAAAACATTTTAAGTTTTGCACGGCAGGCAAACGTAGCAGCATATAGGGTGTAATACATTGGGACGCTGCCGGGATGTACACATCTGCCGCCTCACTCTCGCAGGCGATCAACAGAGTTCAATTGTCTCGGTGTTGGACCATGTATTTCCTTCTGTGTCTTTGGTGTTTCAAAACCTCGACGAATTTATAAGTTGCGATGGAGTCATTGAAACACATCTCCATCGTAAATCAGGGACTACCTATACTATATTTGTTACTATATCTGTTAATTCTGTAAACCTTTCTTAAACTAAATTAAACTACTGAAGGAACTACTGATGGAACAAGTAATGAGCAACACAAATGAAATACTGATCTCATAAGATAAGATAAGATAAGATAAGATAAGATAAGAACTTTATTTATCCTGAGGGAAATTTTTTCGCCATGATCATGCTCAGTGCACAGGAGGGATACAGGTAAGAGACAACAGTAGTAACAGTTACATTTGTTGTAGTATGTAGTATAATTGTTCATCATTAATGAATCGTGACATATCTTTTATGTGAAGTAGCTAGTGTTCAAGATGTGTACTTCAGAAATTGTGCCCCCTCAAGTAAAGTGTTACTTATGTGTGTTTATTGCAGCAGGAAACCTTTTAAATGTATTTCTGCAATGCATTTGCAGGAGTGTGGGGGAGAAAATGTAAATTAACTATTGAAACAGGACTTCTGACACAAGCCCCTCCACACTGTACTCACAGTCAGGCAGCCATGTCTCGGAGTGTCTAACGCAGTGCAGAATGCCCCGCTGTGGAAAGCCGCAGACCACCCCAAGCGGTCAAAGTAGAGCCATCCAAAATAAATGGCGTAATCACAAGTGCAAACTTCCTGACAGCATCATTCAGGCTGCTGCCCCGTGCCGCCTTGGGGTCGCATGGTCCGCTGCGAAGACGGCGGTGGCGGAGTGCACTTGAAAACCTATATGCTGAAGTTGGCGGTTTTTCGGAAATGGGAAAAGCGGAGATGAATGCACGTGGGGGAGGGGGTGCTTTCTGCTGATCTCGAGTGTGCCGGTTTGCCTCGTTAAGATTCCGGGTGTGCGTGTGATTGGCTGTGATCTTTTTCTTCGTCAGGCGCACAAAGCGGGAGAAGATCAGGACAGAGTACCTGCTCAGGGGCCACCCACTAATAAATACGCGAACAGGAGAGGTACCGCAGTCAGAAGAACATCACGTAGTTAACCTACATCCAGCAGCAGTTTGATCTCCAGTCTTTATTATGAAAATAGTAACAATAATGAGACTGTTTTTCTACATACCTACATAATATTCATTCCTTGACACGGAAAAAAAGGGTAAATATGAATAACTCCAAGTTACTTGCTTGAGAAAGTCATCTTGAGGAACACTGAATGACCACATTAACTGCAAAAATTGCTTCCTCGTTGTCATCAAAAGGGCAGTGGAAGCAATCAAATTGGACTTGATTCATCAAGGAGAGGATACCATAGCTACCCGCCACAATGCGGGCTGACTGAGCTGTCAGGTATCAGCTGAGAGGGTCGAGCTGCCCCTCCAATCACTAACTGGCCCTCCCGCACAGCATCGTGTGATTGGTAGTTCTTTTTTTTAATGAGCAGAATCGGGAGAAAACCTTCCCGGACTTGTCAACTTCTCAGCCGAGCAATCTGACAGACTTACATCTTATTCAAAATCAGAGAAAAAAGAAGAGAAAATAATTCTATATTTAATAACGTTCCTATTATGTTGTTTATTGTCATTCCCTTTTAGATGCTAAAGTGCTCTGTGCTTTCTAGACCTGGTATCAAATCATTTGACCCCAATACACTAATGAGTAATTAAAATAGGTGTTGTTACTCTCCTAAGATATTTAAAAACACTAAATACTGTCAATAATGGAGGCTTCACTAGGTATCCACCACTGGAACAGCCATGTAGAGACCTCAGAAAAAGAGCAGAAGATTATAGAGAAATTCGAGGTTCTTCCCAAAATTCTCAGCGTCACCATCAATGGAAAAGGTAATCACCTTTGTGCTGCTCTCCAAAGTATCATGCCTTAGTTGAGTTTCTGAGTGAAAGGACTTTTTTATCATCTGAAGACTTTGATAACTAATCTCAAAGTGTTCAAACTGAAAAACTGGAAAAATAAAAACATATTGACTGCAGTGAATTCTTTGACGGCAGAACTCCAAACTAAAGTTTATTTATCTTTTTTATGTTCTTGTGTCACCCTCCAGTCTGCCTAATCTGCTCTAACACAGAATGAAATAGCATTTTCTGTTGGGAACATTTCAATGGGTAAAATTGAGAAAAAATTTCCCTACGACACCCTAATGCATAGAAATGTTGCTTACATTTTAAAACTGTTATTTTTATGCAAGGCTGTCCTGACCTGGATATATAAATTGAGTTTCTCTTCCCATTCCTTTTGATTTATTGTAATTGTATCTGCCTTTTGTGCGTTAGACAACCTCCCCCAAGTGGAAAATACATACACACGAGTAAAATCTGTGCTGCTGTGCTTGTGGTCTCCATAGAGCTGTGAGGAGAGAGGACCAGAAACTAATTAAACACGCAGGAAAATACATTGCTATATCGATAGCACTGGAGAGCCTCCATTCAAACAGGCCCATCCACACCCAGACCAGATCCTGCATCCAATTAGAAGCAGGCCACACCACACAGCAGCTTGCCTATGCCTGTGAGTTCTCAGGGTCAACACAACTATCAAGATTTCCGTCTCCACAGTCCATCCACTCACTCGGGTACAGTAATCCTCTTTATTAGGCAGTTAATATTACCCCAGGGCAGCTAAATGACCTCCATATACATTTTGATCGATTGATCCTCTTCTGACTTGACCCTGGACCAGATCATTACCGTAACCTCATCTTCTCTGCTGTCCATGTAAAGTGGATGCCTGCCGTAACTCTCCTATACATAATCACCTGGTCATTTTGCACCACTGTGCTTAAGTTTGGCTAACCAACAATGTAACCACGGTAAATCAAAGGCGAATCAATAAACAGAGGTGGTGACCTAACCCCGCTCTCACGCACAAACCTCCAGTCTAAGCAGGCCACCAGAAATGGATGAATAACATATTCTGGAAAGAAGGCCTTTGGTTCCATGCTTTGACAGCCGAGGGACCTACCCTGAGGGTAGCACTTTTATAAACCTTCTTATACAAACCCCTCCCAGGCGATTGCTCTGTTTCCTGCTGACTGGGGAACAAAACATTAAGGAAGAAGGCAGTTACTGCAAGTTCCCATCAAATTACTGTATGTGTGACTCGTTTCTTACACCCAAGGGGCCATAATATGTGTGTAAAGCCTCCTTCTGGTGGGAAATGGAGTCTACAACCTGGATGAGATGGCACAGAAGAGCACAGTAATACCTAAATCAGGGGTGGCCAATCTTATCTGCAAAGCCCAGTGTGTATGTGGGTTTTTGGGATAACCTTTAGGTCAGCTGTTCAAACCCAGGAATGAGGACTCTTCAGATAACCAGTACTCTAATTAGTAACCAGATTAGGGAGTTGCAGTGGAAACCTGCATACACACCGGCCCTTTTAAGATAAGATTGGCCACCCCTGACCTAAACGGATCCTCATGGTTTCTTCATAACACTTGTCCCCAGTCTTCACAAGCATTGACACACTGTCACAACAGCGCCCTTGACACACTGTCAGAACAGCGCCTTTGACAAACACAAAGCTCCCTAAGGTCTTGCAGCTTAGAATTTATAGGTCGGTTTGAAGTAAATTAAAATGTTGCACAACTAATGCTGTACCATTTTAACAGAATGGATAACCACATTAGAAAGGAAAAAAGAAATATAAAAGAGATTTAATTATAACTTCAAAATAATTTTCATCTATATAAAGTTTGGTGGGAGGGAAACATGCTATGGAACAGTAATAAAGCAGAAAAGGTGGACTAAAAAAGTGATCTCCGTAAGTGTGTGTGTGTGGAGGGTATTTCAGTACAGATTCAATATCCAGGCCAACACACAATACACACGCGCTCAGGAGCAATTTGACACATAATTGTAATTCAAGTACGTGAACAAACTATTCCGTATTCTTTTAATTGGACTAAATTAGCTAACGGATAACTGTCTTCAGCTAGTCAATCTGATTCTGAAATATCAATTATCTCCACATTTTACCTTATTATCCTTATTTATATTGTCTTACAGTTGTATAACAGTTAAAAACAGTATCATTTTAGTTAAGTGGGTTGATGGGGACTTTTTCGGGTGAAACACAGCCGTCGAGGTGTAGCTATCTGACTGTCGGGGTGATCTGGCCGTTTGGACGTCAGGTGATGTGATGGATTAGGCTGCTTTTCCCCTTCCTTTCTGATTTCCCTATGATTCTTGCCCACCTTGTAACTGGGATCGAGGGGATCCGAAGGGATCCAAAGACCACTGGATCCAAGAAACTTCAGCCAGCCTGCCCACAACTTCAGGCCGGTGGGCCGCTAGGAATCGATACGAGAACAAATGAAATTGCTGATCAAGAAGCCCTCCATCAAAACTGTCTTGCTATGATGGTTAAATAAATTAAATGACAATCAAATGTGAATGAATAACAGAAGATGGGACATAGAGAAGCCAAAGCGATAAGCAGGGGCAGAACAGTAAAAGGTGAATTCAGGAGAGACCACGCTGATGTATTAGGGTAGTCAAAACCACTTTATGCTCTCATGTTTCACAGTAAGCACCTCAGACTCAGTGAAACATTATTATCACTACGGCCTACATGCTTCACAAAGGAAGGGCCGTTGCTAAGACTGACTCAGGCACAGAGCTCTGGAGTGACAAAGGGTGACAGTGGGGGTCCAGAGTGACAAAGGGTGACTGTGGGGGTCTCAGGAGAGACAATGGAGGACTGTGGGGGTCTCAGGAGTGACAAAGGGTGACTGTGGGGGTCTCAGGAGTGACAAAGTAACTTATTTTTGTGTACTCGGCACGTTACGTTAATTAATCTTTTAAGTCAAATACTCTGTATAAATTTACTG
>JAODKM010000108.1:19424643-19443082 GCA_026780845.1 Petrocephalus sullivani
CCATTTTTTGGTCAGCCAGGGAATAAAATTAACTAAGGCAACATAATCGTTCTCCTGATTGCCCACTGCTAAAAAAAATTTAAAAATATGACGCGATCCCCCACAGAGCTCGCTGAGGCCCCCTTGTGGGCCAGGACCCCCCTGTTGGGAACCGCTGCTATAGACTATATACTACTATACTCTACTATAGACTATAGACTACTATATTATACCATAGACTATAGATTACTATATTATACTAATGTTTGAATCCCACATTTGTTCTGTATATGTGGATGTGATGTGATCTTCCTGCATCACCTGGTTCTCCTCCGGGTGACATTGGCTTCTTCTTGCAGTCCAAAGGCATGTTGTTCTGATAAATGGCCTCCCTAAAATGCCTGTGGTGTGTGTCTGAGCCCTGTGATGGGCAGGTGTATCAGGCAGGATGTACAGTATGCAGGCCTCGTGCCTCTTGCTTCCTGGAGCTGGCCTGCAGCCTCTCCATGGCCTTGATCTGGGTCAGTGGTTAGGAGATGGATCGGATCAGATGTATCGCAGGGCTGTTATTGGGCATGGTTAATTTTACTATTGAACCATTGAACAAGGCACTCATAAAGAGATTACAATCGATCTGGATACAGCCGTCGGACAAGCTCTGGAACAATGAGCTAATTGTGATTTTCGCTGTTTCCACACCAAGTGTCTCTGTCCTACTTTATACGTTTGTGGGGCACAGGGATGCCATGCTGATCATGCGGGCTGACCTCATTAAGCTGGGAGATGCAGTACAGACGCATGTTCCATCAGAGCTCAACGCAGAGTTCCTCGTGACATCATGAGCACAGTCCATAGGGAACAGGGGGCGCCCCTGCAGCAGTCTATGCAGGCCTTTCATGCTCGGATAGCCCACTCCCCCCCTTTTAAACGACACGTTCAGAAAGCCTCACTTGCACATTGGCGAAATTCCATCCATTCTTCATGATTCATTATTCAGTGCAGAGTGTCTGTTAGTCTGGAGCCTGTGGACACCCTGGACAGAAGGAGAGAGAAGGTACATGTCCATGGGAAGAAATATATAAACATCACAGAGCACCTAGGCTAGAAGCAAACCCGCAGCCCTGGAGGTATAAGGCCACAATGCCACTGCAAAATTACATATATGTCAAATTAACTTTTCAGCTGAGAAGTAATGCCCAATTTAATCTAATCCACTGAGGTCTGGCGAGAAATTATGGCAGGCCGCTTTTTCCTCATGTTATTACTCAGAAGAACCACCCCCCCCACCCACATCATTATAGCTAAATTCAGTGCTTTCGGTCCAACATTGTGTGAGGTCTTTCTAAAGGCAAAATGGATCTTTGAAAGCGGAGAGGCAGTCCCTTGTTATCCCAACCATGATACACTGTCACGTTAAATCTGAGGTTGCACAGTCAATTAACCTGCGCACCAATGTGAAATACCAAATCCAGGAGGATTAAAGACAAACAAAATGACTGTAGATTGAAAAAGGATTTTTTTTTTCCAAATGTACTGCATATGCTGATCTTCTTGGGTAGTAATTATTTTGAGTTAAAGGGCTGTACACTAATAAACGAATAAGAACGGCGCAGCTTGTCAGATCGTCATGCTAGTTACATTAACTATAGACAGCTCCCGTGTAAACAAGCAATTAGCCCAAAGTGTTGTGTCTCTGGCAATCACTGATAGCAGTTTTGTGGTAAACACTGTCTAGGAGCGGATCTATCGACATTTGAATTGCACCAGGGAGATTTTTTTTTTTTTGCCCTTATAACGTTCAGTATTTTTGACAGCTGTTCTGTATTTAGTAGTTATCGGTTCAGGATCTGTCAGTGTTTAGCGTGACGATACGAAAGCGCGGTGTGACGCGAGTGGCAGCCAGCATCCGCGAGCGCCGTTAATGACGCCGCCGCGCGCCACTTCCCCTCCCTCACCTTCAGCCGCCAGCGCTCCGTAGTCCGGGCGAGCAGTTTGATTTCTGACGCTGATAACAGACGCTCGGAGAGCCGCCAGTCACAATGCCGCCGGGGAAAAGGACTTTCTAACAATTTAGCTTAGCCTCGTGATAAAAGCTATAATTTACTGCCTTTTCATCCCAGGCGAAAGGTAGCCATGACAACACAGAAAAAAGAAATGCCTGCAGGCCTCTGGAGTGGGGAACTGACTGGATGAGGACCCAGTTTGCATGGCGCATCTTCTGGATTTAATCCCTGTGACATGTGTCAAACACTGCTTGTATAAATAACCCCCACCACCACCACCAAACTGGCAGCTACCAGTTAAGTTAAGAGTAATTTATCCATTTCAATAAAGCTGATCATGCCTCATCAGCTGGAGTTATCTGCCTGGTTTTTGTCCGTCACTGTCGGCAACCCGGGTGTTGGTTGGCTTATATTAACAGAATATAAACATTTATGGTCAGAAAGATAATCTAGTTAAAATGACTAGCTGCTGCAGTGCTAGCTAATCTCATGGCAAAGAATGTGAAGATCTGAAGACAGATGTTCCCATCCATTTGCATATCCTATTCTGGGTCACAGGGGGTCTGGAGCCTATCCCAGAACCCATGTGCAAGGCAGGGAACAACCCAAGTTGAGGCACCAACCCATCACAAGGCACACTCATACACCATTCACTCACACATGCACACCTACTGGCTGTTTGTTAACTCCAATTAACCTCATCCTGTTTTTGGACAGTGGTGGCGTGGTACTCAGAGGAAACCCCAAAGTAGCACAGGGAAAACATGCAAACTCCACACACGTAGAGCCATAGTGGAGACTCAAACACTGGTCTCAGCAGTGCAAGACAACAGTGCTAACCACTGCACCGCCGCACTGCCCCAGGGCAGAGAGTGTAACAGAACTCATACTATTCAGAAATATCAGTAAAATATAAGCTAGGTATTGCAATCCTTCAGTTTTGATCTTTGAAAAAACACTGAATATTTATCTTGAATTTGGTATCACTCCACATGCTTGAATTACATAATAAAAATATAAGATGAGAGCAGTGTAACGTTGGGTGCCGATATGGTCAGCATGACTGTAACTACTTTGTAAATCTGGAAGACTGTTTACTTTATACTTTATGTGTTTTGTCTCTTACAGTTGATTTGTGTTTAATCCAACCGTGCCTTATTTTTCTTCTTGGTGTTGATCCCTGACCGAATGCCGGTGGTGATTCCAACTCTCCAGAACCACCATCTAACTCGTATCCACGCCGTTTAGCTCCACTCTTTCTCCCACCTTGGGTTGCCAGCAGTTTCGTCAGAAAAAGTCACCCCACTTAAGGCTTGTGGGTCGACGGCAGCGCCTGGGTGATCGACACCCCACCTTGGAGGCAACGAGCTTGACTTTTCGCGCAGGGCAAGCAAAAAATGACTGCAGCTAATCATAAGCGTGTGAGGAGGAGACTAGGCACAGCGAAATGCTCTGTGGGACTTTTTACATTAAAACAGCTTCCATGAACCCCATAGGTATGTTACATCGGACAACTTCAAATAGTACCAAAAAGCCTGCCTTGTGTTTTATGCTAACATCGCTGTTGAAATTACACAACACCACCACCATCTGCTGAATAACTTTGCAAGCAACCACGGTCATGTCCAATTATAGATGTTTTTCCCCCTTTTTTGTGATTTTTCAATTATTAATCGGGTCATTGAAATCTTGTTTGGTCACTAATCATGTGACCTTATGTTTCAGGTTTAACGAGTCACTAATTAATAGGTAAAATAAGCAGGCATGCAGTCCCTAACATACACACACCCACACAAAAAATGCTCTGAAACTAGAGCATGTGTACAGCAAATAATTTGGTTTTAGTTTTATAATTTATTTACTCTTCTTTAAAACACCATTTTTGTATAGCTATAAAGGGCTCTGGACCTCTCTGCCTTCTAATGTCTGAATTCTAGCAGCCCAAGGACTGGGAAACATGTCTCTAAGCAGCACGGTATCCAAATCTTCCTTTCAGATAGTGATTTACAGCAGGAGCATCAGATGATGTGAGATAAAGCCCAAAACTAGAAGCACCAAATCCAGTGGCCTTTGAAGACTAGGCCTGATTTAGTCCGTCCCTGTAGACCCCAATTCATCTGTATGACTGTGTGATTCAGCTTTCAAAAGCCACAGGTTCTGGACATTTCTGAACCACGATTCCCTCCCATTAGTAGATTACGTATCACCTTGACGCTCCCCAAGTTGCTCAGATGATTAAGTGGTGATTCAGAAAGAAACGCAGAGGAGCCTGTGGCTGTTTAGAGCTGCAGTGGGTATCTCCTGCTCCACTAACACCATGCTAAGCACAGGCTGGTGTATTCTGGGCATTAAGTCTGTGCACTAAGCATGGGCTGAAGGGAAAATAGAAGGATTGATTCGAGGCTTCTGGGTCCAGTTGAAATATCAAGACTTTCCACTCCATCTCACCTTCCTGTTAACACTGTTAGCTGAATCATCATGCTTTCACAGGGCCAGACCTGTGAACCAGTGGAAAATGGCTGCTTTAAGACTGAGATATCAAGGGAAAATGTGTTGAAACTCAATAACTCCTATTCATTATTTCAACCTCCACTTTCCGTGGTTTTTTTTTTTTTTACAGGCAGACAATCCACCTCTTGTGATGGACGCACACAACAGACAGTGACGCAGATCAGTTGCAGGGAACCAGGTTTATTGCAGGAAGGGTAGATATAACAGAAACAACTCCTGGTCTGTACGGGGCTTCCATGGATTTCTTTGACAGCAGGTCGATGCCTGGGTGTGGGTAACTGGAGAGCAGAAGGCAAAGCTCAGTGTCAGTATGCCGGGCATGGGTCGGGCGATTGCGGTCGGTAACAGGAGGGCAGAGGCGTAGTCGGCATACCATGAAGATCTCTGGCTTCTAGAAATAACCCTTTAAATGGGGAAACAGCTGGGAGACGCGAAGTTCCCAACAGGAACTTCACGTAATCCGGGAGCTGGAAGGGTAGGGCTTCCCCAAGGAGGCGTGTCCTGTCAGCGGGATCCCCCGGAGGGGCGTGGACAACGACGAGAATGCCCGGAGTGGTCTGTGACTCCCCCCCCCCCATCCCCACCAATGACCACAGCATTCCTATTGCGAGCTACATTTTATTGAATTGGTTTTCAAGGACAAGCCTTGGTGGGCACTAGTAGCAGAACTTTCTGAACACACCCTCTTACCGACTAAGCAGGACCATTAACGGGCATATTTGGGAAACAGAGCAATTGAAAGATGCATCAATCACCTTGCCCTCCATGCCAGGTACGGTAATGTCAGAAAAACTCGCCATTTCTGTGAAATATAGCAGCTGTAACTCTGCCTGTTTTATGTGGTGTAAATACTTTTTATTCATTTATGAGCATATTCAATAATTCACAAATATACAACATGGCTTTTGTCATACATCTCGAAAATTACTGTTGAATTATTTAATTGCTTGATAGATCGTTTTGCTTTCATAACATGTAATGTCACACCTACAGACTTGGACAAAGTTGTTGCTATCCTTATAGCTCTTTAAAACAATGCTTTATTCCTCCTAAAAAGTGATCATTTTAAAAGCAATTGCCTCATGTATACCTGCATGCCTTGAGTATGTGGTAGAGTAAGAAGTAAGAACTTTATATAAATAAGAAGTAAGGAGTTTATTTTATTTTATTTTTTTAATTTTTAAAATAGGACAGATTTGTTGGTACCCCCACCTCCACCCACCCCCCCAAAAAAAAAAAATCACTAATCATTGCATTATCATCACGTTTCAAACTAATTGTTTAACCATAATTTGCATTACAAGTGTTTTCAATCTGTTTATCAGCCATTCTGCCTATTTAAAGGGAGGAAACTCTGCAGTTTGTGCAAAGCACGAACATGGACCAGAGAATGCAAAGGAGAGTGTGTCTGAGGAGCGCAGAAAAGACAGCGTAGAAAACCATGTCAAAGGTAAAGGCTATAAGACCATCTCCAAGCAGATTCATGTTCCTGTGACTACAGTCACAAATATTATTAAAAAGTATAAGGTCCATAGGACGGTAGGCAACCTCCCAGGATCTGGCCACAAGCGGAAATGCAACCCCAGGTTGATCAGAAGGATAGTGCTGATGGTACACAAAATGCCAAGAAAAGCCATTCAAGCTGATCTCCTACTGTAGGTCAAGGTACATCACTGTCTGATCGCACCATCCACCGCCTTTTGAACAACAATGGTCTCCACAGAAGAAGACCCAGGAGCGCTCCACTATGAAAAGAGAAGCATAAAAAAGTCAGACTGGAATTTGCTAAAATGCATGTTGACAAGCTGCAAAGTTTCTGGGAGAATGTCCTTTGGACTGATGAGACAAAGGCGGGGCTTTTTGGCGAGTCACATCAGCTCTATGTTCATATGAAGAAAAGAACAGTGTTCCTACTGTGAATCATGGAGGGGGCTCAGTCATGTTCTGGGGCTGCTATGCTGCGTCTGGCACGGGGGCCTTGAATCTATGCAGGGCACAATGAAGTCTCAAGACTGTCAAGGCATCCTGGAGCGAAATGTACTACTCAGTGTCAGAAAGCTCTGCCTCAGTTGCAGGTCATGGGTCCTCCAACAGGATAATGACCCAAAACGCACAGCTAAAAGTACTCAAGAAAGACTGATAAAAAAAACAATGGACTATTCTAAAATGGCCATTTCTGGACATCCATGGAAAGATCTGAATGCTCTCAACCCATCAAGTCTAAGACTGTTAGAGCAGTCTGCTCAGGGCCAGGCTACCCGTTGGCAGCTGCAGAAGTCTTCACTTGTCAGCAGTGTTAGCTGTTAAAGGTGGTGCAGCAAAATATTAAGTTACGGGCATCTTATTTTTGTCCATGCCATTGTCATTTGTTTTATTATGTAAAATGGTCAATTTAATCAAAAACAACGTCTGATTTGTTTTAAACATCGAATAAACAGTGATGGATGCCATTAACTTTTGTGGATTTTTAGTGGAAGCGTACCAACAAATTTCTTTTCTCTTTCTTCTGGTGTAATAAATGATTTCAACTTGAGAACACATGACTATTTCCAGACTTAAATAAAATGTTACTGCGCTCACCAGTAGGTAATGAGCTCCAGGCCCAGTCTAGTGAGTCATGGATCCACCCGAGCCCAGAAGGATGGAAACGATGGCTGACAGGAGGTGCCTTTTTGAGCCAGGCTGTTCCAGGCCTTAGCTACAGGAGCACTGGGCCAAAGAGAGCCATTCAGGAAATGACATGGTCCCCATCCATCTATCAATCTATCTATCTATCATCCAACTGCTCACTCACTGGGAGCTTGGAGCCTGAAAAGGATGCCAGCCCATCTCAGGGCACACACAAGCACACACAATGCGTCATTTCAGGACACTGTCTCACTAACTGAGAAAAGCAGAGCACCGGAAGAAAACAAGGAGGACTTGCAAATTTCATGCACACTCCAGCTTTTCATTGGTTGCACTCATTTACGCATATTCATTAAAAATGATTTGAAGCATTCTAATTGGCTAACATTCAGGTGTTTTGTCCCACGTCCCGAGTGCAAGATACCAAATCTGGGTCACAGATAAGACACCGTGAGCATGGTTTTCCTGAGCAGGAGCCCAGTGTTAACACTGAACAGGTCCACGTTGTAAATGGCGTGTCTGTATCTCGGCCTTTTATATGCCTCCCTTTCAGGTCAGCCACACTCCTTCACGGATAAACAGAGTACGCATGACAAAGGCCTACAGCACTCCTACAGCTTAAATGAGGATAAGGTGAGTTTGTTTGATGGTATTTGGGGACAGAGCCTCGTCTTGCTCACCAGGGACAAGCAGGTGACAGCAATTACCCAAATTCCTTTGTTTCATCTCCTGTTCCCAAAATTTAGTTTAAATTGCCTTCTTTTGTTTCCAGACTAGAGTCACTGTAACAAAATGTGATTGTGTTTTTGTTTGTGGTTCGTTTTTATTTATTTTTCCCTCCAAAATGGCACCACAAATTTCACCCTAAGCCTGATGTTTTTTTCCAAACCCACGATGTTCCAACCCAGAAAAAAGAACAATGACTCTCACTCCCCAACAAGCACTCATGTTCTGTGCTCACATTCACATTCAAAATGTTCCTTCAAGTCACTATTGCTGCATAGTAGCGTTACCAAGTGTTCCCAAGAGGCTTAATTCCCGTGGCAAACTGAAGCCTCCCCATTAATGAAATGGCAGCGAACTCCAGTCCCTGCCAACAAGGTACAACAGCAATGCCCCGGGGTCACATTCAGGTCGAATCATGACATCTGAGGCTCTCAGAAACTCTGCTGGTGCGGTGTGGAAATCAGTTATGTAAAAATTCAATTTGTTTTATCTTGCTTGCCTCCCTCAGGGATCTGTCCAAATTGGTCTCTCAGGCAACTATATCTCCTAAATCTGTGCTAATATTTCTTACAGTTTTACTAAAATGCTTCCCCTTAAATATGGCCTTAGAAACACCTTTTAATTACATTCAATTCTAGAATAAGTGCTTTTTTTTGTTTAAAATAATTTCAATTAATCAACCATCTGTAGGAAATTGATTTTGAAAGCATGGGTATACCTGTGTATGTAGCTCATTCAGCCTGAGTAAATGTGTAATGTGCCTGGCGAGTCCATCGCATGGTACTCAGCATCATTTGCAGAACTAGCCGACATGAGAGACATGGCTGGGTGTCAGCACAGGAAAAGAAGGTGACTCACCTCCTGAAGAGGGTGGAAATAACTCCCAGAGCAGCGTAGCCCCCATCCCATGCCACAGGAGGACAAAAAGGACCGGAATTGGATCATCATCATCATCATCTGCTGAAGCTGATGTGGCCGTTCTGGGTAACACCTGTCATAACACAAAAGTCCCACAGAGGGCATTGCTGTTGTGCCTTTGATGTGGCCATTCTGGGTAACATCTGTCCTAGCACAAAAGTCCCACAGAGGGCATTGCTGTTGTGCCTTAGATGTGGCCATTCTCGGTAACATCTGTCCTAGCACAAAAGTACCATAGAAGGCATTTCTGTTGTGCCTTAGATGTGACCATTCTGGGTGATGTCTGTCCTAGCACAAAAGTCCCATAGAAGGCATTTCTGTTGTGCCTTAGATGTGGCCATTCTGGGTAATGTCTGTCCTAGCACAAAAGTCCCACAGAGGGCATTGCTGTTGTGCCTTAGATGTGGCCATTCTCGGTAACATCTGTCCTAGCACAAAAGTACCATAGAAGGCATTTCTGTTGTGCCTTAGATGTGACCATTCTGGGTGATGTCTGTCCTAGCACAAAAGTCCCATAGAAGGCATTTCTGTTGTGCCTTAGATGTGGCCATTCTGGGTAATGTCTGTCCTAGCACAAAAGTCCCACAGAGGGCATCGTTGTTGTGCCTTTGATGTGGCCATTCTGGGTACATCTTTCCTAGCACAAAGGTCCCACAGAGGGTATTGCTGTTGTACCTTAGATGTGACCATTCTGGATAACGTCTGTCCAAGCAGAAAAGTCCCACAGAGGGCATTGTTGTTGTACCTTAGACGCTGCATATAGCCTGATTTGTTCCAGGATTTCCAACATAAATGTAAGAAAGCTACTTAGGGCTTCTGTGATTTGAGAGACTATGATCTAGAACTTCCATCTGAGTCCCCAGTCTCCATTTGTTCCAGCTAATGAATGTGAATTCATTTGTTTCTCAAATGTACAAACACACCCAAAATCTCATTTTCCTTTTGGGATTCCTATGGCTGGAGGCTCCTTTTCAGTACAGTTTGGGTACATGGCTGGGTTTCTCTGCCACTTGCCTATCCAAAACATCACCTACCGAAGACTGGAGCCCACAGTGCAGTTTCGGCACCATGTACAGTACACCCCCCCTCCCTACATGTCTCACATGGTTCTGCAATCCGTAGCCCCCGTAGTGAAATGAAACAGTTTTCCCATAATAGAGGGCGCTGCTTGATGGGACTGTGTATTTTTGGTAAAGGGAAAAAAAAAAACAGAAAATGAGAGGAATAAAATGCTGTCCTGTGGCCAGAGGTCGTTATAAATCAGTTTAAGTGAATGTGCTTCCTCGCAGAAAAGGATGGTGGGTAGTGTGTCCTCCAGAGGGATTATGGGAAGCGGATACTGCGTACTGAAGAATTACAGCCATTAAAGGTCACCCAATCACCCACCGTAAATCTAGTGGTGCTATGGAACTTCAGATGTCGCTCACAGTAACAGATAAACCCCTGTTTTACTGCCATGCATTTGCCCAAGACACATGAGGCATAGCAGGATGCCACAAGGCAGTGGTTCGTCCCAAGGAGCGAGTGCAGTGTGTTTAGAGATGACCTCTAGTGAGTCCCAGGTCTCTTTCTTACTGGAAAGTCCCAGATTTCAGATTCAGTTCATCGTGACACTGGCGGATACAGAGAGTATTTCATGTTTGGGCCTGGATTTTATTTGGGTGGGCCTGAGTGAAGCTCATTACCGCAACCTTTCTTAGACGAGCTTATATATTTACAATATGGGATCCCAACAATAATACATCAATGACTGCAGGGCGAGACTGAGACAAGACCAAGGCCAAGGCAGGGTGAGACCGAGACAAGGCCAAGGCAGGGTGAGACCAAGACAAGGCCAAGGCAGGGTGAGACCAAGACAAGGCCAAGGCAGGGTGAGACCGAGACAAGACCAAGACCAAGGGAGGGTGAGACCGAGACAAGACCAAGGCAGGGCGAGACCGAGACAAGAGCAAGACCAAGGCAGGGTGAGACCGAGACAAGGCCAAGGCAGGGTGAGACTGAAACAAGACCAAAGCAGGGTGAGACCGAGAGGAGACCAAGACCAAGGCAGGGCGAGACAGAGACAAGACCAAGACCAAGGCAGAGCGAGACAGAGACAAGACCAAGACCAAGGCAGGGCGGGAGCGAGACAAGACCAAGACCAAGACAGGGCGAGACAGAGACAAGAGCAAGACCAAGGCAGGGCGAGACTGATACAAGAGCAAGTCCAAGGCAGGGCGAGACTGATACAAGACCAAGACCAAGGCAGGGCGAGACTGAGACGAGACCAAGACCAGGCCCAAGCCTTTCATCAGACATTCTAATGATTCAAATAAATAAATGTAATTTTTTTTCAAATAAGACACACCTTATTAGTTGAATTTTAACTTTGAAGCAAGACGTTTTCCACCCAATTACAGTATTGTGTTAACAGATAGATGAATATTAAGCCATTGTGATAAATATTGAAGTGTTTTGATGAGCGATGTCCGAGAACAAGACAAGAGCAAGTCAACATAATGTTGATTCCAAGATGAGACTAAGACCGCAAAAAAGTGGTCTTGAAACCGCTGTTTTGAGTGGTCTTGGGTACTACAACACTACTATTCAATATGCATTCCACTGTAAAGTGTGACGATTATTAATTTGTTGATTTTTGATATGGGCAGTATCACAGAACGAACCATGCTTACCGTATTGATAAATCTCATGCTCCTGTTCTGGAAGCTGCATTTCAATAAATGTGAGCCACCCACTTCCCCAGCAGGGGGGCTATTTAACAGAGGGATCTACAGGTTAAAAGAAAAGTTTGGGGGGGAAAAAACACACAGAAAAGAGCCCCTATTTCGCCTGAACTTTGAGTGTGCTTTTAAGTTAAGCAGGAGCTAAGAAATCATGCTGTAAGGTGCCAATTATATTTTCTCACACAAGAAAGTTCTGTAAGGATTCAAAATTTAAACAAAAGCTCTGTGTACCTTCAAGCCCATTATATCACCTTTTTTCCAATTATTTTTCTTGAAGATATGAGTCATTTTTGGTGTGGATATGTTCCCCCCCTTGTGGAAGCATTTAACATATATATATATATATATATATAAAAATATATATATATATATATATTTTTTTTTAAAGGCTGCTTTATTTCATGTGGGACATCTGTCCATTTTCTCCAGGAAACCGCACTTTCAACAGCAAGCATATTTCAGCAAATCACACGATTCCAGGGACGTCAGAAAAGCAGAGCACTGCAGTGTAAGAGGCCAGCAGCTGGTGGAGGAAGCGTGGTACTTAAGGACAGAGATGCAGGCTTCCCGGGAACATGGCCCAGACAGGACCCCACTGCTGCACCCTTCAGGATGGTAACTAACCTAATTTTCAACAGTAAGAAATATCCAGCATAACTAGATCAAACGCATATGTAGGGTTCATATAAAAGAATCATGTAAAAGTAACGGAATATAACTCAAAGACCCTTTTCTCAGGTTTTACAGAGGAAAAAAAACTGTTAAACATATGGATAAGACGGGAAGACCCACAGAGATAGAAGTACCTTATTATAACTGTGAAACTTTGCAATTGAACTTGCGGAAACCGCAACACACTAATCCAGCGACATGCGGAGATGATGTAAACAAGGCTTGGGGGGTATTTACGGTGCACCATCAATCACAGCCGGCCTCTACCGAAGGAGAGCCGGTGAGATGTGGGTCGGTGCAGGCAGTGACTGACAACACACAGTAATCTCGTTCAGTGCGGGTTTTCGAAGCAGCGCTAATGCTACACCTGTCAGAAAGGCGTCTTTTTCCTCATGACGATTTCCATGCCATTTCAGGTCCAAACACACCAGTGGCAGGTAAACTGTGACCCAAGTGGCTCCATGTCCATTCAGACCCAAAGCGGAGCTCGGCAGGCTGTTGCCTGGCCCTGCATGGCAAACAGCAGAGCAAGGCCAAACCAGCTGTTCCTGCCATTTACTTGGGTTGTATTTGTTTAACCAAAATGTTTCTCCATTCGCCTCATGCTTTTCTGCTGATATTTATCCAGTTATTATTTGCATATGACCTTTGATTCTGAGTGGTCTGCCAGCTTGGCGGTGTGCCAACACGCAGAACACCGAGGCCTACGACTTTTAGTGGGGAGTACCGCACACAGTTTGATATAATTCATTTCTTAGATGAAGTCCATTCATCAGAGGAAGTATTGGCATTTTCAATAACTTCTCAGATTTCATATGACTCAGATTTCCCTTAAAGGATTAAATAAGCACTGCTGTTAAATACTACATTTGGCAGGATTAATTCCTCTCTGGGCTAAATGCACTCATCAACAAGATGGCTGCTAAAGCCACAGTTCTCCAAAGGAGCAACAGTCTTTGGTCACACAAAAAACAAAGCTGGTCAATCCCACGGCCCACATCCCCTGCAGAGTCACCAGCTCCCATGAGCCAAGGACAGAGCGTGCCTTCCACCACATCTAAACCACCCAGATAAGTGGCATCCCTTCCACAACGGGCAGGTGCATTAGGCCGACAGGAACCTGGTGCTGTAACCCCGCCCTCTGGAAGGGTTTTGCAAGAATGCAGGGCAAACAATGGTCGATAACGTGGCCCTCACATGACCTGTGACATGGACCTCACATGACCCGTGACGTGGACCTCACATGACCCGTGACGTGGCCCTCACATGACCCGTGACATGGACCTCACATGACCCGTGACGTGGACCTCACATGACCCGTGACGTGGACCTCACATGACCCGTGACATGGACCTCACATGACCCGTGACATGGACCTCACATGACCCGTGACATGGCCCTCACATGACCCGTGATGTGGCCCTCACATGACCCGTGATGTGGCCCCTCACATGACCCATGACATGGCCCTCACATGACCCGTGACATAGCCCTCACATGACCCATGACATGGCCCTCATATGACCCGTGACGTGGCCCTCACATGACCCATGAATCTGTCTGCTGCCTCTGCTGTTTGTTATACACAGATACAACACAAAGCCAAGCAGCATAAAAAATTGTGGAATGCTTTACTGAAATCCCCACACATAAACATTCTGGTTCAGGAAATTCACCCCTCATTATGGAGACCACTTTTCACAGATTTGGAGGCTATATCCAGCTAATATATTGGGGATTTTCTTCCGCAACCTTTTCCAGTGTCTAGACATTCCCTCGATTCCAGCTGTTAGATGCTTCACATATTCCCCCCCCACCCCGGGCTGAAATGACAGCCTGAAAACCTGCCCCAAGTAAATCACATCAGTCATGCTTCTATTTGGACCTTCCTCAGAATTGACTTGTAAAACATTCCAAATTATCAGATTGTTTCTGTTTACTGTAAAGATATTAAGCCTTCATTTTATATATTCATAAGCATCATATCCGTGAGAATGTGCAATGCATGTGAGCAATGGATCTATTTACTTTCTACTGAATACCCATCCCGCCCCCATTGAGGTGTGGTCATGTGCATGATCAATATTTCTCCCAGCATGCAACAGTCAGACCTGACTGAAGCCACCACAAACAAAAACAGCCTAGGGCAAATAGAAAATCCATGTTTCTTTATATTTCAACTGTATGATTGGAAACATTGCTACAACCCTCAAGATGTCCAGATACAGCGCAGTAGCAAGTGATGGCAATCATATAATGACTAGTTTTCAACTTTAATTAATTAATTAATTCATTCATTCATTCATTAATACAATGTTCTATATTCACGTCTGTTGGGTCAGAGGTCATGCAGAATGGAAGAAGCCAGGAAAAACAATGGGGAAAATGCCAGTACATTCCACTAGGTGCAGAGTTCTTTTATAGCACACCCATGCTGAACACAGAGGGTACATACACACTCCATGCACATAGTACTACTATTACTACCGATTCTAACTCAGGAACCAATGAAATTCCTGAAGGATCAATATTTAATATCATACAGAAATTCACAGGAACAAACTCAACCAGGAAGAAAGCTCCGTTTTCTGCCAATCATCCTGGAAAAAACACAGAAAATAATTTGTATGACTTACTGAACAGAAGGAAAAACCAAAGGAACAATATGAGTGATTCATTTTGTATTCTGAACACACACTGGCTGATGCTTTGTTTTGGCTTGCAGTACCTTAATATCTGATCCTGCGTTCAATATTTAGATCAATTACTGTAAGAACTTAACTACTATGTAATAAACCCATGGATTTAGCAATGTTCCTCCTTCGTGACTAATAATTGCAAAGTCCGTTTAAAAAAAAGCAATTTCCCTCCTAATGAAAAATAAAATTGGTGTCTTTGTCCCAGGAGTCATCTGACATGTGACCTGAGATCGCAGGGAAGTTCTAGCAGATCTTATTATTTTCTGGGTCACCCGGGTATTAAATCCTGGCCGTGTCCAGCTCCCTGCGGCCCTGTGACACTCAGACCCACTAACTCTCGCCAACGCCTCCCAGCATGAATGTGCCCTACTGTCAAATTCTCGCTTATCATGCGTCAGAGGGCCAACATCATGAAGAAGGATGGACGATTTACAAACACGCCGCGCGTGAGGACGACAGGGGCGATTAATGTGCCACCACTCTTCCTGCCGAGACTCCTGTGGGCCGTAAGCTCTCGCCATAATTACAAACATCTTGTGCTAAACATATTTTTGGGGAGCCTGGACACACGTGCAAACACTAAAGGTCAATCTGGCGAGAGAAGATAAACATTTAGCAGGGGATTTTTAGAACACACCATTGCATTTCAAGCAGTCACTCACAGGGTATCGATTCCATGTGCACCTGGCCCGTCCTCTGGTAGGCGGAGGGGGGGGCTCTTTCAGTAACAAAGGTTTCCTCCCTTCAGGGGAAAATCTGATCCGGTGTCAGTGGCAGGTCAGTGATATGGTGAACATCAAGGCCTTTTTCGTGTAGGGTGAATCCCTCCGCCCGAAAACTGTGGAGATCAAAAGAGTCTTTTTTTAGGCAGGCAGATAATCAGTACCCACCCAGTGGAACCACAAGTGGGTGGAGTAGTGCAGGGTTCATTAGAAAAAATAGCTCCTACATATATAATGATCTATTGCATTTCTATATAAAGCTATATTTTGTTGCCAATGTGTTGCGATTGTCTTCTGCACACCGGCTGAGATGCACACTGCATTTCTGGTCAAAATCGGGCTGATAGTTAGGTGACCTTCAGTGGACTCACGAGTCACTGCTGGTGAGCTGACTGGACGGCAAATGCGCAGGCTTTACAGTCGTGTCCCAGCAAGGTTCGGCCACCTGCGTGAAACATGCGGGAAAAATCACCCGCAGCATAAATCGCTCAGCATCACCGCCGTACATTCATGCTAAATTCCAGAGTGGAATTTATCCCATAAACACCAAGTCAGTAAATGCAAAGAAGCATGAAGGGACGTTCCCTCGGAGGAGGACTACTCCTGTGCGAGTGGCCTAAATAATGGCACGTCATTAAACTGATCGGAGGCAGCATTAACGCAGGCGTTCAGCAAAGGCAACCTGGAAGCTGGAAGGAGGAAAAAAAAATGTCTGCCCTTGACAGCAAGGCTCCTGCAAAACAGATTTTATATATAACGTGCCGTCCGATGCCATATTTTCAAAGCGGGGGGGGCACAGGAAAGAAAAGAAATTGAAGTAAGGTAATTGTTTCAGGTCTGAAAGCTAAGGAGAGACGAAATGCTATAGAGGATGAGCAGTCAATCAAGCTTACACCATGGTCATCAGACAATTTACCGTGGAGCCAATAAATCCGGGCCTTTGCGTATGGCACGGACACTAAAAGCCGCTGGAAGGAAGCATAATCAGTCCATACTGAAGTTTCCAGCATGCATGATGCCCACTTACCTGAAACGCTCGGCCCCTGGACCTCGTTCCTTTTAGGAACAGCAGCCGTTTAGTGCTTCACCAGCAGCACAGCCCGGTCAAGTAAATAGACTATTAATTGACCGTCAAGCATTTCATTTATTAATAAAATCAGTTGTTCCAGGGGTAAACTGAACCATGTGCAGGCAGCTCACAACCTACATAAAACTGCTGGAATTAAATCTGGATTTACGTAAGAAAAAATCCAAAATACGTAGAGTTTATGGAAGTGAAACCATAAAAAGGCGACATGTGCCTATGAGGATTTGTACGCTTTGCCTTGTGATTCATTTAATATGTATAATATGGTAGAACTGCGAGTGCATTTTTGGCTGTGATTGTTGCTCTGAGGTGTCTTGTGCGGCATTTCTCCAAATTCGCCTCCCCTCATTTAATCTGCCCAAAACAGTTAAGACTCAGCCACACTGCAGACCGAGGAGGCACTGGCCAGCGTGGCTGCTAACGGCCAGAGGCGGCCGACTTCCAGAGCACCGGCGCTGCTGTTTATTTACCCAAATTACCAGGAGGGTCAGGTTTCATTAGACAAGTTTCTGGCCTGGCAGAAATGACAAATTCTCAGGGGAAATCGAAAGAACGTCCAAGAAAGCCTGGGATCTGTACCTCCTGTGCAGAAAAAGTAATTCAATAAATAATAGAATTTTATATTATAGCTTTCAATGGGCTGGCATGGGTCCTAGACTCCCTACGACCCTGTACTGGACAAGCAGTATGGAAGAGACATGGATGAATGGATCGAACATTGTACAATGCTGAGAGACTTATGGTGCATATTAAGTCATTATAAACTAGTTTACAAACGCAAGTGGAAAACTTGAAAGTGGATTTGACCTCTATGGGCCTCGATGGGGCTTTGTATCAACAATGGACCTTGTAAGCACGGTCAAGATAGCCGGTCCAATTTCTGAGTGGGCGGCAGCCTATTCAGAACCCGCTGAGGATCTCCAGATCTGGCAAGCGGAAAGCAACACATACCCTGAAGGAGCAGCATGTTATGAAACTTCGGAGGCAAAGAAGGGCTTTTTTTTTTCGAGAAATCCAATACCGCGGGAGTTCGCAATCAATCACGGCCCACAGCGGATGCCAGGAGAGTGCTCTCCTTGCCCTGTGCTGCACACGCTATTGCTGGCTTATCACCACGCCAAAGTTCTGCGCACCCTTTCCACGGCAGCCACGGGGGCGTTCTCCGCAGCGGAGACCCAAAGCGAGTCCGATGGGGACCGCTGACTCCGAAAATGCTGCTCCCTGCAGCCTGGTAGGGGACATGCTGTATGATACAGAGCCTTTAACAAACCCCGCAGGCTGGCCAATATGGAGATGCCCCCCTCCCTCGACCCGGCCCCCTCCTTCTCTGTCCAAATTGAATGAGAACAGAGACAGTATCGAGTTCCACCCACACAAGCCAGGCACGTAAACACATCATAATGCATTTTTTCTACTACTGGGTATAAATCAGCATTCAGCTGCCAATACGACCAAGACATCCCCCCTCCCCCGCCCCCAACCCACCATAACATCAAACTAGGGCTGGGAGACGTCACGTCTACATTACGCATATGCAATAATCACCAGGGCTTCAGATGACAGGTGAAACATTTGGCCAGACGCCAACTTTTCTGTACCATAGGGACGTTTATTTACACCCATTATGTGTCAAGCAGATAAGGAGTGCTCCTAAATTAATAATGGGGCATTTTATGATGGACAAAAGTTAACGTGTGTAGGATCACACACCCATGGACACTCCGACATTCCTAGTTTTATGGCCACTGAAGGTACGAGTCGGCCATATCAC
>JAODKM010000108.1:19443182-19456809 GCA_026780845.1 Petrocephalus sullivani
TTAATAATTAATCAATAATTAATTCCCCTAAACACCGGTGGAAACCCACCTCAATTTGAGCTAGTAAATTCCTACACGTGACATCGCCCAGCCCTACCTCAAACCCACTATTTTAGTATAAGGGGCTCAAGCCCTGGTAGGAAGCAGCACACCAAATCCACCCCACCAAGCACACTCACCGGAAGGCAGACTGCTGAAGCAGTATTGGCGGCTTCCGCCTTCTGAAGCCCTTTCCCGGCTCTGGCTTGCTTCTCAGCCCCGCACTGCGAAGTGGAAAAGAAGTAATACATTCTGTCAGCCAAGGCGTTCCTGGCTGCGGAGCTGCTCCTGTGATGGAGCGGAGTGAGGATGTTTAATTGGGGTCAGGGGAGTAAAGAATATTTTCCCTGGTTTTGCTCACTTCTGGACTGCATAATCAAGCGTGTTAATTTACAGGAACCCTCGCCAAACGTATTTTTTTTTAATCCCTTTTCCGCCCTTTGCATTTGTTTTAGAGCCAGACTAAAACCAGCTGTTGTCATTTAGAAGCAGGTCCCCCGTCAGTCAGTCCTCTGCATTTGTGTGGGGGCCGTTTTACAGCGCAGACACCGATGGACACTGCAGAGGTCGAAGCCTCTGCAATACGAGCGGGAACATCAAGCACGGGCACTCAGGCTGCTTACGTCCCGATAGCTCTGAAGAGAGCCACAAGCTTAGGGTGTCTGCGCACCTTGAATGGTTTCCAGCATATGATTTACAGTCCGAACAGTAAAGACTGGAAACTCTAAATATGGCAGCAGAAAATCAGGCAGTCACTTGTGCCCTTATTTGTAGCCACAGCCACAACAAGACTTGCCATTTGACATTTCTGTCTCCAGGCACAATCTTACGGACCCTCGACCTTTTGTAGATGAAGTGCTGTCCCCACTGGAGACCACATGTCAGCCACGCGTATCGCAGAGGTCAAGAGAGGTCGTACTGGGTTCAGCTAGGCCAACAACCGGAGGCACACAAACCTCACCCCGCTGTCAGGATAAATCAGAGTTTGGAATTGACTAATATACCTAAAATGAATTAATTTACTAATAAGTGAAGAAAAAACAATAAAAAAAAACTAAATTAGACTGAGGGATCTGCTTGTCCATGAGTGGTTATGTGTCTCAGGGAGTTAGCCTGACAAATGACACATACTTTCGATCAAACGTGTGGGACGGTGGTGAAAGAAGCCATCGCCGCATCAGGCCGACGCCTTTTAGCATGAGGAGGAAATCCTAAATAGCTCCTGGAGCCTTACAGCCCGTTTAGAGGTTTTTATTGCCATAGATGAGATGGTTGCATCCGGCCATTTAAAAGCTGTTTTTCAGACAACCTGTCAGTGCTTTCATGTTCGCGTCTAATGGAAAGGCCCAGAAGATAAAGAAGCAATCTGGCCCAATCTGCCCTCTTCCAGCCACCAAGTCTGCCAGCCTGCCGTTCTAGGGGGGTCTCATTATACCTCTGCAATTACCCCATCATACATCCACTTCCTGGTAGGCGCCGCTAGGAGGGAGAGACGAAGGCTGGCCGCTGCCGCGTAATGCTGCAGCTGGAGTGCCCCGGTAGGGCCAGCCCTGTGGGCCCCAGGACATACATCTAAAATATGACAGAGGGATGTCTAATGCCAATGAGTGGTGATTACAGTATTTAGGTTCCCTGCAAGGCAGCTGATGTTGCAGTCCTTATGAACCAAATGAAACTGTGTGTGTGGATAAATGCAGACACTCACTAATTAATTAGGGCTATCTCTATCACAAAGCTAAATATTTCGGTTAGCTACATCATCAGTGCCCGAGACTTGTGACCCCCATTTTGCCGGGGGAGGGTGGGGTAGAGTAATAGCCCTTGGTAGGTTACGCAGATCGAGGGGGGACGGACCCCCTAGGTAGATCTCTCTGATCGTAGGAGGTAGAAGAGTTGCGTCGATATATTATTTTTTTTTATTTGTATTAACATATACTGGAAATTTGCTTGTGGTACCCCAATTTAAATGCACCTTTGTTCACTTACATTTAGCCCAGACTGCCTTAAATCCAACAGGTTAACTTGCTAACCAAATATCTAGCTTTGTGTTACTGGCCCAGTGTATCACTGGTGTATACTTCTTATTATTATGCACTATTATTATGCACTATAATGCACTATGCTCTCTTTTTGTGGCGGCCCTCTCAGTTTCACACTAAGCAGGAACACAAACGTGTCACGGGGCAGCACCCTCAGAGGTCCCCGTGCAGAGTCAGCACACACCTCCCTGGGCTAGCCCCACTGTAAGAGGGAAATCGCTGTACAGGTCACGTCCCATGTGACTCTCTCAGTCATCCCCCTCACCAGGGCCGGTTCCAGCTATCAGCAAGACAGGTAGCTGCCCACAGTCCCGAACCACTGGCTTTGCTCAGGAAGAAAAGTGATCTTCGGTTTTCTCGGTAGGGGGGGACTCCCAAGTAAAGCTTTGCCCGGGGCCCCCTAAAACGACGAGCCAGCCGTGCGTTTGACCCCGTCAGCCAGTGTCACAGGCAGACGAAAGGCAGCCTCTAAGCTGTCACCGCAGTGCTCTGAGCAGCCATGCAGCGCCGTCCAGGCCAACTCAGAAACATACACACAGGCACAGACTGCTAGCGTAAACTTTTGACAGTCTTTACAAACATTACCCCATCTGAACAAGTTAACTTTTAAAACCTACCGTTAATCTAATAATAAGGTTTTTTTTATCCAACTAAGACAGACCAGTGACAACCCAAACACTGAGGGTATATGTATATGTATTCATTCATCTCTTCACCATGTTTATAGCAACATTAACATATTTCAAATCCCTTCGGTTTCTGGAGGACCTTATGGTCAGCTTCACTAAAATGGACCTGACAAGGAATAAAGACAGATACCCGCAAAGATAGATAAACAGAGAAAGAGTTGAGTGCAGAGAGATGAGTGCAGAGAGATGAGCAGAGAGATGAGCAGAGAGAGACTGACAAGCCAGCGACACTCCAGTGTCTGTTTGATCAAAGCGTGCCGCAAACATCCGCTCCTGACATTTATACAGAAGCCGTCAAAGTGGGTTCAGGTAACAATTTGACTCGACAAATCCTTGAAAGACAGACCTTAATGAAAGCTCTCTTTGAGGTCCACTCTTGGAGAGGGCTGCACATCTATTCAAATGCTGCGCACACCTGAGTCCGCTAATCTACGGCTTCTACTAGTTGAATCGGTATGTTGATGCCAGGTTATTATAAAACCAAATTCTCCATAAAGTGGAGTCTGCAGGCCCAGCAGCTGGTCTACTTCTAGGTGGGCCTAAAGACATGATGAGTAAAATCAACCACATGCAAATGTGGCGAGGATGCTTTGTTTGGCACATTGTGTCTTTTACCTACAGTGTATCTACTGGGCCAAGGACGAGTGAATTTGGTGACACACAGTATCGTGTGGTCTCATTTTACCGTATAACCTCATGTCACACACACATTCACAGTCGCGCACTCATATGTGCATTGAAAAGTTAAATAAGGTATCATCCTGTTCACTTTTACGTGCCAATTCTTCGGTTAAATTTTATCCATGCACAGTACCGGCGGCCTCCAACTTACTGAATTAATTGAATTATTATTGTAAATTTCCACAGTAAATTATTTGTTTTTTTAGTCTTCTCCCACCACCAATCTTGCAACATGTTTTCCTAAAACTGCAAGATCCGGTTACGGCATTGAATCAATTGATTTTTATTTATGTGAGCACATGACTGGATGAGTAACGACAAGCTGGGGCAGTTCGGTCTGCCAAGTGACCCGTTTGCAGGGAAACCTTAGTGCGTATTTCGTTAATGAGACATGCCACGTCTTTTCGGAACCACACACTGAACAAGCGGTATTTGCTACGGTAAAAAAAATTACCGTAAAATAATGTTGTTTGTTTAATGTAATCTCTGATAACTAAGTGGGAAAATATATGCATGCATAAGATCAGCAATGAAGGAATAGACGTTTTTACTTTACAAGTTTACTGGTGTGGAAGGAGAAATGTGGGTCTTTCCTCAGAAAATTCTTTGAAGGGATTTAAGTTCTCCTTATTTTAAGCTATTTTTTTGTTTTCCCAAAGAAATGTGACATTCCTAAAGCAGCAGCGTGTTTTTAAAGGACCTATTTGTTATTCCATTTACTTCTCTATGAATTATACAATTCTTATTGTTAAAATGATGAAAATGCCTTATGGACCAATGTTTTTGACATATCATAGCAGGTTAACTAGGAATAAACAGTGTTATGTAAACTTCCCCAATGTCTGGGCCTGAAAGTCCCTGTCTTAGTCATTTCACTTAAGCATATTTGAATGCCTTCAAACTGTCCACAGGGACTGTCAAATAAAGGGCTGGGTAGAGTATCTGAAAACCATACACGACTAAAAGTGCAGATATCTTACAAGGAAAATTACTTCGGTAAAAGTTAAAAGTAACCCATTAAAATACCACTTGAACAAAGGTTTCTAAGTATCTGATATTAACAGTGCTTAAGTATCAGAGGTATTTTGCTGGTACTAAACTCAGGCTTGAGTAAAGTGGTGGTTAAAGTTACTTAGGTACAATAACCTTCTGTGTCAGTTTTCAAAAGAAAAACTAGATGCTGCCATGGTACATTTATGTGACATCCTAACGGATCGATTTAATAGTTTCATAGTTAGGCCTAGTAGGCTATCGATCCTGCCCTTTATACTTTGAACGACAGAGTGCAGTTAGGAATGGTAACGCGAGTATTGTGAGATAACACAAAATCTTGTTCGTTTTTTCCCTTCTATTAATTTTCTCGTCCTCTCATGTCTCCTTAGGTGCTCCATAGATAAGTGTCTTCAGCAGCTCGGTAGCAAAACCATAGTTATTCCCCATCGGGATATTATAATTGCTTGTGTTTTGACTTTGACAAAATCAGACTGGCCATGCAAAATGCAATGAGTTGTCAATAGAAATATTGACATATAGTGCGCAGAATGAAGCATAAACCATTACACTGAATGAGGTCACTGTTAAGTAAATATCACATTTTCCCCTAGTCACGTAGTGTACTAATAATAATGTGTCAAAATCAGAGAGTTAATGGCCTCCAGTGTTGGTGTTAAATGCGGCTGTAACACTTAATAGCTCAGCTGATCGTCCTGCACTGGCCGTAACCCATCAGGCCAGCATCCATGACAGCGGATTGCTGATGAAACCCCTGGCCTCTCTCAGATTGCTTCGGGTGGGAGGCATTGCGGTCAGCGCCTTCTTTCACCTGCCCCAGCTAGGCTAACTGGGACCTCATGGGCCTGTCTCCCACTTCCTCCCTGGGAGGGGGCCTGCCCCTTCTTGTCCTTGGGGGAGCCCTTTGGCCACAACAGTGTACTTGTCCTCCATTCTGGACCAGCTGAATAAAATCAGTGTCGTTATCGGGCTGGTCAGCCTTATCAGTATTCCGTTTTAAGACAAGGAAAGATGGTTGATATAGCAACACTGTATACCCCGATTCAAGTATTGTGACAAGGTCTCTTGAGGGATTTACCTCTGGCATCATCGGTGTTGAACGGGGCTTGTCCGTGTGGTCCGTCCTCGTCACCACGCCTTTCACCTTGTAACTCTCTCTTCCAGGGCCTCATCTTTTTCCGAAACGGTGTCGCATTCCTTAGTGGTTGTCTTAACTCCTATGTCAACTCTGATTTTAATTTTGATAAGTCTAATTTCTTTGCTCTCCATCTTTTTTATGTTAAGTTAGGTGAAGTCTCTAAAACTCATCCACTCATCGAGTTTTGTTGATGTGATTACATGTGATTCCAGAGTAAACACGGCGCTGTCATGGATGCCCCCTCATATCATAACAGACAATAATATCCTATAGCTGGTATCTCTAACTGTATATGCATTTCTGATCCGTATCGGCCCAGGAACTGAAATCATGTAGTGAATGAGGTCACTGTTAAGTAAATTTCACATTTACCCCTAGCGCTTTTACAATTATTCATAATGTTATGTTTTTGTTAGGTAACCATCCTACGACGGTATCAGGTCATTTTCTCGAAGTCTGAAATGATAGTTTGTGTTCACTAACTGACATAACAGAATAATACAAGAAAATTGCCACTTATTTGTGAAAAGTAATTCTGCAAAGCATGTTTTTAAGGTTTCATCTACTTGCACACCCGAATGCTACACATGACTGTGGCATTTGTACAAGCAGTCTATTATCATTGACTGGGGTGCTGACTGCCCCAACATAGCGGCCGGCAGAGGTCAATCACAAACGTGTTGTGATCAAAACTGTGAAAGTGGGCCAGAGGGAAGTGGTGGAAAGATAATCTGGTCATTCTTTTAATTAAAACACCCTGTACGTTCTGACAATCAATGAAATGGAAACGATTTTTATCCTTTCCGTGTGGCCACGGCCCGGTGGTTGGGAACCGCTGGTATACACCCTTGGTGCTAAGGAAGAGGGGCGTAGTGGTTAGGGAATTTACTGTGTAATTGTAAGGTTGCTAGCTGGACCCCCCAACCTGCAAATACCACTGAAGTACCCTGAGCAAGGTACCGCCCCAAAGCTGTACTCCACAGGCACTGAATTGCTGCCTACTGCTGTGTCGTGACGTCAAATGCAGAGGACACATTTTGTTGCTGTTCTGTAGTGTGTCAACAATGACAATCAATCGCCTTTCCTCCTTTCTTGGTCAATCCAGCTGGCGACTCACTTTGCCTTTTGATCTGGCGAGTTACAGGCCAGCAGCCAACCGCACTCTCCCGGCAAAACTATATCCACCTGTGTTGGCTTAGCATCACCATGACGCTAGCTTTATGTGCCTACTTAGGAACATGATCGATGTAAATAAATACAGCCGAGCCGCAGTGTCGTGTGGTGAAAGCCCATCCACGCTACAGGAAAGCGGTTTTTAATTTAACTCTCCTAGTGGAAGCGCAATAGCGGGTGGGCTATAAAGTGATTATCGTCCGTTTTAGGGCAGATAATCGCGGCGGCCGTGTGCTTTTGTGTACAGTACGTCGCAGATTAAGCACCCTGAACACGCTGGCCATCTCGCAGTCATTTACCGGCTCCGGTACAGAGATGGGCATCTGTTGGCTTGATGAGGTCACGATCTCACAGCCGCCGCATTTTATAAAGAACCCCTATTTATAAAACCAATTAAGGGTTGGTAACTAATATACCAATATTAGTATTTTTAAATATACCAGTTTAAAATATGCGTTGCACAAGTGTGGAGTTACTGCAAAATAAAGGTTCGTTAGTTTAACACAAATATTGTTTAAGGATGGCGTAATGTACGTCGTCCACTGTTGTGTTGATGATGCTGTATAATGACTTCAGCATTAAGCAGAAAGTATTTGCAATACATATTTGCCAAACTGTGGCCAAAAAATCTGCAAGGCTGAATTGCTTTTTGTGTTACTGGGCATGCCATAAGACTTATATCGACTATGTGAATAATTAAATGCGAAATAAACTGTGATAACTGTCAAAGTGTTTTAATGATCAACAGCTCATTAATTCTTTGCATTTACATACCATAACGAATATTTGTGAAACTTTCTTGATATCGACATTCTATTCGAATACTTAAGGCACGTTTACAATACAAATCAGAATTATACACTCCAGACTGTCCATGCCATCATTTATAATGCTGAATATATGGTCGTGTGTGTGTGTGTGTACACAAATATTCGTTATGGTATGCAAATATATATAAATATAAATATATATATAATATACATATACATATACATATATATAATGAAATGATATATAATGAAAATTACACATTTCAGCGGTTCTGGAAATGGTCCCTTGCCCGAAGGATAGGATTAAACCACATCGGAGCAAACTAATCGAAAGTTTCGTCGGTACCCCACAGCACAATTGCGCATAAATTACCTAAAAAAAGGTGGAAAACACAAGAGTCGCCTACAAAGCACTAAAACACAAGGGTAAACACTGTTTGTGAGCTCAGCAAGACATTATTAATGTGCAGTTTATCTTCACTATCCTGGCGAGGGGGGGAAAATAATAAAAATAACGAGACGCAACAAAATCATCTTCCAGGGGCCGTCTGAGAGCAGTGAACCGACGGTGCTGATTTTTAGTCAGCTACCTTTAAAAGAATAACGCGCACGTTACGTACACTATGACGGCAAGCGCTTCAGAGTAAAACGCCCCCATCCCCGAATGCCGAGTGAGCCACGGCCAGCTGCGCCAGAGACACGAGAGCAGCCAGACTGCCGAGATCGCGGTGCATGGGCGCAGACACACTCGGAGCCGGCGGGCTGCTCTGTCTATCTTCACCGCCGCCCTTTGCTGTACTTGGCCTGCTGAAGTGTATTTGGTGAGCCGACTGCCCCCCCCCCCCTCCCCGGCACTTTCCTTTGGGTAAAATCAGGCGGGGGTGAAAGTAGGGACACATTTCCACACGCATAAAGTTAAACCTCCACAGTCTGTGACTCATGGATCAGACGTGTCCTGCCTGACCCGCGGTGATATGTTTAAAAGTTTAAAATCTATACTGCCAGGTTCTGACATTTTAATCTTCTGCTTTTATCTACACTCCAGAAACGTTTAAACATTTCATACCACTATTTTCAGTTTGATTGCCAGGAGTATTTCCGGCTCATAAACTGTCCATAATTAAAATATACAAGCAGGGTATAAATAGTTGCCAGCTTTCAGGGGAAGTTCCTACTAAAAATTGCTAACCGACGCCGTCATGTCATTGCGTGATGACGCAAATAGCGTTATTATGTAGGTTACTCAATGACGTCACTCAATTTGATTCCCTGTCGTGGTGAAAAATATTAGAAATTTGTTAGATTCCTTTATTATTGTATATTTTTATTTGTGAACACAAACTATTTTATTATCAGATTTTTTATACAAAACACGTCAAATTGTTGAACAGTTACTTTTTATTTATTTCCTTGCTGACTAGTAAACCTCTGAACAATTATAGTTCTAATCAGTGTATTCCTAGCAAACGTGCTAAACCAATAATAAGGTATATCTAAGGGTGCCGTAGAGCAAAGGGCAAGAGAGAAATCTAAAAGAACAGTAAATGACTTTACGTTGTAGTGACATAAGCTAGTATGCTAAAAAGCCATAAGCTAGTTAGCAGTCATTCATAACAAACACCAACTGAGGCTGAGAAAATCATTTTTGTGTCATTTAGAGGGAAAATGTATGTGCATTTTAGCGTGTGACTTTTAAAAGCTTTTCAAATAAAATTTTAAAGTAGCTGAATTTGTTGCTAGTTGTTTTATTTAATAACATGTCAGGGTAGGCTGAAAAGTTACTAAATCCAGCAACAGAATTGCTAAATTGGCAACACTACATGTAAATACTCAGTCCCACAGCCACGCTCCCTACTGTATGTTTGATTCATCAAACACTCTATTTGTTGAACATTGAATTGAATACTTGGTGGGAAAAGCATATTGCAGAAGGATTTTTAGGCCTAGATGGTTGCAGAGTCTTGAAATCTATCCCAGGCAGCTAAGACAGATAGAGATAGATAGTCAGATAGATAGATAGATAGATAACTTTATTGATCCCCGGTGTGAAATTCATTTGTTATAGCAGCCAGGTAAATATAAAAAACAATTAAGGACAATTAAAAACAATACAATATGAAACAGGAAACTGTATATAGGCAAAAGTACAAAAGTGCAGTTAAAATACACGGAAATCTCAAACAACAGTAACGTCCCCTGTGTTGCCATGCTCCACATTGTCATTTTTATATGTTGAATATTACAGAACTATGATCATGTAGCACAGCCCTTTGTAATGACACAACAAAGCTACAGATTCACATTTTACCAGCTTATTGAGCTGGGTACTCATACTTGATAATACAGGTGGCCCATGGCGGCCATGTGGTATTCCAGGACCCTGCTGCTGATTGTAAAATGCTCAAGTCCCTTATATATAATGGCATAGTATTTACATATAACCTATGCAGATCCTTCCATATATTTTAGACCATTTATAGATACCTAATACAATGGAATTGCTATGTAAGTAGTGGTTATACTGTATTGTTCAAGGAATAATGACAAGAAAAAAAAAAACAGTACAGATGCAATCATTGTTGTACATAAAGAAAGGATAATTATATAAGAAGAAAATATAAATTCATTCTCTTCTCTCTCTGTCTCTCACACAGCATTAACAATCATCAACACCGACACACCTCTTAATTCATGTGGATTCAGTGAAGTACTCGCTTTTGCGTTTTTCGAGCTTCTTGAAATTTGTCATTATTTTGCAAAAAAAAAAAAATCAGTCCACAGTTGGTTGAACCTGTGGATACAGAGGGCCGACCCTGCTCTGTTACCCTGCTTTTGGGGTTTAACAACAGGACCTATTCCGAGGAAATATTTTGGTCCGGGCACATATCAGTAACCACTGTGCTGCCTTCTGGGGCCGCCTTGGCAGACAGTTCCTAATCCCATCACCAGAGGTGGACATTTCAGACACAGAAGGTAAAAATCCAGCCCAAATTGAGTATTTCGTGACTGTGACTCCTTATACTCAGCTAATTGGTTGAAACAAAATCTCGAAGAAACACATCTGCCCAATTGGCATCTTGGAGCTCAGGTCCAACAGGTCGCTGAACAGACACGGGTTACAGAAGATCTCAGATTAACTGCGATTACTTCAGCATTACAGAGGACCTAAACAAATGAGCCTAGAAAGGGGTGACTGAAAATTAAGGTGATCCTACCAAATCCAGCAAACCTCTTAATAGTGTGGCCTTCTTAAGATTCACAGTTAGTAACCCACAACGGGCCTTGAAACAGTCACTCTAAAACTTTCACAGGAGAATAGAGAAAGAGTGTGTGTGTGTGTGTGTGGGGGGGGGGGGTCAGAATGGTGCTTAAGGCACAAATCCACTTGGAGGCATTTAATCATTCATTTTTTCGGCGTGCACCTTTCAGAGTACCTCACCTCATTGCAATAGAAATTGCTTTGTTATCTGCAAATTGAAGATTGTATATTTCACAGCAGGTGTTTTTTACCCTGGGTCAGACCACTGTCCTGTTCCTGTTCACAGATGGGGAGAGTAACCCCAAGTATCCCTGAATGAAACACCGAGCATGTGCAGGGGGCTGGGAGTGCCTGGGCCCCAGCCCATTTCAGAGGTACTGACTGCCACCTTTATAACCTGTGAACACCTGCTCCTCAAAACATCTCTGCACAGCCCTGTAAGACGTTCATGTTTAAATAGCACGTTTCTGCCCCAGAAAGCAGAGTCTCAGATCTCCCCCATGCTGAAATCCCAGTGAGGCTGTTTGGCTTTCTACCTCCCTGTGAAATTCCACTCTTGTAGGCCTCCAAATGCAAAACAACCTCTCAAATTCCTACTATTTTTTTTTGTGAACACTCATAATTACCTCAAAGTAACGTCATAGGACTTATCACCACTTACCACGTTTTAACAACATACATTCTCACATGACCTCAATCGATTTGGATGTCTTTGTTGCCACAGACTTAGAAGTCCCATATTATTTTACAGTGGCGCTCCATGGTTCTATTTTCCATCTTTTTTTTATTATTCCAAGGGAAACCATCCACATCTGCCTGGCCCACTTTCCACTCTAGGTACCAGCAGAGAAAACGCTCGGCCCACACCAGGCTTCTGAGGAGTCAGCAGAACCATAAATTAAGATGTGTGCTTCTAATTAGCTGGATGTGAATCAAAATGAGATGCGAGGGACCCTTCAAAAGTGCACCTTTAGCAGAAGGACAGTGAAGGGAACACACACACACACACATACACACACACACGCATACACACACTGACACAAAACATCCAATTAAGCAGGCTCTTAAATCACAGGCAAGTTGAAGAGTGTAGAGCACATTGTAAAAACCTGTGTAAACACACAAGGTTTTGGGAATGCGCAGATACATCTATCTATCTATCGATCTATCTATCATCTGTCTGTCTGTCTTTCTGTCTGTGTCTATTTTTATTTGCTTTTGGGAAGTGCTAGCGGAAAAGGTGCTGACGGCCGTGGGGGTTAAAAGGCGCACTGGTGCTGATGCGTTCCCGCGTCGGACCGCCTATGACAGCCGCTCTCACCGCCAACTCCCGCACTTCATACTGCGTTCGCGGTGACGTCGAGCGCACAGCCCTGGGACTCGAGCTGCAACTTCTGTCCGAGAGGGAAAAATAAAGCGTTAAAGCCACTAGGTCCACTTTGCAATACAGAAAACACTGCGTGGGCGTCGCCGAGACGCGAATAGACCACGCACGCGTTTTATTCGACACGATCCACTCTCCGTATACGGACTGCTTTCGCAAACCTACGGATATCGCCGAGCAGATCGCTCCGTGACTCAAAGGGCTCTCTGCCTCTCTCTCGCATATAAGGATGGGGAGAATGAGCACCGGTATCTACCATGGAAAAGATTTAGTTTTCCAGATGACGCGCACATTCACCACTGTCTTTTAGATGGCTCATTAATTTTGAGAACTTTGCCCTTTTAAGTACATTTTCATGTGCACATCTCCGTATTCCAGCCAAACTCAGTTATAAGAAAGAGCGAGATAAGTTTCTCCCCCCCACCCCGTTACATCGGTCCGCCTGCGCTGCCCCGCTGCACGAAGTTCGAGTCCTTCGGCAGCCGTGATCTTCATTTTAAGGCGGACAATAAGCGATCGAAGCCCGAGCATCAAACGCTATAGGTGATGGTTGTATGTTTAAATTCCGCATCTGCCTTTTCGTCCGGAGACTCGCGCTGAAGGTCCGAAGAGATGTTTAGGCGGTGCGTCGCCAAGCGGAACCTTCCTCTTGGAATTTGAAACTGAATTGCTTCACTTTTGTACGGCGGTGAAGTTTATCCCCCCTCCCGGAGCGCTGGATTATTAGGGAGACGCGTTTTTTGCGCGCACTTACTGGAACAGAGTGGATGCTATGCTTGGATATTTAGATTTTCACGCCATTGGAATTATCATGTTTTTTACGAATATTTTCAGCGTCTTGCTCTTATTAGGTAAGTGCATTTGGGGCTCGAGCGCGTTCGCGGACGCGTTTTTATCAAAAAGCAAAATGGTTTATGCTTTAATCTTCCGTTTCGCAAAAACACCCTCAGTTCACCTAAATATTACACATATTACCGCTTTATTGGTTTAAAGTAAAAATGTGCTCTTCAGCCACTATTTATGGGTAAAGGAAATGTTTTTACAAATTTATTTTAAAATGTTCCTACTTATTTTTGCTGTCATTATTAAGGGTACCGTTTTACGCTTAAATGGATCCAGACGGTAAATGGATCCACACGGTTATGGTCATGAATAGCCGTGTTACGTTAGTTTATTATTATTATTATTATTATTATTATTATTGTATGTTCTTTACTAAAACAAAAGTGAATTACGCCGCAAATCTGTTCTGTTCACAATTTAACCTGCTCGGCTGTTTTTTTAAAAAACATCTTATTATTTTTTGTCAGAAGTCAGCAACCTAAAATTGTCGTGCTGCGACTGAGCGTCCGTCGCAGACATGGGACGCTTTGGATGCGCTCAAGTCGCGACTGGGCGACAAAGCGAATGCGCGCCGCGATCCGCGTACCCACGGACCCCCCCC
>JAODKM010000108.1:19467780-19501637 GCA_026780845.1 Petrocephalus sullivani
TGTGTGTGTGTGTGAGTGTCCGGTGTGTGAGCGTGCCCTGCAATGGGTTGGCGCCACATCCTGGGTTGTTCCCTGCCTTGCACCCATAGTCTCTGGGGTAAGCCCTGGACCCCCGGGCCCCCGACCCGGAATAGGATGAAGCAGTTTCAGAGAATGGATGGATGGATAGTCTGAATGATACAGCCTGTAAACGTGATACCCCCACTCCACTCCTGCTCGAACGTATCAATGGAATATCCACATCTCCCACAATGCACCACGTTCAAACAGACAGTGTCCATATTTGATAAAAAATTGAAATAATTGATATTTATCTTCTTAAATCAAATTCCTAACCTCACGCAGGCTTAATGAAGAAAAAAAAATTGATGAATGGTGAGCTGATAATGGATATTAAATTAAATATATACATTTCAGAGATTCCTTGGAAACTTTCTACAACATGTAGCCTGCTAAGTAAAAGAGGCACAATTTAGGTTGTGGGTATTTGTGACAATAGGAATATAGTAGTTACCATGACGACGACAAACATACGTCCATCACATCATTCACCATCTCTGTACGATTGTGGGTTAGCTTCATGTTCCCAGTGCAGTAGTCTCTGACCAGTCGAGAGAGAACTGCTGGGCCCAGTCGGATTTTAATGCCGGCTGCCAGCTTGGTCGCAGAGTGATTATGGGATGGGGGGGTGGGTTCTCTCTCAACGAGCCTGAAGAACATGTGAACCTGCGTATCAAACAGGGTTAATGTACATACGTTCCAGTAAGTTGATTGTAATATAGCGCCTTTCACAGGCGAGCTGCCCCCAAGGCCCTTACATGGGTGTGTTGGGATAAATCGCTACATAACTCAAAAACAGGGATAAGGGAGGAGAAAGAAATGAGAGCTAGAAAAACAGATGACAGCTGAGGAGAGGAAACTTTCAAATAGGGTGAAAAAACACCTCTGGGGGTCCAAGGTCAACAGGCTGCCCAGCCCCCCCGGGGCATGCTAACATACTGAAAAAGAAAGCGTGAGCTTGCTTGCTAAAAGCAAGGTGTGAACTGTGCTCAAGGTCACAGCCGAGGTCTATCCATGAGTCTGTTCTCCATGCCAGGCTGTGTAGAGTGGGAATTAGAAGGCTGCGCCCACGATGTTACAATTCGTAGGTCACATCTACAATGTTCCATGGGACTGAACCCGCACTCCAGCTCAGATGGTGTCCACCCCAGGCACCATTCAGACATGTGGGAAGGAAGTCAGAGAGCATGGGTGGTCAGAACATGCATACACCAATGGACATGCACAGTAAATAAAAATGGCATGTGTGGCAGTGCTGGCTGCCAGTGCTACGGAGTGTCACGTATTAAGCTACTGGTAAGCTAAACTGAAGTCTTCAGCCGGCGTCCCGAACATGAGATGGCAAACCATTCCACAATACTGGGGCCCAGCAGAAAGCTTTACCGCCGACTGTGTTTGTATGTGAAATAACAGGAAAGCCTGCAGTATGTGATCTGAGTGTATACTATGGCTTGTAAACTTGAATTAGTTCCGGTGCTTATGCAGATGCTAGACCTTCGAGTGTCATATACACTGTATTGCCAAAAATATTGGGACGCCTGCCTTTACACACACATGAACTTTAATGGCATCCCATTCTTAATACATAGGCTTTAATATGGAGGTGGCCCACCCTTTGCAGCTATAACAGCTTCAGCTCTTCTGGGAAGGCTTTCCACAAGATTTAGGAGTGTGTTTATGGGAATTTTGGCCATTCTTCCAGGAGAGCATTTGTGAGGTCAGGCACTGATGACGGGCGAGAAGGCCTGGCTTGCAGTCTCTGCTCTAATTCATCCCAAAGGTGTTCTACCAGGTTGAGGTCAGGGCTCTGTGCAGGCCAGTCAAGTTCCGCCACACCAAACTCACTCATCCATGTCTTTATAGATCTAGCTTTGTGCACTGGTGCCCAGTCATGTTGGAACCGGAAGGGGCCATCCCCAAACTGTTCCCACGAAGTTGGGAGCATGAAATTGTCCAAAATGGCTTCATATGCTGAAGCATTAAGAGTTCTTTTCACTGGAACTAAGGAGCCAAGCCCAACCCCTGAAAAACAACCCCACACCACAATCCCATTCCACCAAACTTGCACAATGCAGTCAGGCAAGTACTGTTCTCCTGGAAACCGCCAAACCCAGACTCTGTCAGATTGCCAGACAGAGAAGCATTCTCGGCCATGGAAACCCATTCCATGAAGCTCTCTACGCACTGTTTTTGAGCTAATCTGAAAGTCAGAAGAAATTTGGAGCTATTGACTTTGCAGAAAGTTGGCGACTTCTGCACACTGTGCACCTCAGCATGTACTGTCCCCACTCTGTGATTTTACATGGCCTACCACTTCATGGCTGAGTTGCTGTTGTTTCCAATTGCTTCCACTTTGTTATAATACCACCAACAGTTGAGTGTGGAATATTCACGAACGGACTTATTGCACAGGTGGCATCTTATCACAGTACCACACTTTAATTCACTGAGCTCCTGAGAGCTGATTCTTTCACAAATGTTTGTAGAAGCAGTCTGTATGCCTAGGTGCTTGATTTTATACACCTGTGGCCATGGAAGTGACTACAACTCCTGAATTCAGTGATTTGAAGGGGCGTCCCAATACTTTTGGCAATATCGTGTGTAAGTAGGGGAATTTGAAGCCAGAGCTGGTGACAGTTTATGCTGCTGCATTGTAAATACCGCATTTAATGTTTAATGTATTTAATGTGCGATGTGTGCTATCAGATAATAGAGCATGTACAGAAAAAACAATAAAGGGCCAAGAACTGATCCCTGTGGTACTCCACATTTTACTGTGGACAAAGACGACAGAGTACAATTATTTGGCCCCTGAACATGTTGATATCGATTAGCCAAATATAATTTAAACCACTTCAACACCTTTCCAAACCAACCAACATCAAATTCACATCTATGTAATGGAGTAGAATGGTCAACTGTGTCAAAGGCTGCACTAAGGTCCAGAAGCATGGACACAGTCACACTGTCAGCATCACTTGGCATTCTCATGTCATTTACGATTTTAATGTCTGTGCTGTGTCCACGACGGAAGCCTGACTGGAATCTATCTAGTATCAAGTAATATATAAATGGATTTTAGTGAGCAGCATCTACAAAAAGCCATGTGTTTTCTTGGCAGTTATCACAGCTGTTTCCTAGCTTGGATCAGTAGATTAGACAGAAACGTAAATGGTGGCAGAATGAAATGGACTTTGAGCTTTTGGAATATTTAATTTCATGGAGTGATGATCATTCACCCCTGACATTATTAGTGTTAACATTTCTCATATAACAGTAAAGAGCTATAACACAAGTTTGTGATATTAGCTACATGCCTTAGGGGAGGACTTTGGCACTGAAAGTGTTCCTAAACCTGTCAGAAACAGTGAATTTAAATGGAAACCCTCAAAGCCAATCAGACTACTCATGCAAAATGGTTTCTTTCTTGCACATTGTGTCAAATTTCTCCCACACATTATTAATTCTACCTGTTTGATAGTATAGTTGAGAGTGTGGAAGAGCGTATGACAGAGTATGTGATGTGTGGATTTATACCTACACTAATAAGCAAAATTATGCAACAGCGTGGTAATTGTTGTTCACCCAAGCTTCGAAATGCCGCATAGGTCTCTAGCTCAGTGGCGGTGACACCTGTGTTACCTAAAGGGCTTTGGTGGAAAGGTACAGGAATGTGCGGCAGACCATTTTAAAACTAATACACCTCATTCTGCACTGCAGGTTAATATACGTTTTTAACCATTAATTTGCCCATCTTCCATAAATTCCTAGCCAGTTTCGGGTCACGCTGATTCTTGAGTCTATCCCAGGATGCACAGGGACTGAGGCTGGAGACACCCTGGATGAAATGTCAGTATATTGCAATGGTACATAGTCACTGCATTGTGAAATATCGTTTCACCTACACTACACACTCATACACAGCCGGGATGGGAATCAAATCCGGAGCTTTGAGGCTATGTCATCAGCATGACAGAAAAAGTAAGATGTCAGTGGCAAGTGATTTGACCTGGGGGGACATGTAAATTATAAAGGGTCCAAAACAGAACCCTGGGGGACACCTTGTGTGAGAGAAATGGTGGCATATGTATCTTTTAAAGGGAGTTAAAGTATTGTCTTATTAAAGTAAGCTGTAAACTTGCAATACCAAAAACTATCATGACTAACTGTCTCAAACACAGAGTTAAGATCAAGGTGCAGAAGAGTGGTGAGGTTCCCACAATCAGCAGCAGCACTGGATTGGTAAGGCTCATAAAGATTGCAGGAAGCTAAATGGATCAGAAGGAGGTGAAAGCTTTTTCTAAAATTCTTGCTAAGAAAGAAGGTAGAAGTCAGTCTGTTAGACTTTAGCTGAGTGAGAACTCAGTCGGGTTCTTTGAAAACAGATGACTGCGGATGTTTTTGTGACGATGTCAGAGACAAGGTGTTGGTTAACTAGGTGTGAGATGGGGGCTGAAACATCAGATAAACAAGCTTTAAGGGGTGTGATGGGTGCAACGTCTAACAGACAAGGAGATGAGTAAGATTTTGTGATTAACTCTGATTCCATGATGAACAGGAGGCACAGGGTGAAATCCAGAGGAGGGTGATAGAGGGGGATTGTGTGAAGACAGTGATAGATGGCATCAGCAGTAAAAATGAAGAATGCATATCCAAATGTACTGCCAGTACTCTGGCAGCATCCTCCATGTACCCGTCCTGGTCTGAGCAGACAGAAAGCTGTACTGGCCAAACTCCAGTTTGGCCACTGCCTACCTGACTATACAGCCACTCCCCGGGTTACGATACTCCATGTTATGATATTTCGACTTTACGATGGGCATTCCCAGTGTATATTTATTCAATAAATTCCATCATATATTCAACGCTTTATCATAAAATGTAGGCTAATGTATGTGTTCTAATCATTTTTAATGATGTTTAAGGTGGGCTAGGCTAAGCTATGATGTTTGTTAGATTAGGTGTACTGCAAATGCATCTTCGCCTTACAATGGACCGGAACCCCATCATAACCTGAGATCGCCTGTAGTTTGCTTGCTTCCTCTCCCAAGGTTAAAGCTGTGCAAGTTGTGCAACCTTAAATCCAGACCCTACGATATTCAACTTAATGAACATTAGGTAATGACTTAATCATCAATTTTACATTATTGGGTTATGAAACAAGTTTTGATCCCAGTTGACTTTCTGGAGTTCGCTGCCCTGCTGCCTTATTGAATGAAACCAAGATGCAACCTGACACAAGAAACAGGACTATAGGTATTATAATTCGCAAATATACACGGTCAGTGAACATGTAAACGTTTTTAATTGCTCACACTGTGCTATATATTTCATGTTATGTGACGCTGATAGAGGTCTATAACATAACACGTCTTAGCACTTGTGCCATATATGATGTATGTTTCATGCGAATTTCGCATTTTACAGCCCCCCCACCCCCCAGCTGTGGAGTTCTCCCGATACTGTCCCTTTTCCTGTAAATACTTATCTTCAGCTCATAATCAGCAAGTTTCCCAGTTCTGACTGCATTCATTATCGCTATTTTAAGGACATTGTTTTCTTTGCTTCCGAGTTGCTTTGGGGAGACAGTGTTTATATCCAATAAACATTACGTGGTTCAAGAAATGTAAGTCTTCCCGGGGTGGCACGTGGTCGAACAGTTATGGTTTTAAGAACTAGGGAAGTTTCCAAGCAATGTGGCACATGTCTAATAATCATGCTAATGAGAAAAATCAAGTAATATTTTTGTTTCATGGAGAAGTAAGAGATTGGGCTAGAAAAGGAAAATTCTTGAATTAGAAACTAAAAGCCTGATTATTTCAACTCCGAATTTATCTTTAAAACTCAAGGATTACAATGTAGTACAATCCTGCTGTAGATCATCTATTCAGCAATAATTTTTTCGCTGTCACAAAACATCCACGTTTATAGCAGCACAAAAGGTTAAAAAACTAAACAAAAATGAAAAAGAGAATGCATCTGGAATGTGGCATCACAACAGTGGACTAATTGCCGCAACAGTCCCATTTTTTATTAGGCGTAGAGCATATCACCTGTGTCATAAGAGGTGTTACAGTCTGCCTCGCCTCTTTCTGGGCCAGTTTGACTCTCTCCTGCTCTGCACATTTGCCACCTGTTCACCCTCGTAGGTAGACTGTCTAGTTCCCAGTTCCAGTCGTAATATCATTGTCTAATTTCTTCAAACACACCTTCATCAGCAGTGTTACTTACGCTGTTAATTTGATGTCTACAAAAGCGACTGAAGGCAGAAGCTTAATGACATAAAATAGCTAGAGGGTCTTTATACATGACACCGCCCATCTGGAAATGTTGTCTTTGAGAAGAGAGGCGGGATGATCCCACCCCAGGCCCATGGCATGGTGTCACATTTTAAATTGGCAAAGCATAGCCCTTTGAAGCCAAGGTTCCCATTCACCTCCCTGATGCTTGGGCCCTGCAGTAATGATAAGATCTGAGACACCTTTCCCCCCCTTCGCTTGTCAGGACAGATAAGTGCAGCCTTTGGTGTTTCTGAACAAGCGGAAATCAATGTGAGCTCGCAGCGATTCTCACTCTCCTGGATCCCGATGTTGTCTTTTTCCCCTACCTCATCTCACGAGCTTCTCTCTCCTGTGGCTTCACCCAGTGAGACCCATCTCCACAACGTCCGGCACTATCACTACCCTAACCGGCGGTTCTCATTTTCCGTCGGGGCTGCTTGTGATTTAACACCCCCCCGTTTTATCGCCTTGCTTTCCTCATAGCTTACGACTAGCGCTTCGTATTCATTCATGCAGTCTTATTATGCTTATTGTGTTCCTCAAAGGAGTCATTACTCCACACGTATACTCACCTAACTGTTAAAGTGGTTTCCTCTTTCTGAAGGATAGTAATTCGCCTCAGTGCCCAACGGTCACCATGAGACAGACAGGAAGTGATGTCACAGAGCCGCATCAATTATGGCTCCCATTGCCCAGCTACCACTCCCACTTCTCACAAATGACCATGAGGTGGCTGGAGTGGTAGGGGGTAAGAGATTCCTCCACTGAAAAATAGTTACATTGTCATATTATCACAAGACTTCTGCTCACAGCTTCTCTGGGTATTGTGTGTCTCTATAAGTAGGTAAAAATTGTAGTCATGGAGGGTTTGTTGGTGTCGACTGTACTGCCACTGAAAAAAGCCCCCCAGAGGTTCCAGGCCGTACATATGTTCTGTTCTTTACTGTTGAATTTATATTCTGTCTCTGTTTTAAAGAGCTGCAGTTTATGAGGTGTCAGTTACAAGTCAGATGCCATTAGTCAGCTTTGTCACTTTTAACACGGGTATCGGGTTCTTTTGTGAATAGTTGACTAGTGGGCAAATGAAAGGCTTCCCCCAGGGAGGGTGTGTATGTGCCCCCAGATCTTTATCGCTTCAGTTTCATTCACTCCTTTCGTTAGAAGGTCCTGAGGCTTGCTGTTCTGGAACAGCTGAACACAGCCAGGTGTTTACAGCTTTCAAACTGATGCTCATTCTAATGCTGCTTTTTGCCGATGCGCTCTGCACTCCCAACTCACATGCCTACCTGCATCTTTCAACCTCATTGCATACAGAATGGGACTTTTAATGTGTATTTCTTTCTCTAAATTCTGTATGAGTGCTCCTGCCAGCAGGACCTAGTGATCCCCCTGGCCATGCTCTTCTGGAAGGCAGAATCCAGTGTAAGTCCATTTTCTACACTCATTTAATAACCTGTGTTTATCTGCTATTCACAGGAGAGGAGTTCTACGAAACATCGCCATACGAGCCCCTGACATTTCGCGTGTCGGACGCCTTTCGACTGGCTTCGATAATCTCAGGTAAGATTCTCTGCTGAATCCACATGTGTCAATCTGTAGCAGAGAAAACACTGAGCCCAGAGCTTACAAACTCAAACCGAGCCTCAGGCCTCCTGAAGGACACACGTGCCTGAACACGTGCCTGAACACGTGCCTGACAGTAGGGAATGTCAGAAACACTTTAGAGTCAAAACGACAACCAGAAATTATGGGGATAATGTCATTGACAAACTGACAAACATGGGTATCCTTAAGTCTATATTACACAATCTATGTTTAATATTCATTTTAAACAGTTTGTTATCAAATGGTTAGATGAATAATTTGCTAGCATTTTGTACAGTGGACGGGAGCCATACATGTGTTCGGGTGCATGTTATCAATTTACTCCCTTACATATCTTCCCACCCCCTGCTTTTGGAAGATTAATTTAAAATAGCTTTGCTCTAGGCATGCGGCCTATGCAAAAATCAAATATGCTGGCCACAGTCTATAAAGTTAATATAGATCTACGACATTCAGGCAGCGCAGCGTCAGTTACGTCACCCGACCCGCGACTGAGAGCTCCAGTCGGCAGGAATTATGGGAAGTGGCCCCGTTATGTATACCTGTAAGCCCGTTTGATTGATTATATGCTGTAAAGTTTAAGCCAGGGCCCGAAAAATACCAGCTACAGCTTTTCAGAGGGAAATTTTTCATATTCTTGCCACAGTGTATCAATAGAAGATCTCTTCCTTCGCCAGTAGATTTGCAGCAGAGCTGAGCTCTGGCGCGGCGCGCCGGGTCCACATGCAATGTTGTGGTAGCATAATTACAAGTGCATTCCCCAAGCTACCAATGAGTATTACTTCATATGACAGCACTCATCAAACCGAGCGACTGTTTACACCCGCAAACGCCTCCTCTTCTCACAAGGAAGGAGTGTCTACACAAATTACAGCCCACTGACAGCAGAACTCCCCCTTTGGCTAGGATCCTCACTCTAAAAATGTTTTATAAATGAATTTATGACGATACCTGGGGGGTAGACTTTCTTCTGGTGAGTTGGAAGTGGGAGTAGAGAAGCACAATAAATCATTAAATGGACTGCAACCGACTTGTTCCCTATGGCTGTTGCAGTGCAACATCTGAAGTACTGTCATTTCTCTTCAGTCACTTCCATTTTGAGGCTGACATCATAGCCCTGGGTTGAGTGATACATCTCCATGTCGCCTCACCTGCAGGACTGCAGACGAATGAATCCATCTTGGTTTTACCTAGAAGGGATGTTTTATTTTCTGAGCCCCCGGGACACGACTTCTGCGCCCTGCTTGCGCTGCCGCCCACTTTAACGGGCGCGTCGCCTGCGAGCACAAGTTCCACAAAGAGCACGTGCTTGCTGCAGGATTTATGTGGCGTGTTGAATGAAACGGGCAAGCAAAGATCATGACAAAGTACAGTGAATGCTGCCTTTACAGAAACAAATTCAAGGGCACCTTCCTAGCTTTTATTAGCCCCAGCCGCAGATGTGCGCTTGTAAACTGTCCCTGTAAGGGCCTGCTTACTGCTTCTTGGCAGGTCCATGCAAACACGTTCCCTGAGTTTCTGCCGGGATGGCGCGTATTCTACAGAACCTTGCCCAAGGGGCAATAATGGACATGAAGCTAAGATTTATTGGATGAACTAGGGTTACAAGGCTTACGGAGATCCATAAGAAGGCTTGAATCGGATATGGAGAGGTGGAAGACGCGGGTACTACCAACACTCAGAGAATGACTCTGCCGACCCCCATCTCAAACCAGCTATCTGGCAGTGCCCAGGAGGACTCGTCTGCCCGGTAATCACCCATGCTTTGAGCACAGAGAACAGCCAATTGCACCGCAATTCTGGGAAATACCCCAATGCCCGGCAGAGCATAACATATTTCCATTTGCTCTGTGAAACCAAGCAAGCAGCCTCCAAGATAAAATAGGTAAACAGATGAAAGATAAATAAATTAAATAAAACATGCAGATTGAGTTGCATGAGATATTTGAATTCCTCTGACATCTTCTGCTCAGACATCGGGGAGAATCACGACGGAGATGGGCGGTCCGGCATATCTGTTATCTTCCTGGCTGTTTGTGTTTTCAGTCTCTTTGATTTTGGCTCAGAAGGATTTAGGATTTTTTTTTTTTGTTTTTTAATCTGAAATGGGGGACCTGAGTGTATAATCAGGGAACACATGTCTGTGGAACGCTGCAGTCACCTGACAGAAACAGAGCTCTCCGGCATTCTCTTACTGGAAGTTATTTCCGTTCCCTTACTGTGATGTGCCGATCCGCCTTTTCCATCATGTGGGCCACATTATGGAGTCGCTCGTGGCCCAGTATAACAGCGCTGAAATTAAATGCGCCCATCGCCTGTTGCTTGTAGCCTGTGGTCTCTCGTTCAGTTCCACATAAATCCCTAACGTGAACATCAATAAATCACAGATCCCAGGGCTGCCCCGCACTAGCCGGGCCATTAAATATTGTTTGTGGGGAGAGCGGGTTTTTGATCACGTGACTTAGGATTCTTTGTGCCAGTCATGCTGACTGCCTGTAAATCTGTAATGCCTATGAGTTTATTGTATATATGGAATAAGTCACAATGGGCCTTTTTCAGTCAAAATGAATTTATGAATAATGAATTCAGGACCGTTGGGAAATTAAAGGAAGTAAGGGATAATTAGCCTTGCTAACCTTCTGTCTTTCTGGTTTCCACCGATACTGTACATACGAAGCATGTTAGCAGAAGCACTTAGCTGCGTCTCGCCCTGAGCGAGGCATCAGCGAATGAACAATCGGTTAGTGACTTTTCCGTGGGTGATCGCCTCTTCACATCCTCGCTCACCAGCTGGATTAACCGTGCCCAGTTGGAGCATGAGGTTCAGGTGGACCATCTTGCCAGCCATGATAACCTGGGGCCCAGATCCAAAACTACCTGACAGTGCCGGTAAAACAGCTCTGCCTCTGCTCCCCTTGCTGTGGTTTCACATTATATGGCACAGAATTCAGTCCCGTGGCACAGAATTGATGGAGAACTTCTCAAGATAAGTCAGCATCTTTGTTTAACAAGACAGGGTGGCAAATTATGATATAGCGGCTGTTGTTTAACAGTCACTCAGGGCTGAAAAATATCTTCTGTTCTTAAAGGCAATATTCGAAATCCTGTAACCCCACGTTAAATTCTGCCTTGTCTGTTTATTTTCTCCTGTGGTGATAAAGTCTTCCTAAGACTCCGCTAACAGAGGATGGAAAATGGTAAATGTCTTTCTGTAATTCCCCCGAGAGGGACAGGACTGACTACCCCCCCAGGTCAGTACTTTATTGCCTCCTGACCAGCCACCCTTCACTCCGGCAGTCTGTTATGTAGGACGGCGGGCAGCTGGTCGACATTAGCGTTTGTCGAATCGGAGTGTGGCTCAGCTCCAGCTGACAAGCCAATTAACATCAGCTCGGCTGCGTGCCACATCACAGTGTGCGCTGACCAATCATTTGTCTTGCTGGTAAATTGCTTTGGATGAAATATGCTCAATGGATGCAAACAGAAATGTAGAAATTTAATGTAAACTCTGTATGGATGGCATTTTTTCCAAAGTTGTGAAGTTCTGAATTGTTTTTAAGTCATTATTTATGTTTTCTTATTTTATAATATTTTTTCCTCATTATTTGTTGCTGTTGTTTAATTGGCTAGTTTGGGGGCCCTCTATAGGTGGAGTAATTTTTTCTTTTTTTATTCTGGACCCGACTATAAATATGGCCAGAAGTCTGAGGTGACCACCTCTATATTTTCAAAGGTTGCAATAAGCTCTTTAATGAAGATCCTTAATCACTACAGAGAGTCATATCTGCAGTTTAACTGCACTGAGGCAGTGATATTTAATTTTGTTAGAGAGAACACCCTCCCCTTTTTGGTCCCTGAACAGCACTAAATTATAGAAGAGGCACACTACTCCGTTACTGAGTCTTTGACATTGGGTTTCCTGTCTCCAACCAATGCTCCAAGTAGGTAGGACAAGGGTGTCCAACCACTGGCCCTTGGGCCGTGTGAAACTGTACACACATGTCTTTATGTCACGATTTAATATGGCCCTCAAATTAGTCTTTACTTTGTACTAGGGGTGAAATGATTACCGGGTTCACAGCAAAATGAACAAAAAAATGAATGAAAAAGATGGTAGTACTGCCATTTCAAATTTTTGTTGTCATTAAAACTGTGGTTGATTAACGCACTTCGAAAAACTTGTCCAGCATCAACCAAAGGTAGCGACCGACTCCCAGACGAAAACCCTCAGGTGCAGCATGTGGGTTTGTTTGTGTCAGTAAGACATGTAGGAAGGTGCAGCGCTTTGGTGAATTTTCAGTCTTTTAAGAGGACTTTGTCTGGTGTGGTCGTATTGTGGTTCGTATTTTGGTTCTTAATCTTCATGACCACCATCCACTACTTTATAGCAAACGCCAGGTAAGTTTACTTTTAGCTCAATGCCTGATGTTGGAACTTCAGAATGGGGGAAATGTCAAGGTTCGTCTGTCTAACTTGCTAATAGTTTGTCAGTAATGGCAGCTGTAATGTTAGCTCTACTTGTAAAAACACTACACGTTGTCAGTGGTGTGCTGGAAACAGGACTGTTTTATGCCTCAGCCTCAGAGTTAGTAGCTCAGAATGAATTCTGTGTATCAGAATAGTATAGACCAGTTTCCTCCTTCTGTGTGGATTTTCCAGCGTAATGACAATGTTACGACATTATTTGCATTTGTGTGGAGTTCAATAAACAATTGTACTCTAAGGAAATGTTATGGTTTTCGTGTGTTTGCATAGGTTGTGTTATGATTTGAATGTTTACGCAAACCGAAAGTGCCTAGTGCCGCTAATTAAGTATTTGTACTATTGTACTATTGTAGTATTCCTTCCTTTAATTGATCAGAGGGCCATTTTTGCAGGTGAATTTAAAGTTTCCTGTAGAAAAAGATGGCACACTCTTTTTTGTTGTGTGATTTCTCACATGGCCCCTTTGGGGGATCACCACATGGCCAGTGGCCCCCAGGAAATTTGAGTTTCAGCCCAATGCTGTAGCAGTTGTAGAATTTAGCAAAGTTAATCTGGCACGTGTCGAATTGTGTCTTTATCGTCTGCATTTTAGTTCATGTTCTGAGCTCTCAGCTGAAATATATGTAAGCAGAATGTCTCACCAGAGTACACAGACTCTCCCTTTTATAAGTGTCCCGAATAGCTCCTAACCACAAGTGCCGAGAGCTGCACTGGCCTGATTTGCTCTGTCAGCTCTGCCCTGTAATCACCCTGCACATTCAGTGCTGCCCTTTCCTCCCTCTCCTGTCACATGTAGGACATCGCCGCGCCCCCAGCCAAACTCGGGGCCAGGAGCACGCAACAGAAATAGCTTGCTCTGATGAAGTAAGCAGATTGTGATATCTAAACGTGATTCAGAGGGACTCATTAATGCCCACAAGGGTGTCGCCAGATTCATTATTTACCCCTGACCGCAATTTAACTGTTACATTATTAACTGTCTGACACACAATTGGGTTATGTAAATACTGCTGCAGCTTCTGCATTCAAATAAAGATGAAGTGTATTTGCTTAAACGTGTTTAATTGGCATACGCTTTTTCCAAAGATGAGCTACGGGTTCGGTCGCAAGCACACAGCAGGTGTAGGATGCAGGCAGGGGAGGGGATTCCCGACCTTTGATATTTGCAGTCCACATTATGTCGTATAAAAATTTCATGGTCAGGTACAGTATAACTCCCAGAGGGGTGGATTGATCACCGATTTTCTAAGTTCAAGCATCTCCATTTATTTCAGATGGGAACAGAACATGCAAAAAATGTTTTGGAACATTTAAACAGTCCTTCTGCAGAATGGCCAGCGGTCCGCAAGAATTCTAGCTATGAGCCGGTAACGGTCCGTGGACCAGGGGATGGTGCTGCGTAAGCTCTGTGCACTCTGTGCAGCATTTGCAGACTGAAAAGCCCATTATGGGAAATAAAAGGGGCTGAAGTTGGTGGTGATGCTGTGGCTGAAAAGAGTCTGTCATGGGGATGCAAGGGTCTATACATGTCTATCATGGAGATGAATTATACTTTATTGATCCCTGTGGGGAAATTGACTTTTCACCTCCCCCAACCTTGCTGGGGGTTAAGGGCCTTGCTCAAGGGCCCACAGACAGCCAGAGGCTGGGCTTGAACCGGCGACCTTCCGATTACAGGCACATGGTTCTGTCATGGGGATACGTGGGTCTGTCATGGAGATGCATGGGTTTTTCATGGGGATACACATGTCTGTCATGGGGATACATGGATCTGTCATGGGGATGCGCAGGTCTGTCAAGGGGATGCTGTCAAGGAAACGGAATTCACATGCCTTGGTGTTGAGGATCACAGCGACCTTGGTGAGGCATAGGGTCTGCTGTGATGATGGCTGCAGGATGGTGCTGGTCTTGAACTTGGGACGGGCTCCATTTGGTGGCTAATGGAGTGAGACCAGGCAGAGTGAGACATAAATGTTTTCAGAGGAAAAGGCAGAAACGGTGCCCAGCAGGGCTCTGGATGCCGGCTGAGCTGGATCAGTTTGAGAGTGTGTTTTGGATGCTTAGCAAGTAAACAGTTTTAGTTGTCTAGGCCAGTGTTTCCCAATCCACAGAGCAGAAATGTGGACTGTCCAAGAGGGAGCAAAAACATAGACTATCTGGGGGGTCCCAGAGGCCCACTTTGGGAAACACTGGTCAAGGGAAAAAATGAACTTAGCCTGGATCAGCAGCTAGGTTGAGAGGGTCAGGAAGGGATCCCCTCGATGTCGAAAAACAGGATCCTGCAAAGAATATCACAGTACTTAGAGGTGTAAATGTCAGGTCCAGAAAGTAAAAATCCAACCAGTTGAGCACCCTGTGACTATGACTCTTTATACTCAACTGGTTGTTTGATCTCAACTGGTTGTTTGGTCTGGATTTTTAATTTCTGGACCTGACATTTATACCTCTGTTACTTATGCACTGGGGAGGACATGACTTCTTCTCAAGGCTGGGTTGAGGGCTTTTGGCAATTATTAATGAAATTGCATTGTGAAACAACCAGCAAATTAAAATTGCTTCTGATAGAGACTTCTAAGCTTGTGCCAAAAATTATTTAGTTATGTTTTTGGATATGTAGTTGTAATAAATAAATTTGTTAACCATATGTCACTTGGTACACATGAAAGTTTTGTGATCCATTTTCTGTTTGTTTTTATTATGAAAACCTAATTTTCCCTTTGCTTCTGTTCCACGCCATAATTGCCCAAAAGGCAAGGTTCAGATGAATGATAGTAAATTTAATCAGAGCAAATCCTAAGCAATGATGCTCCACTTCAGTCAACAAAACCGATTGGATAGCAACCCGGAAATCACCCTCAGGGTAAAGAGAGGGGTGCCAGGCATTCTGTGTGATAGTACTTTCCAGCCTGGGCAAACATGCCAGGCCGTGCCCATCTGTTACCTCACGTTCACTTGCATCAGGCTCGCGGCTGTCTCTGCTGGAACGTGTTGAGGGTCGGCAGAGGAATGTGCGAAAGGGCTGTGTCCCTGTATCGGCAGTACCAACCGCACCGATTGCATCTGAGGTGCTGCTGGAAGGGTGCTGCAGAGACTTCGACTTGGGAAGCATGGAGCTACTATCTGGGTTTCCAAGAAGAAACGTTACACACATTTTTTTTTCTTTAAATCTTCCATTCCTACAGTTCCAGAAATGGCTGAAAACAGTTTAAGTCAAACCCCACAGCAACCAACAACTTGACAAGGACAGCACAGATTGGGAACCTCCAGGTCTGGAGAATATCATGTGATTTTTAAGGCGTCTTAACTGTTCCCATGCCACTCGTAATAATCAGTGTGTTTCTGTAACATATCTGGGGTACGTTCTGATTTTCAGTTCTGATCGTTAAGGCTTTTTTAAAGGAATCTTCCAGTGACTTTGAACTGTAAGTGCTGTGCACAGTGTGAGCAGTGAGATTATTTTATAGTTCTTACAGAAATAGCTCGCAGGCAGCTGTCTCTTTAAAATAAACCGATGCTGGCAAAATAAAACAAATAAGTGAATAAACTAAAGTGCGGTTTATACTGAGCAGCAGGCTTTGCTTGGGGCTTAGTCATGTGGCTCTCTTGTAGCAAGAGGCTTTGAGCTCCCTCTGTGTCTGCTGTTCTTTCATTTCCTGACATGCTTGTCAGAGTCTTGTTTCCATATTTGTAGTTATGGTTCTGTAATTTGTTTAGTTTTGTCTCCTGCGCTCCTGGTACCTTTGTTTCGGTTCCCATCCCCCCCCTCCCAGCAGTCAGTCGTCCTCGAGTTCCCTGCTCACGTAGAACCCCCAGTTTCTGCCTGCTTTTTGCGATGCTCATACCTGGCCGGGCCGGTGGGCGGGTTCTGAATCAGGGTGCTTTGCCTCAGATCTCGGACTAATAAAACACGCCCGTTGAACTCCCGGAGGAGATATGATGCACTGCTGAGTGGCTCGCTGATAACCCGCTGGCTTTTAAATTCAAATTTTAATCACTTTTCAGAACCACAAGCCAGCATGGCGTGGATCTACACACCAGGAACCCCAGTCTCCGAGTATAAACGGCAGTGATTCATATTGAAGCTGAACGAAGCAAAACGCTAGATCATCTTCATTCTGTTTAATTGCTTTGCGTCTGAACTGAAAAGGCTTGCCTGTCGACTCGCTCACCACGAATGGCATGGACTGCCGCGTACAAGCACTTGGGACATCAGCCCCCCTCCGTTTGCGTTTTCAAAAACTATAATATAACCCACGCTTCTCCTTTTCTTTCCCCTAAATTGCCAGTTAATATAACATTTAATATAAATGGAAGGGTGGAGTAAAGTTTACAAATACATGGCAAGTAAGAAGCTGCAGGCTTAACTTTGATTTTCACCTTGTTCCATTTGGGGGAGCTGTTTTGGGAAGAGCCTAATCTCATCGTCACAGGGCTGACTCTCGCCTCCGGCGCCTCTTTGCGGTATCAGGCGTGTTCGCGGCAAATGTGAGCCGTGTGCCGCGCACAGGAAGTGGCAGTTTCGAAATTGGATCCTCTCAAGCTAAATGCGACACACACACACACACACACACACACACACACAGCAGGGCCGCCGGGAAGGACTCAGGTCCCGTCAGGCATCTAAGGGGACAGCCTGCCGAGGTGCTAATTGGCTAACACCAATGCCTGCTAACAGACAATTCAACAAAGTCTCTGGCTCAGAAAGCTGCAATTTGCAGCGAAGCTTCTGTGTTACTCTGGGCATGCCTGTGTTTGGGGCGCACCTTTGCGTGAGGACGTTGCGATGGGCGCGTGCCATTGCTGCTGTCGACATTTTGTCCTGGTTTGCACCCCTCTCTGTGTACTTGGTCAGTATCGGTTCCCCAGAAAAACTGATCAAAGCTACCAACTATGAATCGTAGAATTTTTTGAGGGTCCAAATATGTGAATTGCAGCTGAAGAGTTTGTCTTATTATGCTGCATACAGAGGCTTGCGCTGAAAGCAGGGGAGGCAGGCAGCACTGGAGGGGATGTGGGTTCGATTCCTCCCCCAACTGTGTGCAAGGAGTTTTCCTTGTGTTCAAGCAGGACCCTTCTCTGGTTTCATTTTAGTCCAAAGACTAAAGCCGTTTAATTAAAATTGTGTTTTAGAATTTCCTGTTGAGTAAATTACGTCCCCTGTGTGTCTGTATTGAGAGCTGGATGTCACCTGCCTTGTGCCCTTTGCTTATTAATAAGGACACCAGGCTAACTGCGGCCTTGTACTGTAAATGTGATTATGACAAGAGGAGGCAGGCAAAGATGGCCTTCTGGTTAGTGATAACCCTCTTGGGGCGAAAAAAAAGAACATTGTGGAAGTGGAGAATTATAAGGAATATGTGCCATAATACAGAACACAGAACACTCTACCAGTGACCCAACTGTTAAAAATCATAGGAGTAAATTACAGGGGGGGGGGGTGTTGTAAACCCCCAGTAATAATGTCTCCCCAGATATGGGTGAAGATCGCAGTCCCCGAAATGTTCGAACCAGTTACGCCCTTGTTGTCAGTACAATAAGAACATCAACGGCCAGACTGAACCGGGTGGAATTACTACCTTAATGAGCTTAGAGAGCCGTCAGACTAATGAATGTGTAATCTAGGAGTAAGCTCAGAGTTACATAGCTTTAGTGTATGTCTTTCTTTCTTTCTTTTATCCAGTACAATATAGACGGTCAGTTTACTTTATTGTGGGCTTTTCTGCTTGTGTGTGCGTGCTGAAAAGCCAAGGATAGGCTCCCATCTCAGACACAGAATGGCCGTCTGACTCCTGACATTACGTCGCTGCCTTAAATGAATAACTCCTGCGCTACTCAGACGCCCACAGAGTACACGGGCATAGCCACGGACTCTTCAGGAGAAAACATCTCCATCTTGTGAGAATCGTGCCGCTAACACAGCCAAGCGGTGAGCAAGGCGGCAGTGGAAGGCGGTAAACATGGGCAGTGTTTAGTGCTAATGTTTAACTAGAGATAGTTAAACATGTGGTGGTGGTGGTATGCCTCCAAAGACGTCTTCCTCAGCACCAGAGCGTGAAGAACAACTTCTCTGCTGCCGCAAGCAGCCCAAAGTGGGCTCATAAACTAAAGGTTACCCCCACAGGCCTTACTATAGTAGCCTTAAAATGGGCAATAATTCGGGAGGAGGGAGCGGAATGAGGCTGGGAGCAGGGAGTCATTATAAGAAGTGCGCAGGAAGAGAGCCAAACGGGGAACAGTGGATTCATAATGAATTATGGGAGCCCTGTGCCCTCAGGAACGGTAAATGTGAACAAGCTAAACAGCATCTGCTGCAAGGAGCTAAATGCAAAAAAGCCAAATGCAGATAAACTACCGGCTTCCCTGTAAAACGGGAAACATCTTCGGTCTTGGCACGGATTCAGAGCTACTCAGCTCCTCCGAAACCATTTAATGGGAATTGCCTCCCTGCCTATAGCTGTAGGGAGCTCAGTGCATTGCTCCAGCTCCTCACTGGCTTGCTAACAGCTATTAATCTTGTTCAGGCAGAGCTGTTAGATCTAGATCTTACACCGGACTATCAAAGTAGGTGGTGATAAAGCCTCACGTGATCAAAGCTGTGGATCTGCGTATGACGCTTGCATGGGATCCCCGTTGTAGACTAAAGACTGCAAAAGTTCTCGCTGCGTGTGAGTCTGGCATTCTGTCCAGGCTGTCCCCTGCCGACTGCCCTGTGTTTCCATGGATAGGCTCCAGATTCTCTGTGACCCTGCAGTGATCAAACCAGCTTTGCAAAAAATCCAGACAAGTTATATTAATAAAACAAACTTGGCAAACAAATAACAGTCTCATTGTTGCTTTTGCTTTCTGAAAACAGGGATGATACTCGAAACTTCGATCACAAACTACAATTCATCTGTCTTTTGCTGCCGTAACAGCCCCAGCAGCAGTAATTACAGCTCGCAGCCTAAAATTTAATTACGTCTCCGTTCGGGACTGCTCTGTGAATCACATCAAACCATCTGTCTTGAGGCACTGCCAATTAAAATTACCCCCGAGAGTGTTGCTTTGCTCTCTATACGTTCCATAGAATTCCCGGTGCATGAATTCGGCAAACGACAGTGTTCTAAGTGCAGGCGACCTTGCGCGTAAGACTCGGGGCTCGGCCTCCCCCGCAAAACTTGCAGAATCCTTTTGTTTCCTTGCTTATCTTGGGGAGAAGAGAAACAGCCAGGTTTGCTACGAGCCCCAGTGTTCCCCCTCCGCCTCCGGGTTCAGCGTCCCCCGGCCGACCGGAGAAGCCCTGCCGAGGCAGCGTCGAAATTACACCGACGTTCCGTGCTCCGCCGAGTGAAAAACTCAGACGATTTCGAGCCTGAGCAAGGGAGGAGGGCAGCCCACCTGAGGATGTGAGTGCGGTCCGCGCGCTTAAAAGCCTCACCTCCGCTTACTGTGTGTTTATGGGTTAGACAGGCGCGGAGGACCTCACAGTGGTAGGAGCTGATGCAGAAGCACTGTGCACTTATGTGTCAGAAGGCACTAAACATTGTGTACACAACATTCTCACAGCACACTTCAGGGAGAGCGTCTCTGTTTAGGTACTTTAAGTTCTTGCCTTGCTTGTTAATTTTGTTTTTTTTTTTGCATCACTTTTGCTTTAAAAATGCGTGTGCATTCACCAGACCTAATGAACCGCCAGCTAATTTGCTTATCAGAAGACATTAAGCGTCATGTCGGATGCTTTGTGGCTGCTCTGTGCAGTCCCCATGCTGCTGGAACCAGCCCGTCTGCTCATTCAGTGCGTCACACCTGCTCTGTGTCCCCTTAATCACCCTTTGAGCATGTTTGACACTCAGAATCAATCACTCAGGGAGACGTGCCCTTGTAAATATTTCATTAACCACCCCGGTTACCACCCTTGTAACATGAAAACAGGTGTTTAGGAAAGTCAACTGGGACAGCCTTGGGTAATACTTTTCCCAGGTTCGGGAGGGCGTTCCTTGGCCAAGCTGTAAAACCGCACCGAAATCTAAAAAATGTGATTCCAGGTTTAAGAACCAGGGAAGCTGAACTCTCTTGATGCTGTATGTATCTGCTAAGCTGCTAAAACGATGCTGTCCGCTCGTCCATTCAGAGCATGTCTGCTCTGTCCACTTCCAGAGCCTGGAGCCTGTACCAGGAGGCAGGGTATACCCTGAATGGGATGGAAGCCCATTGGGGTGAATCAGATATTTTTACGATTTTAAAGTGCCATCTGTGTTTCCTCTGTGGCAGGAATGGACTCTGCCACTGTGAAGGGAAACCCGTGTGCGGACTCGGCCCGGCCCTGCAACCCGTGCCTGGACGCGGCCAAGGCTTGCAACCTGAACGACACGTGTAAGAAGATGCGCTCTGTCTACATCTCCGTGTGCGCCAAGGCCACAGCGACAGCAGGGGGCGCTGTAGGCGGGCGCCCGCCCTCCGCCATCGAGCACTGCAACCGTAAGCGCTGCCACAAGGCCCTGCGGCAGTTCCTGGACCGCGTGCCCACCGAGCACAGCTACCGGCTGCTCTTCTGCCCGTGCCGCGACCAGGCCTGTGCCGAGCGGCGCCGCCAGACCATCGTGCCCTCCTGCTCCTACGAGGAACGGACCAAACCCAGCTGCCTGGAGCTACGGCGGACCTGCCGCTCGGACGCCCTCTGCCGGTGAGCCACCGTCGGTTAGCCAAGTACGAGGAAACCGCGACGCTGTGTGCTTAAGGGGACACCCCAAAGCTGGAAAAACATATTTTAGTACTGTCTATTCATCTAGGCCGTTCTTCTGGGAGTTGCCTAGTTTTGGAGATACTTCTCCCGAGTATAGCGGCAGTGAATGGCATTCTTCCTGTGGTGGTTAAAGCGCCAAAACATACATCTGAAGAATTCAACAGCAATGACTCGGGCCAGAAATCATCACCCGGTTACTGAAGATAATCCACAGACTTTGTAGTGAGCAGTGTAATGTACAAACTGTTTTATTCTACCCACACACCAATCATATCACTGCGCAGAACATATGAGCACGAGCACCCCAGCGATATCATCTGCACAGTTTCCCCAAAACTAGGCAACTCCCAGCAGAACAACCACGATGGATCTTATTACTAAAAGCAGCTACAGCTTCCCTGAGCACAGAAATAAAATCCAGTTTAGCATTCAGTGGTATAATCACCTTTCTGGGAATCGATATTAGGCTGACGGTTGAACCACAGACATACATAATAAGCGTAGTTTGCAACCGCTGGATCAAAAGGACTTTCAGTCATCCGGCTCATTATAAACAAGCAGGAAAAGTATGTCAGGAGCAAAAATTATAACTACAAAAAACATAACTCAGGCACAGTCAATAATAGGCAGAGCAAGGCATGCAGAATTCATGGCTTGTTAGCGACATCAAACGCTGGAACATCCTTTAATTCAATTCACTTAATTTTTATATAGTGCCTTTCACAACAGAGCCGTCCCAAGGCGCTTTACATGAATATGTGGGGATACATTACAGCATCATTAAGAGAGAATAATACAAAACCCGGGAAAAGGAAAGACAAAGAAAGAAAAAGAGACAGATAGAGCCAAAGTCCATCAATGAGGCCTGTGTAAGGTGGCAGGTTGAAGGCTGCAACCACGATAAACCAGCACATGCAGCACCCACACACCCCAAACTGGAAGCTTAAGTCCAGTCGACACTATGCCCAGCTGACGCATCGAGCGCATGCACCTTCTCCTATGGCCCCCATGCTTCAGTTCCAGTTCCAGTATGTTAGTGTGCAATCAGTAGTAGCGCTAACTGACATGTGAGTGGATTCACTGCAGGAACTGATGGCTGTAAAGCAGTGTTTCTCAATCCTGCTCCTGGAGCCCCACTGCCAGAGAGTTCTCACTCCAGGAGCCAGATTGAGACACACTGGTGTAAAGTCTTGAGCCTTAATTTAGCGACATGTGCTCATTTATTACGGTTCTGTAAGCAGAGACCGATTCGATTAAGGGAAACAGAGCGCATTGTATAAGTGAGCTGTTGAATGTCTTATAAGATAAGCAATTAGTAAATTCATTAAGCTCAGGTAAATTTAGTGTACGTTCATTAAGTTGAGGCGAGCTGAGGAGGTGAAGCCATTAAGCTCAGCCTCTGGAATCGTTCTTTTTACATAACTGGGGTGGTAGCTGATGTCATTCGGGGAAGTATTTGTGCAGCCCCGCCTCCGTCCCGTCATGGGCTGACAGGGGGAATTACCGCAGACGGTGATTTCAGCAGAGATGGGATTTATTGTGCTCCGCCTCCATTATAGCCACAAGCATGGGTTCCAGCTGCCAGGAGATGTTACTTCAGGGTGAAATGAGCAGGGGCGGGGCATGTGAAGCCCCGCCTCCACCACACCCACAGCCTTAGCCTATGGTTCGCTAGGAAAATCGCTGCAAATTGGATTGGTGCCACTAAGACATCTAGGAGCCGTATCGCTGACTGGATGGCCAAGACGCCAGTTAGTTCTCCAGGAGTGGTGTGTAAAATGTTGGATGACTTGCACTGCACTGTAGAGGATTTTGAAGTTTTGAAGGGTTTATCTGTGTGCTGCTCTTCTGCTGGTAGCGGGGGGAGGAACAGCAACACTGTTGTCTTATGAGGAAAGACAAACGAGGAGAGATGGATGTTTCTCACGAAGGGCTCTCCCTCGGGCAGAGAAGACATGCTTGGCTTGAGGAACGACCAGATTAGGGCCTGGGCAAGTCGACGCTGGTGTCTCGTTTATGAATTAAAGTTAAAGAAAGCGCTATTAGAGTGCAGGTTAGCTGGCTTTCACAGCCCTCAGTAACCCCCATTAGTATCATCGAAATGACACCCACTTTCCCCCACTCTTCACTTCGCGGGATGAGTCACCAGTCAAAGCAGCAGGGAGACAATCCGCCTCTCTGCCATTAACAGTCAGTGACATTTGGGCACTGGTCCTCTGTGCCGTTGGGTTGATCACTTTTTTTTTGTATTCAGTTCCTTATGTTGGGTAATTGAGTGGATTTAGGGAACACACACAGTGAATAGCTTGAAATAGCAGCTGAGTCACTGAACAAAGGAGTATTTTTAATAAGAATTTGAATGTAAGCAGAGGGCCCAGTTTCTCTCCTGCAAAGGAAGAGGGCAGTTTTTCAGGCAAGGTGGTGACTTATGCAGGGTGACAGATAACAGGGGGACTTGCGGTAGCTATCCAGTACTGCTGTCTACAAGTGTCATGTTGATATACCCTTGAGAAAGCCAATTAACTGGAATTGCTGTATTCAACCTCTATATAAGCATTTTTATCTCTGATATCACCATTATTTTGGCAGATAATTTGGTTTAAGGGTTTACCCTTAGGGAGATTAATATTCTTATTTATTTCAATATTGATCACATCAGAAGCTTCTAGATCTAATGAGGGCAGAGCCTAAGACCAGCAGGTGACAGAGCCATTAGTAACCTGCAGGTCATGGTTCAGAGGTCAGACTCACAAAAGTCCATTGCAGACAAGTTCAGGTCCAAAAAATATAAATCCAGACCGGATTTGTTCCAACCAATCAGTTCTCTGATTCAGTACTCTGTGACTTCAAAACCTTGGTCTGGATTTGTACTTTCTGGACCTGAACTTGCCTGTAATGGATTACTTTTGCGAGTAACTTCCCCAACACTGTATACATGGAACCAGTTCAGGTGGACTGATTAACAGGTGCATCCAAAATCACACGCTTACACAATAGGTGCTGAATTAAGCTAGAAGCCTACTACTCAACCATTACTGTAGTACATGTACTGTATGTACGCATGGGAACAGTATGTATGCATACTGCGGGCACCATATGTCTGACCCAGATGTCTACCAATGATATAGCTTTCCCCCCACAAAAGTTCAATTTGTACAGAGATAGCACATTCTTCACCATCTTGACTGGGACGATCTTCCCCACTCCAGTGGCCTTGTGGGATAGGGTCCGTCGGTTGCACACTTAGGAATTTTGCATTTAGAATGTAGCAGTATGTCATGTTCGCCTACAGCTGGAGTTCCCAAGTCCAGTCCTGGAGGGCCAGAATCCAACACAATTTGCAGACTTCCCTGCTCAATCACATCTTAATCAGTTAATTACCAGGTTTAATATGTGTGTTTGAGCAGAAAAGTCTGCAAACTCTGCTGGATTCTGGCCCTCCAGGACTGGAGTTAGGCAGCCCTGGCCTACTGTCTCATGCATTCTGAGGATTCGGAAATACTGCATACTTTGCATACTATATTTCACCTACTACACAGCAAACATGTTTGCGACTTCGGACGCACCCTCAATAAGGTAAATTGCACTCTGTGGCCCTTTATTAGTTACATTTGGTGGTTAACATAAGCAGCTTGCTCCTACAAAAAGTCATGTGACTGATATTGAATTTATACAGCATGCAGAGAGGGTCTACAGCAGGGGTCTCCAACTCCAGTCCTGGCGGGCCGGAGTCCTGCACATTTTTGGGTTTACCCTCATTTAACACACCTGTTTCAACTCACTGAGCTGATTACCACACAGCACTTAAGCACAGTCATTTGTGATGGAACAGGGAAAGAATTAAGATACACAGGACTCTGGCCCCCCGGGACTGGAGTTGGAGACCCCTGGTCTACAGGTTCAGTTAGCATGCAGAAACACTTCAGGACAGCTGAGACAATGTTATTCCTGCATCTCAGATACAGAGATCTAGAGAGATATTTCCCAATCCAGTCCTCAATGTCCCACAGACAAGTCCACGTTTTGCTCCCTCCCAACTCTCAGTAGGGATCCGGGATGGAGCAAAATGTGGAGGGTCTGGCAGGGAGCTGGGAGGGAGCAAAAACCTGGCCTGGCCGTGGGTCCCCAAGGACCGGATTGGGAACCACTGCTCTAGAGTCCAGAGAATAGTGCAATAAACGAAAGAACATTCAGCCCGTGGTAATTCCTCCACCAAAAATACCTTTTAATGGGGTCACAGGAGATTAGCCAGACCATTTAAACCCAACAGGAAGACCACAAGTGCAAAAATAACAGCTAAAAGGCGGCTACGCACACACAGATCATCAGCCCTTGAAGTGATTCAGGAGACAAAAGGGGGTCGTGCTGGGTACTACTTAGGGGTACCAGATAATGAGGCCACTGAGTGTGGCTGTCAGTCTATGATGACACATGGACCTGGCCCTTAATACAGCGAGATATTTATACTTGAGCGGTTGCTGTAAGCACTCCATGTCCTACAGCAAGGCCTCTCCTGGCACCAGCACTGCTTCATTTACAAGTCTGTGCCATTAACAGCTACACTACCTGCTTCATCAGACAGCAGCACAAATTACATCCCTACAAATTGCACAGTGGTGGATTAATTGTTCTGAAACCTTGCTGTGAATCTGAACCCTTTGCCGAGAAGACATCTTAATTCATTTTATGTGTTTGCAGACATCTGCTAACATGAAATCGTTGATGATTTTATTTTTCCACCAGCTGACACGATGTTATTCAGCCAGGGATTTGCCCAGGCAATAATTTGGTTGGTCCCCACCCTGCCAAATTACCATCGGTTATCCTGAGAATCAGCTCGAAGTACTGAAACACGCATCAGTTTCAGGGGTGAGTTTGTGTTACCGCTGAGGAATTATGAAGCAGAAAGCAGCACAGAAAGCTCTCCACATGGCTGCGGAATGAACAGAGCTGGGATTCTTAGGGGAATTCTTCCGCTGTCAGGTGACGCTTCCACGAGGAGCAGCTCCGAGGTCCCCAGTGGAAAGCCAAGCCTTTCAGATCTGGGGCGCTGATAACCGCTGCTGTGCTTCAAAAAGCCCTCGGTTCATTGGCGGGTCACCGCGGCGTGACTCTGCCGAACGAGACCACGGCAAAGGCCGCCCCGCCACTCCGACACCGCGGGCACCTGCCGAAGGAGTGGAGAGACGCCGCGTCTCAGCCTGCCCTTCCCCGAGAAAGCAAACCTACGCTGCTATTTTTTGCCTACTTATAAAATAAAAGCCTCAAGTTTGCCACACAAAAATCCTGTCCTAGAATTTAACCAGTTTAATCCAGTTTCTTACCTATGATTTTGCCCGGGTAATGACTGGCTCCACAGCCACCGCTGCTGGGAGCCTCCTTCCCTGTCCCAGTGCTTAACATTTGACTATTAAGCCACATGCAGAATCTGGGGTTTCACCACCGTGTCTCTGATGGCTTCTTAATTAGGGAACCAAATCCTGGGAGTAACACTTATTAATACATATGATAAATTATTCATTTACCAGAAGCATATTAGTACTCATTTAGCGATGCTTAGTTTAACACAATGAACTGAAGGTAATCTGCAATTCACTGAAGAATTTGCTTAGCGCTGTACTTATGAGATTCTGGTCTGTCAATTTGGCCATCCTTGTGGGTGTGATTCCCCTTTGGCTGGCGCGATCATGATGCCAGTAACAAGCATTGCCAAGCAAGAAACAGTTTTCTTATCAGCTTGACAATTAACCTTTGGCTGAAACAGTGCCTTGGGCTTGGGGCTCTGATATATATATATATATATATATATATATATACACACACACACATACATATTTTTTATTTTTTCTGACAGGCATCCCAAGGGACACCTGCAGGGGGCCTTGACACCCACTCTATCACAGGGACTTGTAGTTGGGTGATGAATGTGCAGTATGTCTAAAGCAGAGCTGGCCTCTGTTGCAGTGGGACGCATGCTGCCACATGACCTTATACTATAGAAAGGGCATAGCAGTGAAGTCATGGGTGCAGAATGATCTACTCATTGATTGTAAGTCAGCAGATGTCACTAACCAGGGGGAAAATCATCATTAAATTCCAGTCTTGTATAGCAAGCTTCTTCTACCAGTTCCCCGTGTGCTAGTACAGATTATCAGATTACTTTTAATGATGATCTATAGGAGGAACATCATTTTGTCAGTGTTGTTATATAGAAAACTTTATAATCCAGGCGGGAAATTAGATACGTGGAATGTGATGGGTCGAAAAGCAGCCTTGTTTTAAGAAAATTTGCAAGCTACGAAAGACGTTTTCAAGGTTCAGTTTTTTTATGTATATGCAGAAAAGTCATACTGTAAGGTTCAATTTAGGGAAAGTAACCTCCCTAAGGCTTCTTTAAAAATGTAGGTCAATGTAAAGCCACTGTTTGACAATAAAATCTCAAGTAGGGTAACTCGGTATATCTGAACACAAATACATTTGCAGAATGTATTGGAACATTCATATAGGCATACACAGCCTATACACAGCATACACAGCCTATACACAGCATACACAGCCTATACACAGCATACAAAGCCTATACACAGCATACACAGCATACACAGCCTATACACAGCATACAAAGCCTATACACAGCATACAAAGCCTATACACAGCCTATACACAGCCTATACACAGCATACACAGTCAAATACCCTAATCCCAACCATGACACCCCTAACCCCCACCCAGCCCTAACCTAAACCATAACCAACCCACATACAAAACATTTTTATGTTTTTGATTGCATTTACATATACTTATAAAATTTCCAAAACAGTGGTCCCTACGACGTCAAAATAACAGGTTTTTATCACATTGTAGGGACCAGTGTCCTATGTCCAATATAGCATGTACCTGACCCACATGTGCAGACACACACACACACAGACACACACACACACAGACACGCACACACACGCACACACACACACAGACTTTGATGAATGACACTCAGAGTGCAGCTCCGGCGGCCGCAGCCCCAGGGCCAGGGGGACACGCAGGCCGGGGCCCCCAAGGTAGAGGCTGCGGGGGCGGCGGGGGGGGGCAGCCGCAGCAGAGCAGACAGAGACACGCTAAGCGGCAGCTGGCGTAATAATCAGACAGCAGGCTCTGCAGAATGGCCCGGCGCCGGCAACCATTTTCATTTCAATGGCGTATTCTTTCCATTGACAAATGCTATATGAACCCTGCTGGTGGTCTGTTAACAACAAGATAGGGCTGATTTCTAAAGGGCCATTTCCTGCTCACTCAGTCGCTGGAAGGAGCCCCGGCTCTCTTTGCTATCAAAAAGCACTGAATCCTATATAAAAAATATATTTATTTTTCATGTATATAACTAGGAATATATATGAAGTCTTAGTGCCGCTACCAGTAACCCCCTTTTTATTGCCCTGTCCCGTTACCCCCCCCAAACTGAGGAGTAAGCGCGTAGACGCCCCAAGGGGTGCTGTCCGTGGTGCGTCACCCTCGATCCGCGGCTGTCAGCGTGCAACCAGGCAGCATCTCGCTAACGACCGACGGGACGTGGAATGGCGTGTGCCCAGACTCCTGTGTCTGCTGTAAACAAGGCCGCCGCTGACTCTTACAGGAAGTGCTGCGTGTCTGTCTCCTGGTTCAGCATTGTTTATGAGTTTGGGGGGGACTGGAAACCTGCCCCCCCTCCAATCTAGCACCATTTAGCTGAGCAAATTGGCTCTCTCGCGCGAATTGACTCAGGGAAGACTGTCTGGGTCAATTTACACGCGATTCTGGTGGCTCCTTTCCGTTTTCGCTCCGCCATTTGCGGCACGTGCCGCGATTAATTCAGTCAATTAAGAACACAGCACTCCTGCCTGTTTAATTAACCGTCGCCATACCTCGTGCTCGATAAAGCAGATGGATGAGAGTGCATGCGTACAGCTGAGAGTCCCTCCCCGTTGTGAATCAGAACTCTGTAAACAATGTATTATTTTTTTCTGTTCCCAACAATGAAGCAAAATGACTTTTGTATTACAAATCTCTCTCCATCCCATCTGCCAGCCTATTGTTCTGATAGGATGAATGGCTTTGCTAGTCCTTTAGCAGGTCTTTTCAAAAACGGTTAATACTCTATACAAGGCCCTAAATATTTTAATTTGTTCATTTCAAATAATAGTTTCATCATAATGGTCTATTATAATATTGAGCGAATCCCTTCATCACCATAGTAACTGACCAGCGCAAGTCATATGAAACAAAAAAGTAACCATACGCTGAAATTATGCTAAATAATTTTGTGCTGTTATTTGATCATTTGAAAATGTTAATAAAAATTATTCTTAAGTGGAATGCATTAACAATAAATGTTATCAGGGCCATTAGAAACTAGGCCAGGAGCACCAAATTCCGCTAATCAGCCTGACCTAATCGATTTTGAGGTTTCTTATACTTTCCAATGACTGTAAAGAAAGCCGAAGGCACAACCAGAATCTGAGCATGATTGTAATCCCAAAATGTCGATTTATGCGTTTCCTAGGATTTGGTTTGACCCCTGGCTCACACTCAGTGCCAGTTAACCCATTCGGGCCTAGAACGGCATCTTCTGAGGGAGTGCTGATTTAATGCCGATCTACGTACTCCTGGCGGGGAACACCAGGCTTAATGATTGCACCGATACACGCCCCCTCGCCCGTTCATTCAGGAGCAGTGTCCAGGTCAGCAGCTGCCCTCCTTCTCTTTCGGACCAGGTCGCGGCTGGCGGACTTTCACATGAACTGCGAGACGACCGTGCACTCGATCACCAGCTGCCCCAATGACAACTACCAGGCTTGCCTGGCGTCCTACACCGGCCTGATCGGTAAGTCAGATTAATCAAATCGGCATTTCTTAAACCCCTCCCTGTGTACCGTAGGGCCCCGGAAACTTTCTGACCACTTCCTAGCATAGACACGTCGCTGGTGTGACGCCCTTCTGCTCTTCACTTGTATGGGGTGGGGGACGCCACAGGAACGGACATGACACCAAACTACATGGATGGCAGCCACAGCAACTTCACCATTTCACCGTGGTGCACGTGCCGGGGCAGTGGGAACCAGGAGGAGGAGTGTAATGCCATTCTCAGGGACTTCCGGGACAACGTCTGCCTGAGTGAGTGTCTGCTGTCTGGGTACTGTACCATGCAGGAGCCGCCCCTTTCAGGAGGCAGCCTTAAATCATACTGCTTCTGTTTCCTCATTTCCTCATTCCATGGTACAGTGTTTATGGAGGGGATCACAAAGTAAAATAAATAACCCCCCTAAGCAAAATTTTATCAGTCATGACATCAAAAGTTTGCAAAAACTTTGCACCTTTGTGGTCCATAAGGAGTCATATTTTGAAGCAAATTTTTTACATTCAAAAGATCTGTATAAAGTTCTTTTTTTCTGATTTTCTGTCGCCACTTGAACAGGTCTGCGATTTTGGCTAGGACTGGGGCATGTTAAACAGATGCACGCAGCACAGTAACCTTTCACTGTGTTCACAGCTGTGCGTTAGTATTTACGTAAGTCCCTGTAAGAAATGAGTAAGTAACAGCACACTTTATGCACCATGCCATCTGACGATACTGGGGATTAGGGGCTATGAATGTTTATGAAGCTTGTTCGGTGTAGTTATGAATATTAATGGTCCTGCATCAAAAGTGTCTCAAAAGGATTGACATCAGCGGATGACTCAGTTTGGTTTTTAATTGCCGCTGTGCTAAATTACTGCCTTTAGCCATTTCTCATGACAAAGACACAGTGATTAAATTATATAAGTACAAATGTAATATTTCTGCATTCTTCAAACTGATACAAATGTCCTGTGGCCACGTAGAGAGAGAGCATTTCAATCAGGACTTGCAAGGACCTCATATATGCAAAGTTTTTTTAAAGAAATAAATGGAGCAGCGATATGTCTGGTGTGTGGCAGAGGCTGACGTAACACAGAACTCCTCTTTTGGAGTGTTAGCTACCCTGCCAGCTAACCAGACATTGCACATCCTGTTAGCTAGTCTTAATGTGTGTTCAGCTGACATCCAAAGCATCACACCAACTCTGTATATTCCCTTATACTCTATTCTCTGGCACATTTTGTCAATTTCAGTTTGTTTTTATTTTTTTGTTTGTTGATTGTTTTGCACCTTTTGCTATTTGTTACAGTACAATACAAAAAGAAAAACCTAAATGAGCCGTGATACTGAACTGGACCCAGCTGACTGATCGATTGAGAAGCTGGTTGTTTATATGCAACCCGTCAAAATATGCTAGCTAGTTGTATTTGCATTACTTTCTTTTTTGAGGCCCATAGCATTCATTTTACACATTTGCCTTCATTTATATCAGTTGTGACTCTCAGATTTATAAAACCATTATGAAACTTCTCTTGATAAATATGGTTGCATTCTATCTGCTGGCGATCGGCCGTGGGTGTGCCACAGACATACTGGCACTAGGCATTTTTCACTTTGTCACATTTTTATAAAATCATTTATTTAACACTTTTCCTTATTGGCTTAATATACCTCCGTGGCTGGGAGAATGATAAAGAATAACACAACATATATAAATTATAAAATAGTGACATGTAAATGTTTATGTGTAGGTTAGTGCATGACAAGCCATGCATTATATGCGTTTTAACACAGGGCTATGGGAGGTAAAGAACCAGCCGACGTGCAGTGCATTAAAAAATGGAGTGCGTTTAAAAACATGTAACGAGCGGAATGTTGTGGATTAACCCTCTTATACCGCGGTTACTACATTTGACGTACACATTTGTATCTAAAGACATTAAACATTTATGAGCCTAGAACACCTTTATTAATATAACTACTTTCTCCTTGCCAATGACGAAACATTTCAGTGTAATTTCTGTTCATTTTAAATTGTGTTCCACATCTGGAACTTTAAATAAAATTTGTTAGAATTATAAATTATATGAGTGCATTGATTCAATACTGTGATCTGCCTAGCTGGCACCATGTGTGCAGTTAGAGAAAGTTAATCAGCCTCCATCTCACCCAGATTCAATTCACATTCAAGAATTCAACAATGCTACGGTAATAAATCAAAACATAAATACCTAAGTGATATCCAGTAATTCACTCACTGGCCACTTTGATTAAGTACACTTAGCTAGGACCTATTTTTACCCCTAGATCTGACTCAGGGGTAGGACTGTGTGTCCACAGAAGCCTGTCTGTGCATCGCTGTTGTACTGAGCTGCTATTTCTGCACTTGAGGCCTCGCTTTTAGCTTTAATGAGTCTGGCGATTCTCCTCTGATCTCTCTCATTAGCAAGATGTTCTTTCGTGCACAGAACTGCCGCTAACTGGATGTTTTCGGTTTATTACACCATTCTGTGCAGACGCTGTGGTAAAAATGTGTGAAAATTCCATAAAGGTGGCTGTTTCTGTGATTCTAGATCCATGACGTCTAGCACCAACAACTGTACCGCATTTAAAATATGCATCTCGTCAAGCGCTTGGCCGAACAGTAAAGGACCCACTTGACCCTGTTTTTGTTCTGTATACGTTCACTTGGCAGCCATGTGATTCACTGTTTGGAGGAACAGGCCAATTGCATTAACAAGCTGGTCTACATAATAAACTGACCACTGAATGTATAAGAAAGGCTTTTCAGTCTAATGTCAGCTCACAATACTATTTATGTGTGTTTTTAAATCTCTCTAGCTGGCCTCGCTAACAGCAGAGGAGTTACCTTGAGGTCGTAGTTATGATCTTTATGATGAAAAAAGTACGCAAAACCCTATAACTTATAAAAGCAGGTAGATCAGTAAATAAGCAAATGGATTCCATGACAAGGGCCCCATTGCAAAGTGTCTGAGTCGCTCAGTCGAATCAGGTGTCCGTCCACACAAGGTGATAAAACATAAATCATAGAGATTCCGCCAGTGTCAGTACCAACCTGACTGATGTCTAGGAGAACTACTCAAAGCATGACTTCAGGTTTGCTGGTCTGTTTGCTTTCAGTGGCACATGCAGGTACACATAACTGGTGAAGGAATCTAGCCCACTGAGATGCGGACCAAAGTTCTCAGCTGGAGTCACTTTAGGTCTTCCTATGTATCAGATTCGTCGTGCAGAAATGAAACCCCATCTCTCTGGTGACCTCAGGTAAGTACCTGGTCTGGCAGCCAGGGGCTGAACTTGTGTTGCCTCTTTCTATAGAGAACGCCATTCAGGCCTTCGAGTACGGCCCAGACCCTGGCATGCACCCTGTGCCCCTGCCCGTGACCCCCTCATCCAAGACCTACATCGGCCCGATGGGCGTCTCTACAGAAACTGCCCCGCCTGCCAGGCCCGAGACGGACGCCTGCATCTTTTCGGAGTGTGCCAGCCTGGAGGTATGTGACTGTCCCCTGGTGACCGCTCCGGAAGGGCAGCAGTGCTATTTGTCCTGTCATTTTTTATACTTATATAAATATATTTATAAATATATATAAATATATAAATATATTTTACATATCATATCACCATTTCGGCCAGGGTGTCGGGGGGCCGCCCTTACACTTTCGGAAGATGCACAGGGATATTATAAGACCTCAGAGAGTCAGAACCTCTGTTTTAGGTCTGATTGGAAAGACGGCACCATCTTTACAGCACAGTGTCCCCGTTACTGCACGGAGGCATTGGAAAGATGGCACCATCTTTACAGCACAGT
>JAODKM010000108.1:19503197-19528730 GCA_026780845.1 Petrocephalus sullivani
GCAAGCCCATGTCATACCGGCGTGCTCACACCGGGGCCCGCACGTGGCTGCAAGCCCATGTCATACCGGCGTGCTCATACAGAGACGCCATCGTAGCCACGTGCAGGCCGTCTCATGTTCCTACGCTGTTTCAGTCACTCTGCTCATTCTGAAAAATTCAATACACCTCTACTGTCATGAAACATCTTTAGAAATCCAGCAGGGACTCATTGTCAAAACCATCCTTGTCCTTTGAAACTGATCAAAAACTAAAATTAAAGTCCTCGTGCTTATTAGATGCATTACAGACAGTGCATAACATCAACAGCTTTAATTACAACCAGCTTTGGTAATGCCCAGATCATTTTCTATTTTAATGGAATAACAGATACCATTAGAAGTCCCTAAATAATTAGCAGCCACCACAATAAGTGGCATTCCATAGTGCACAAGAGCCCTACCCCCAGGAGTGAGCCCATAACCTCACTGGTCTCCTAAACGCTTCCTTAAGCTACAGTGCCACCTGATGCCATGGACTCACACCCATGGCACCACCAAGCCATATCAAATGAAACAATAGCAGTGCCTCGTCTGTGTATTTGGCATATCTCATAACATGGTTTACATGGGTTGTTAAACAAGCGTTGGTTTAATCATCATGCTATCAATTGTTTATTTCATAAAATAAAAACACATTAATAGGCATAATTAATAGTATTCAATAGACTTTGAGTTTTGATGATTTGAAGTGAATAATTTCTGTAGCCTGACTCTGGAATGAGAAGGGGTCTTAAACTCGCTAAGAGTGTGTAGAGATTCGTGATTATCAGCTGGGAAATCTGTGTCTTATTAGCGGCATACGAGAGGATGAAAGGCACTGTTCAGTTTGCGCGAAGCCGATTTGAATACAAGTGTGCTTAAGCTGGTGGAGTCCGTAATGAAATGGTGACATGGGCCTGTCTGGGAGGGCGGTGATTACGCAAAGACAGGTCCTCATGAGCCGTGCAAACATGCATGACAGTCACTGCTCCACTGGTGTTGGGGATCCTCTTCTTTGGGGTGGTGCTTAGATGACAGATTTAGTTTCCCCCACATCCCATGGCCAACCAGAACCAAGCGTATACAGTTTGAGACCTGAAAGCTCTTTGGGAGAATGGAGGACACAAATGTACACAAATGGCTATTGTCAAGTGACTTCACGTGTCTTCTGTAGGTGCAGTTGGGTTCACTTTGATTCAATCGAAACTGATGTTTCCCACTTCCACAGACACCTCTGGACCTCATCACGGAAAGTTCCGGCACCTCACAGGGAGTGGGGAGTGAGCACTCTGCGGGTGACCGGGCCGCCATCTGGCCGTGGGCACTCGGCATGTCCTCGGTCCTGCTCGGACTGGCCCTATAGGGCCCGTCGTGAGCCGTGACACTGAGTAACTCGAGGAGCATGCACTCAGCGTACAAACTGCCCTCCTGCGGAGACTGTCAGATATCCAGCCGTCCCGCTCTACCTTTCTTACAGAAAACAGTGACAACACAGGGAACGAATATATGAAATAACCACTCTCACAAGGGCCGGGGAGGAACAGAGAGAGAGAGAGCAACAACAGACTCCAAATCCTAAATCCAGGACCAGAAGGAAGACACTGTTATGACCTGCATATGAATCAGTTCATGACCCCACCCCCTCACACCTCAAAACCAATCACAGGAGAGTCTACAGGCTCTCAGGGCCCTACAGTTGCACATTTTCCTTATCTCTCTCCCGCAGGGATGCAAGCAGCACATCCCCTGAATGCCTGCACTCCTCTCAGCTGTTCACAAGATGTTGGGAAAACATCAGGTGTAAACCTCTATTCGTCTGTCATGGTGTAGAGAGGAAAAAAAAAACAAAAAAGAAAAAAAAACCTGCAGCTCTCGCGGACTCTACTTGATGAATTTTAATCAAAGGAAAAAAAAAATTGACCGAGAAGGAAAGCCGAGGTTTTCAAACTCAAACTGAGCTCCGTTGAGGAGCCTTTTACTGTCAAAAAGGAAGTTGGCCATTTTCCAACCTCAGTGTGTGTTTTCCTTTCTCAGAGTAGATAAAAGATATTTCCCATTAATTGTACATATGTAAAACCTTTATACAAATGATAGATATATAACTATAAGTTACTCCCGGGGTGTGTCTAACAGGATGGTCAGAGTATCGAGACAACAAAGCACTTTTGGGTAACTTAGTTGGGGATGGGTGCTACGTAAGAATTAATTGGATTGGAAGGAGGAGGTTGCATTCAATGTTCAGCTGTGGAATTTGACAGTGCCAATAATGATCTGGTGTCTCGAGTTGTTATTATGTGTCATCATCTTTCTTTTTTTGCCAACTGAGACATTTTTTAAATGGCACAACAGAGCTGGTCTCCGTTTGCAGGGGACAGGAAGTCGTCTGTGTGTGTGTGTGTGTGTTTTTTTTATAGCGTGTGATCCATCGCGTGGCCTTACTTAATCCATTTTTTTTTTCTTTTACATAATGCCCCCTGTATTTTAAAGAGAGCCTCCACTGGGTAAGGGAGGAGAAGTGGGGAGGTGGGGAGCAGGGGGGCATAAAACTGGTAAGTGTTTGGAAGCTACAACTTTTAGCAAGTGAGCTGGAGCTGACACCTATTACATCAACATTCCAGTGCTTAAAATATAAACGAAATATCTCTTTTTAAAAGAAAACTCAAGCTAGCTGTATTTTACTGTCTGACATTTTACTCAATTGCTTTCTGATCTTTTTGTGTAACTAAATAACACGAAATAAATAAGGTAGAGATACTGCTGATGTTGTTGGTGATGGTGCGTCAATGGAGCGGGCAGCCTCGCCGCGAGCTGCCGGAGTGCAAATGACGACTGGAGGCACAGTTACACAATTCCAGATTGCGACAGGAGAGTGACGCCTCATGTCAGGAGCTTGGGGACGACGCCGTGGTCTAGCTTTTGGGAAGCTGGCAGCGAGTGAGAAACCAGTCCGTCCCAACACTGGGATAATCGGGAATTTTAGAATGATGTTCACAATGGTGACTGCAGATGATGGGATGTTGTGATATAGAGATTCTAGATGGAAGGAAGTCAGATGGGAGGAAGTCAGTCCGCTACTCAGGCAGGTTACTACTGGGAAGGTTACTTGTTCAAGTCATGATCAAAATACTTCCCCTGAAAGGTATTGTTAAAAATACTACCCGGTAAATTACTTTAGGGAAATTTGCGTTGAATATGTTAGCAGAGCACTGAGATAGATCAGTGTGTTTGTGGTAGTACTCATGCTGAGCCGAGTAAAGGTATGGTCAAAATGCATTTGTATGATTACCAAAATATCTGTACATTTCTCTATCAAGTCACTAAATGTATGTGCAAAAAAGTGTTTAGACAGCGTTTCTGGGGTTACCAAGTAGGATGGCAGACATCTCAAAATTTATTTATATAGCTCTTTGTCACAAAGCACTTTACCAAGTCCCGGGCCCCAGAGAGTAAGCCTGAGGTGTCAATGGCAAAGGTTAGTTCCCTCAGAGAGAGCTAGCAGCCTTGGGAGGAAGCAGACTCACAGTGGAACCCCGTCCTCCCGTGGCTGGCAGCAAGCAGGACAAGTTTACATCATATGGTTTATTTTTTTTTTTTTTGCTTTTCGCTGTTATTGAACGAGGAGGTTAAGCTGTCACATTGATAGCTGGGGTCACTGCTAAGCCATTTACCCATGTGTCCTTGGCTCACAGCTCAGCGAAAAGGCAGGAAGACCCCACTGCGAGTTCTGGCACTGATCCCTTCTGTCAGACAAACATTTTTGTTGCCTTTTATTATAACAAAAGAGCATTTTGAGTAAATAGCGTATGGGCCCATGAACCAAATATTTAATAGTAAATACTGTCACTGCTTTTTTGTTAGGTAACTGTTGTCTTTGGTCCTCTAGAGTGCGAGTTTGGCCCGCTATTCTTGTCATGGTCCCATATTAAAGTCAGCTTAAGGTCACATACATGGTGGCTGTACAGTAAAAGAACAAGTACGTTTCCAGCAACCCGAAACTGGACTTAAATGCCTTCAGTAATAAGTTAAAAGAATCACCTTGACTGACCATGCTGTTGCCACCAGGACTGTGAGCATTAGTAGAGGCTGGTATCGATTTAACATTTGTTGAAAACGTTTGTTACGTGGACTGAAGTGTCACCTGCCTTGGCTGATGGCAGCCAGGTCCTGCAGACATTGTAGTGTTGTGCTTTGTTCTTATGAATAAAGAAAAACTGCATTTGTTCACATCTTTCTCCTCCACTTGTTGTAAGAATGTCACCTTCCCAAAATCTGGACCTCAGCAGAATGTTTTTTTTTGCCCAACTCAGCTGCTGACTGTTGGGTTGAGCAGGGAGTGTGGAATTAAACCTTTACTTGACGAGTCTTCCTTACCTACCTTGCATCTCCTTGCCCTGTTTACATCACCAATGATAAAGCTTCATTGCTCGCTGGGGAACTCCAGTGAAACTGTATTTATATTTTTTTATTATTCATTACATATATCTGTGCCCTGCGATGGGCTGGCCCCCCCATCCAGGGTTGTTCCCTGCCTCATGCCCATAGCTTCTGGGATAGGCTCCGGACCCACCCCCCACCCCGCAACCTGGAACGGTAAGCGGTTTCAGAAAATGGATGGATGGATATATCTGATATCACACCCAAACCACTTACTGGTGCAGTGGTACAGTGACTGGCATAATTGCTTTCCACACTTATACTGGCCAAAGTGGGGCTCTATGGGTTAAGATGTTCTTTCTCTGACCGGAGGGTTGCTGGTTTAGATTCCATCCTTTACGATGATCAGACAAAGAGCTGGATTATAGATTACTGCTGGTATTCTCAAAAATCTTAAAGAAAGCTCCAGGGTCCTAGTGACTGGGTGACACTTAGGGGTGATTTTTGGCTCAGTAGGTCAGTGCCCTAACCCAAACCATTACTATAATCAGAACATCACTAGTCCAAATTCCCTCAAAAATTACTTGCAAGTCGGCCCCCAAAAATGACTTTTTAAAGGCTCTATGGGTTTATCATTTGCTGGTTCTGCATTAACAGCTAGGTCTATAAACAAGAAGCAAGCTCCTGTTTGCCAAAAAATTGGCTAACTTATCAGGGTCAAAAGCTCAGGCCATGTTATGAGCAGATGTCTCCCATGACGATATCTCCCTGAGGGAATGGTGCCCACAGTTTCAGTGGCGTGCCAAAGATCACGATGAAAATGGCAGCCCAACTAGCCAGGATACATCCTTGAAGATCTGCAAGAGTTGATGTGAGTCAGCTAACCGACCCAGTAATCAGAACGAATTTCCCAGACTGAATGAGTGTTCAAAAAGGCCCATTCAGGAGCTTAGGGGAAAGCACATATATCCATAGACGTGATCTCTGTTTCTAAACTAGCCATTGACAGGTTAGGCTGAGAATATAAATAACTCAGTGGCCAAGAATATGAAAGAACATGAAAATGGATTCCTGGCAGCTATATGTGTGACTTTCCATTCGCAGCAACAGCAAACATTAAAGAGGGCAGCCTCGTTCAAAGCTAGAGAGAGAGCCAGTAAGAAAGGTCTTCTATGTCTGTATCCCAGGTTTTCTATTTCTATGTTCACTTATTATTTTGCATAATTCTTGTTTAATTATTTTGATTATGGTGTATTTAAGATGCATAGTGGTCATTTTGAACTGTAGATCCTACAAAATGGCTCCTTATGCTTTTAATATGAGGGCACCATATCAATATCTACTGAATCTGACTATTTTTTCCAGAAATATCTCTCTCAGAAATTTCTCGGCTTCTGTATAGCAACCAGCACTAATGTATACTTGCTGAACCTGATGTATTTCTCATTCGTGTATCAGAAGATGTTGGAAAATGAATGGCAGGAATGCAAAAATCCTCCTCCCGCCCCAGTAATCTATTTAAAACCCTCTACCCAAATATTGTTCATATCCTGAAGCAAAACAGCTTCCTCCAAGACACCAAGAATGGCATGATGAGAAAATAAATGGGTACATTGTGTATCATCCTGTACCTCTGAGGTGATTTAAAACACTTCCTCTGCAGAAGACATTTCCTCTCTCAAAAAAAAGCATCTCGCTGTTCTTCAGAAAACTCCTCATGTACAATACATCACTATTAACCAGTGAAAGCTAAATGACCGTGAGGATAAATCTCATGTTCAACTTATATATCTAAGCCTATGTGTGTAGGAGTGTGATGGATTGGCATCCCATCCAGAATGTCCCCTGTTATGTCCCCTGTGCTCCTTGGCGTAGGGTCCAGTCATGGTGTGACCCTGCACTGGAGGGATAGTTATGGAAAATGATAGATGAACAGAGGCAGTTTCAACTGCACCCAGTAATGTACTTCCTACCTGCGTGCAGAAGGAAACACAGAAATGCGCTGAGGAGTTGAAGCTGGCATCCAGCTTGAGGAATGGGTTGGGTGTAGCAGTCGGGCCTGGAAGCCAGCCTCTAGGGACGCGGCCGCGGTGTGGTGTGCTGTGGCTTCACTGTTGGTGCCTTCTGGGTCCAGTGAGCCCCAGGGCATGATGGTCCTCAGAGGCGCACTAATGATGAGCATGCCCAGCGGGTGGCGGCGCCTCTTCAGGCAGGGAAAGGAAGTGCAGGCTAACATGGGGGCTGTGCCGCCAGGTCAGTCTGACTCGGCAGCCTGGAACACAGACACCTGTCTCCACGGGGATGCTGTAACCTTGGTTGTGGTGGCCCTCCCCAAGTGCCTCTTGAGTCTGTGCTCTTGTCAACAACCACTCACCCCGGGCGAGATTAATTTTTGTTTGTTTCTTTTGGTGCCAAAAGTATGTCTGTGGCCCCCTTCCATACTCTTACCCCCGTGAACCCCCATTCGCTGAGCCTCCTGTCGCCAATCCGACACACATGCGCCTGTTCTCCCGCTCTCTAGCTGCAGTTCCAGGCGCTGCGGGGTCTTTCAGAGCGTTTCAACACTGGGCTAACTCAGTCCAGTTAATCTTCTGACCAGTGGCTGTACTTCTGGTATTTTAATAATAATAAGAATGCATTTTATTTATATAGCGCTTTTACATGAACTGTGATGAATTCCACAGAGCTGACCCCCCCCCCGTTAAATAACATAGCTGCCCACACTCGACAAGGAGTGTTTGTCAGGCTTAATGTCACATTAATGTCACATTTTGGACAATCACCAATCTGGACCATGAAAGAGGATGTACCCCTCACCCCAATTGTCACATTATATATGGTCTACCTTTAGCATGAATGATACTGCAGGGGAAATGGGAAAATCTGTCTGAAAACAAGTAGTCTGACTGCGACAGCACTGGAGGACCCCATCGTGCTGTCTCCTCACTCATCCCACTTGGCCACAAGCTCAAGACCCACTGGCACGACATTCCTGTTTGCCCTGCTGCCTGGCGCGAAAGCTCTGGATCCTCCTATAAAGAGCAAAGTCTGGTCCACAGCCGGCAGTGGCCGCTTAGCAACGCCTGATTTCACCACACATGACACCCAACAGCCACCAACACCTGCCCCCTTCCTAATCTGGCGTTATAATTACAACAACTCATGGCGAACTCCACATCTGTTCCATGTCTGTTATTGAAATGAGGGATCTTCTTTCATCCCTTATTTAATACCATAAGGATTGATGTGGATCAGATGGCAGATGTTACGTCTGGGTTTGTGAAGCCACCTCTTAAAGGAACTGTCACTCTTAAAGGAATTGTCATTCTTATTGCAAATGAACAACTGAGCAAAACTTCCGATTGGAGCTTGGAGTGCAGACATCTGGAGATACAGCACTATATGACTGGCAAAACATTTCTATGCCTCTGGGGACAAATAACCAGCACACCAGCATGAGTCAGTACCATCCAGAGAGAAAGAAACACCAAAGCATTACTGCAACGTATAGTAACAGCAATTAAAGGGCTGGTACCACTCCTGGTCTGTATATCTATTTAATACTCAGATAAGTATCACTTTCTAGGCTAACACAGAGAACCTCTGAGCCCATCTGACGTCTTATGGGGAGAATTTAATGTGAAATACAGTACTGTGCACATGTTTTAGGCGGTCAAAGGAAATGGCTAAAGCTGTTCATCTGGGTGGCAGCTGTACTGTAGTAACTCTTGTGCATTTAGTCGGAACAAAAAAATATTTGGAACATATGCAAATTAAAAGTAACACAGTAATTTTTCTTTCTTTTTCTGTTCACTAAGGTTAGTGACATTTTTTGGACCGCCAGAAGGACACCGCTTCAGGTCCCAAAGCTCTCCTCAGGGGCACCTCAGCCATTCCATGTATTTGTTACAATTCATCACCAACTCCAGTAATTAATTAATGAAGCTAGTTAAATAAGTCAGCGAGGTATCGATTAGCCACCCCAGGTGTGGTAGTGGTCTAGTCAAAAAAATATATATTGTTTTGGATGGTTGCTGAAAATACTGGGGTGATTTAGGACAGGTTTTGAAATGGTTAAGCTAACAAGCTTTGACAGTCAAAATATCATAGTATTAAACCAACCTGAAGATCATTTAAACATCATTTTAAATCAGCTATAGTGGTGAAGAACTTGTACTATCTTAAATTCAGTGGTACCTAATCAGATAAATAGAATTAGGCATATCACAAAAATTTTACTGTAAAACTGTGAATACTATGTTAAGCAGCTGGTTTATATAAATTGACAGAACATAGGCCTTCCACAGGTGGTGGAAACAAAGGAATCCTCATCCTCACCTTTGCAGCAGAACTATGGGACCATGTGCTGAGTGTCACATGACAATTAGCAATCCGGTCAATCTGGCCAGTCTATAATCCCACAAGTGCTTAAATGGATTTTATGCACTCCATTAAATTCCCCGTGTCTCCTGATTTACACGGCGAGATTCAAGGTGATGTGGTCTCCATCTGGCTGCCAGCTGAAGGGAGGGACCGAGGGCAGGACAGCGAAACAGGGCAGAGGGATTTCTGTGGCCAGAGCTGGGGGAGGGAAGCCGTGCCATTCCCTTTGCGCGAGAAACGACGAGCAGAATGAAGAAAAGGTAAAGGTTCTAATATCAAACATGGTGGAGGATCTTCATCACATATATATATTTTTTTTTATGGCTAGCTGATGCATCATCATGGGGCTTTGGGGGACTCATAGATCCGCCTGGTGATGTTGGGGTAAAAGGTAACATTTTTGAGGGTTTCACTACTAGGAGAAGTATTGGGGTGAGGGCAGGCGTAGGGATCAAAACAAAAAGCGCTCAAACCCGGCGAAACAAACTGGCCACAAGGGGTCGAAACCGGGAAGCTGGCACGGGGAAAACCCGCAGGCATACACAAAGGGTTACTTGAGGACATCAATGACAGGACTGGGGAGCACAGGACTGGGAAGCATTTTTATACAGAACTGACGAGGGAGGAAACGAGAGGCAGCTGGAGTGAGCCACACGAGGGATGGAATGAGAGGCAAGACAAAACAAGCAACAGACGTGGCTCGTTAAGGCCACACTGGGGGCAGAACGAGATGGGCAGGCAGAGGATACCAACAGGCTAGCTAAAATAGGGGAATGGAAGTGAAACACTCGGAATAATGAGCAGCGCCCCGGGGGTGCATGGAGAGCGTGTGATGTTAATTTAAAATAACGACCATAAAATGCACTGCAACGATGGGGGGAGGGGCGCTTTTGCTTTAAATCATATGGAGCATGAAGGAAATATCACTGCTAGCTCACTAATGTGCCTGGCTGTGCTCTCCTGCAGAGACACGGCCATCGCGACATCACTTACTGAGAGCACCTGGGTTATTTATATAGGTAAGCGGAGAGAAAACACGCCTGGTAAAAGCCCATTCTAGCATATTAGGCAAGAAATTACAATAGAACAGGAGGAAGGAATTGAGATTGCTGCATCCACTATAAATTAGAACTAGGAAGAGCTCAAAAGGGTTCCTGCCGAAACGCAGGATGGATGTCCAAGGCTGCGGGTGACTGAGTGACTGGGCCTGTGGTCAGTAGGTTGTACTGTAAGTTAAAAGCACTACTGCTGTTCCCATTAGAGTGTAGGTTCTCTTGTTAAAAAAAAAAGCAGGACAGCTAATTTAGAGATACAGACGGAGGTCAGAAGAAAGTCACAGCGTTCAGTCATTCGAGTTTTTCTCACCAGTGTCCGGCTGCAGTGGATTAAAAATACCTACATCAGGACTTCGCTATTCAGGAATGGCGTGTGAAGGGTTTGCGCTGTGCTGTCCGAGTTTGGGATGTGACTATACGACCCCCGCCCGGCCCCGCCTGCCTGCCCACCTGCCTATATCTGCCTCACCCACCCTAATGTCATCCACACCGTTCCGGCTGTGTGGGACACACACAGTGGCCACTGAGCTGTAAACAAGCCGAGGCTTTATGTGTGTGTGCGCGCCCAACTCAGACGAGAGCTAAAAGAACCTTAAACAGATGCAAATATAACTCACATATTCATTCAATTCAGATCAGCCATTCTGACATAAACATACATTAAGTGGCATACAGAGGCACTGAGCCAGATCAGGCACTCAGATCCATCCATTAGATATAGACAGATGTAAATGCATACAGATGAAATCTGGATAATACCTGCAGCTGTAAACAGTTACAAAGGAGTGCTGCGTTGTGAAGCTGTCTGCTGCTTGCAGTGGCTCAAAGCCTAGAGGCATGTTTGACAAAAAGCTAAATGGAATCATGATCATTACATAATGATATTGTGACAAAATAGAAGAGCAGGAACAGAAGCATTTGGGGATGCTATAGAAGATAGATAGATGACTGCCATATCGTCCATTATGAGTTTGAAACCTGTTTCCTACTCACATGACTAATGTTAATTGCGTTTTTTTTTTTTCTTTTTTTTCTATCTGTGCCAGGATGAATTTCCATTTACTTGTTATATTGCTGTTGGATCCACTGTTAAGTGCTTTGGGGAGAACATTTTCTGGAGAGGTACAATGAAGATAAATTGAGCTGGAATCAGTTAGCGATGGAGCTCTCTGTCAGAGATTTGGACAGGTGAGGAGAAACAGAGAAACTGGAACCTAACATCCTGGGTTGGGATCTGGCTCTGAGCGCAGGATCGGAACCGTGGTTCCAAGGACAGGGTCAGTACCAGGATACTGGCTGGAGGGTCGGTGGTGGGAACTTGGTAGTGGGGTTGGAACCAGGATCCAGACAGCAGATTGAGCTGGGAGAGTGGTGCCTTTCCCTATCCCAGCACACCCATACCTAGTGGTCACTTACAGTCTCCAATTTGACTAGTGAGCCTCCAGCCCATGCTGAGGAGACATTACATCAACGGCAGGGTTCCGGTCCCCGGAACAGGGCCCGTCGTGCTGTTACAAGCCAGCTCCTCAGCAGTTATATACTGTATAGGAGTCCCGAACAGCCAAACTCCCCTCGAGATTACTCATCACCTTTGTACTCCGAAAAACAGAAGTAGATTTATTAATAGATGCACTTAGTCTCTCCTTTTTTTTTTACTGATTCCCAGCAAGTTTCTCCTAGATTCATTTAGTTTTTAAGAGTGCATAAAAATAAAAAGGCCGACCCGTAATTAGAACCTGACAAGCTGTGTCACGCAAGTTACCGATCATAGTCTTTGCTGAGAGACCTTGGGAAACGTGCAACACAAAAGGGGCTCTGACCAGCACGGCGGATATGCGACAGTGCTAAACAGCTTAATGGGGATGTCACTGGAATAAAGGAAAAAGCCAAATGCCAGGTTCTCTCTGGCGAAGGGTTAGCCGTGAAGCACTGAGCAAGTCCAGTAAATAACACACCAATGAAGGAAACCCTGTCTATATTCACAGCTGGGGGTCAACGTAGGCCAAGAAGCCCCCTGGCATTAGATCGGGTAACCATTAGTGCACCAGGTTTATAAACCACTATACTATTTATCACCAGAATTACACCCCCCCCCCAACTGTAGTGGTTAAAGATTTGAAGTTGCTAGTATTCTCACCCATTATTCATTATGCTAGCAGCAGTTTACCAGCCAAAGTGGCTTACGCACACATTAATTAAGGGTAATTCTGGGTGACTGTTTCACGCAGCAGACTGACGGCATTGCTTATACCTGTCATCTCGACTAGTCACCTCCTACCCAGTATGGTTTGTCCAAAGCACAGACGTACAGAAAAGAGTTTATCCGTGGCCGTGGAGAAGGGGAGGGTGGCAGTTGTTTATCTGTTTATCCAGCCTGTGACTGATGTGTCATAATTCGGTGGATTTGGAGGCTCCGGCATAAGCCGCAGCAGTGGGGTGGCATTTCAGGGGACGTATATCTGCCGACCCACTCAGATGTAGCACACAGACACACATACACACACATGTAAACACGGAGACAATATGCCGATGTGGAAGGCAGGGCTGGGGGGGGGCGTCACGAAGCTGATGACATTATCTGTCCTTGTCCTTCAGGAACTACACAGCTGTCACTCGCCTCACATCTGGCATCCACAGCTGAACCATTAAGAATGTTTTGGATTCTCTCCAATGAGATCTGTGTCAGATAATTCCACCCCTCCCCATAGTCCCCAGGCCTTCTTCCCCACTGGGGTAAGAGGCATAAACGCACAGCAGCTGATCACCAATTCACCTCCGGATAAGCCGCCAAGCTTCTGCGGATGAGGCTACCATGCACAGACCCGGATGGATGTAGGTAGAGATGGCAGCCTGGCAGAGAACAGGAAGCTAACTCAGGTTGAAAGGTTGCTGGTTCAAATCCCTGGCCAGCAAGGTAAGCTCACTCCCCAGGCACTTAATTAGTTGCCCACTGCTATGTTGCATATGGATTTAATGCAGAGGACACATTTCATTGTTGCTGTGGAGTGTCAACAATCACTTTCACTTAAAAAGCTAGACCAGGATGTAAAATGCAAATACGGAAAGCAGTGATCTGTAAATCCTCTCTGACCTGCATTAAACTGGAAATTGTAAAAAGGCAACTTAATTATTATTACTTTTGGAAATATACTCTCATGCCAAATTGCTGCCAGTGGAAAAAGTTGGGACAGCAACAACATAAAACTAGGAACATTGTGGAATGTACAGAAACCATCTTGAACAGGTCATGCTTGGTGCTAACAGCAGGGATAGAAGGCCAAGTCATTTCCAAGCAAGGGTGTGCCGGGGCGCAGAACTGCTCGAAACTGTGCCACTGAATAATCCAACATTTCTCAACGTGCAATTGCAAGGAATTTAGGGATTTCACCCTCTGAACTGGATAATATTACTAAGAGACTCAGAGGATCTAGAGAAATCACTGTGCGTGACGGGTTAGGTAGGAGACCAATACTAAATGTTTGTAACTTTTCATTCCCCAGACAGCACTGCATTTAGCTCATGCTGTCTGGGGGAATGCTCATGTGTTTCACGGCCCCCATCTCACAGCTTTTTAGATCCTGTTGCAAGCACCAAATTTGGGATGTGTTTGTGTGTGTGTATATATATATATATATATATATAGGTATTACTATAATAATATGCGTTATCTGTTCAAAGAAAGCACTGCCTAGCATAAACTTAAAGGTATGTACTTTATTAGCAGGGGGTACAGGCAAATTAGTCAAGAATTTAAATGATAATGTTTTGCTCCCGTAGGATGTCTTGGACGGCAAACATTAATCAGAGCCCCTCACACAAGGGGGGGACGCGCCCCTTCCGACGGTCCCAGGCAACATATCAAATTACCCGACAGAAACACAAAAAAAACAGGTTCTCGGAAATAAGCTGGAGCGGTCGGCTGGGAAGGGGATACTTCTCCGCAGGAACATCGCAAACCGGCAGCTACAAAGGCTGGCCGCTGTGGGTAGCTGTCCGTGGTGCTGAGATTATGTGCTATTACAGACGGTGTCGAAGAGAAAGCGGAGACCACTTGTCTCTAAACCCAGATCATAAATACAGACACACACATGCACACTCATGAATATATTTTAATGTATTTAAGTTTTAGAATGCCCCAGCAATGTCTTTGCGTAAATGTTTTTTTTTTTCCTGAATACAAATACCGTCTGACGAAGTTGTTGTGTGTCGTATGACGATTTTTTTGTGTAGCATAATTTTTAGTGCCGTTTTTCAAATGCCAAATGATTCAGTTACAGAGCCGCGGTAACGTTTCGGAGCGGCGCTATAAACCCGGTCGTACGTGCGTCAGAGCAGCATGTGCGTAATGATGCAGAGGGAACACGCACACACACGCTCATTAAAACACACACACACACGCTCGCACGCACACACACGCTCATTAAAACACACACACTCTCATTAACATACACACACACACGCTCATTAAAGCACACACACACACGCTCATTAACATACACTCACACACACACGCTCAGTAACACACACACACACGCTCATTAAAACACACACAAACGTTCATTAACACGCACACACACGCTCATTAACACACAAAAACACTCAGTACCACACACACATATTAACACACACACACACACACGCTTACTAACACTCACCCACGCTCATTAACGCACAAACACGCTCAGTACTACACACACGCTCATTAACGCACAAACACGCTCAGTACCACACACACACACACACACACACACACGCTCATTAACGCACACACTGGCAGTGAGAGAACGTAGCACACACGGCAGTGATCCAGCTGAGTTTATTTAATCGGGTAAATAATCGGCGGCATTTCAGCTGGGCGCCTGAACCTTGGACGCGGCGCTTTGACTACTAGATGAAAGAGCACTGGCAGGCTTGCAAATCACCGCGGACCTGCTGCTGGCCGAAAGCAGCTCGGGAAGGGCTGAAAGTTCTTAGTCTCGGGCAAGCGGTGTGTGAAGTCGGGCTTCGGGGGGCGGGGGATGTGCGCTGAAAGGTGGCAGTCGGAAGCTCGGGCAGCCGGTGCTGGCCGCTGTCTGCTTGCTATTCAGAGCCGCCGAACGCCGCTAAGGAAGAGGGAGCCCGCGCCGGCCTTTGATTACCCGGTGCCACGTCGTTCTGCCTGGCAGCAGGAACGTAGCAGGCAAAAGACACAAAACGAGATTAGAGTCCCGCAGACACCCATTTCATACAGCAACGCTCACACGCATCGCTATTTGTTTTTCTTATGCGCACATACAGATATATCCGCTTCTTCTCTAATGGGCTGAATACTACTTGGCAAAGTCTCTTAATTTTTTGGTAATTTGTGTTAAATTGCAACACAGGTTGCTTGGAAGCTAAGCTGTGTTGTCCGTTACAATATATATAAGATGTTACCTTTACCAGATAATGACTGGGCACTGTTGCTTGAGTATGCAGGCTAGTCTGGCTGTGACTGCATAGGTACACGCATCTATGTGTGCAGCACTTTTTTTTAAATAACACTCTCCCCAGGAAGTGCTGAAAACAGCTTGCACATTAATATTTAGGTCATAGCAGTCACTGATTTCCACAGTAATGTGGGTACATCATGTCGGTATCACTTCACGTAAAGCAGTCATTATACTACATTACACAAACCTTCATAATGCATTATAATGCACTCATGAAGTATTATAAACCCGGCTATAGCTATTTATAAAAAGGCATAACACATTATAGTCTTGTGTCTTATGCATTATGAATGCTCTATGAAAGTATCATCTTTAATGCAGTATAAATGCCTTCATAATGCAGCACAAAGCTTAATTCTAATATTGACTATTACTATAATTGTAAGGAAAAAAACATGACTAGTGAGGTATTTTTTCTGGTCCTCGCAGTCAAAAAAGTAAAAATGGCAAAAGACAGGGAGATCGGAACACAAACTTGTGTGTGTGGGTGTGTGTTTGTGTGTGAGTCATGTATTTATTACATTGTGTGACTGAGGCAGGTTAGCAGGTGGCGTAGTGGTTAGGTGCACAACCATGTAATTGAAAGATTGCTGGTTCGAGTCCCCTACCCACAAGTACCACTGAGGTACCCTCAGCGAGCTGCTGTCCCCAGGTGCTCACGTAGCGGCCCCCTCTTATGTCACATGGGTTAAAAGCAGATAACACATTGTGCTGTGGCGTGTCAGCAACCGCGATTAATCACCTGCAAATGCCCCCGCAGTTTTACAAAACTTGTTATTTTGACATTGTGGGGACCACTTTTTCGGTCCCCACAAAGGGGAAACTGTGATTGCTATCAAAATATTAAACATGCCAAAAGTCTTGTATTTTGTTTGGTTACTTATGGTTAAGATTAGACCTGGGTAGGGGTTAAGGTTGTCATTGTTGAGATGAGGGTTTTGCCCGTAGAAATGAATGAGAGTCCCCACAAAGATATAATTACAAACGTGTGTGTGTGTGTGTGTGTGTGTGTGGAAGTTGCATGTTTGAGTTCTCTGCTTTCTGCAGACCAAAAATATACAGTCAGGTCAATTGTTTTTTTTATATTTATCATATATTTGTGCTTAAATTATATTTTGTGTATACAGGTGAGTGTGTGTAACCTGAAAGGGACCTGCCTCGTACCTTATGCCAGTATTTCCCAATCTAATCATCAGGGGCTTCCAGACAGCTCACATTCTGAGAGCTGGGAAGCAGCAAAAATGTGGACTGTCCAGTAGGGAGCTGGGAGGGAGCAAAAACACGGACTGCTGGGAGTCCCCGAGGACCGGACTGGGAAACACTGACCTATAATTCTTTGGGTGTTAACAGAAAAAGCCTCAAAACATTGTTAACCAGTTAAGTTAAAAGCGGATAAAAATATATGTTAAATATATCAAATACATTTTACAGAATGTTTTCTTGTGAAATCTCTATTTAAAACTCTTATTATAACCCTTACATTTTTGTGATTATTTCGCTTGCAGTAAGTAGCTACTCAACTGCCTCCATCAACCAGTTATCGTGAACACATCATCATAACTGCAAACAGATTTGAAGTATTTAAAAATAATATGATTACAACAATATTCAGGGATAATCATTACGCAGTTTTAATTATTTTTTCCCATTAATGATATAGATAAAGCCAGGATCTAAATTCAAAAAGCGGAATATAAATTGAGTATCATTGTAATGAGCTATTCTTCTACACTTTGGGTCAAATGCAAATAAAAGTGTAACACACTTGCACCCCCGTGACAGCATTACGCTCTGTCACGTCATTGTAGCCGTTGCACCCAGCCAGACCACACCCTACCTCAGCTAACCACTAGACACATCTTTTTGATGCTAACTAAGGGTGATAGAGTGATCTTTGTGAAGTAAAGCTTTAGTTAGGTATCAAAGTCATTGTGAACACGTGTGGCTCCCAGCTTCTCTTTAGACTACCACTAATTCCTGTAATACCACCTGTCTTCTGCCCCTGTATGTGGACTGTGATTTACATTTGGCATACCTCTTGTGTTGTAACCTTATTATTTGTAACCTTGCTCCAACCTGCAATGGTAACCCAGAGTACATTAAACTCACTAACTTTTTTGTTGCAGTTCTCTGCAGCTTCAACGGTAAAAAGTTGGATTGTAGTCAAGACATGCATGATACGAACTTGGCATAAGCAATATATAATACAAACTGAACATAAGCAATGCATAATACAAAGTGGGAATAAGCATTGTGTAATACAAGCTGGACATAATGCATAATACAGACTGAGTGTATGTTATGTGTAGCATAAACTGGACATAATGCATAATAAGAACTGGACATAAGCATTGTGATATACGTAAACAATGCTTGGCATGGACTGGGCGTAAGTAATGTGTAATGCGACCTGGACATAAACAATGTGTAATCCAAACTGGACATAAGCCATCTTTTTTGGCTATCAGTATTTAACATGACGAGCTGGCATTTAATGGTATCGTGATGCTATTTTTGATTTAAGCTTAAGTACCCTTGCTGGAAATGCTCAAGATACCTCCGTGTTTGCATTTTAATTAAATGCCTGATTAACCTTCAGATCGGTGCAAAGAATTCTGCCTTTTTTTAATACTAAAGTTTTCTGTTTTGAATTATTACCCACAAATGCAGATTTTGCTCCATTTGCTCAGTAATAACCTTATTATGATCAAAATTATCAAATAAACTGGGGGAAAAACATTCAAACATTTTTATTTCTTTGAAACTTTCCACCGGGGTTTGATGTCATCAGAGAATGTGCAACAGATAATATGATAAAAATGATTCCTGTAAGGAATGGTATTTCATTATTTTTTTATTGATTGCTAATAAAAGGGGCTCAGGGTGTATTTCAAGAGAAATAACATCTATCAGAAAGAGGCAAGGACATCTATTATGCGAGATAAAGTGTTGGCTCCCTCCGTGTGTTTGTCTGGAGGTACTGTAAGGGCAGTATTAGGCACAATCTTGCATTTCCTTCATTAACCCAGAGTCTGCTGCCCTCTACAAAGCAGAACAAACTGCCATCTCCTTTAAATGCCTCGAAATGGACAAGCCAAGCACTTTTTAAGTTAGCGTGGCTTTAAGAACTTTTTTTGTAAGGTCATCTGAATTTAAAGCCCGGAGAAATTATTTGAGACCCAAAAATGTGATCTCAGTCTGACGCAAGAGCTTCCCATTTACATCACATATAAGATGTATCTGTGCTGGTGTTTCTGTGACGGTGATTCAGTTGTGGCCCAGATCTGCAGATGTGCTGAGTGTTACGTGCCAAACCACCAAAGTTCTTGGCAGCTTTCAGCAGCTGCTTGTTTCACACGTTTTTGTTTCGTCGCTTCTTGTATTCAAAGAGTACAGAGTTTGACTTGCCTACAGTATGATCAAAACTTAAAGGAGAAAATGTACGATGGATCAGGAATATGCTTAGATGGAAATATGTCTTTGTGACTGTGAATGATGTGCTTGCTTGAAGGTTAGCATGCTGGGTGTGGGGGTGTGGGGGGTTGTTTGCTAGCTGGCCTTGGATCTCCAAAGGCTTTTTTTTTTTCACATACTCTTCCCTCAGGAGCCTTTTTTTGTCTTCTCCTCTATTGTTTCCTAGCTTCGTTTAATTTCATTTTCTTCATGGCTTTTGAAATTGTATAACCTTACCTACTGTTACATCTGCCTGCAATGTTTTCAGTAACTTTAAATCTACTCATAAGTGCTGCACCCTGCCAGCTGCCTGTGGTTGTTATGTGGTGGATTTTAAATAGCAGAATTTTACTTAAAATCAGTTTCCAGCGTCAATGTTTGGAAGGCTGGAACTGGCCAGCAATTAGTGAATTATGTATTTTACGAAATGATCAGATTTATAATAACAACAATGACACTTTATTTTTGAATCTCCCGTTGTGCTCTCCATGACACACGTTGGTGAGAGCGAGCTTGGCAGTGACGGGCAGCCACCTGCCACGGCACCTAAAGAGCTGCTGGAAGGGAAGATGGACATATGACTGTCCTGCAGAAGCCAGACCCTAACCGGCAGCCTTCCGATCGTAAGCACAGAGGTTTCGCCCGCTGAGCCACACGCTCCCCCCAGTTTATGCACATATTTGTTGCTGAATGACCTTTTGCTGCTCTGTTTCTACATCTCAAACTGGGCTCTATAAGGAAGGAAGTGCACTATATTGCCAAAAGGATTGGGTTGCCTCCACCAAACTTTACACTTGGCACAGTGCAGTCAGGCAAGTACCGCTCTTCCTGCCTTTACATACACATGAACTTCAATTCTTAATCCCATTTAATTCTTAATCCCATTCTTAATACATAGGCTTTAATATGGAGGTGGCCCACCCTTTGCAGCTATAACAGCTTTAATTCTTCTGGGAAGGCTTTCCACAAGATTTCTGGTTTATGGGAATTTTTGACCATTCTTCCGGGAGAGCATTTGTGAGGTTAGGCACTGATGTAGGACGAGACGGCCTGGCTCGCAGTCTCTGCTCTAATTCATCCCAAAGGCGTTCTATCAGGTTGAAGTCAGGGCTCTGTGCAGGCCAGTCAAGTTCCTCCACACCAAACTCGCTTGTTGGAGTCAGATTTACGTTGCACTTGCTTGCAGTGCTTTAGGGTAAAGGGGGGTATGCGTCATGTGGTGTTAGGCGTGGTAGTTTGTGGTTTTATTGGCGAACTTGCTAATGGGTGCGGTGGAGAGGGGGTGAGTGGGGAGTCACAACTTCTGTTGACTGCTTACGCTGCCTCATTGTTGTTTTTGTCTGCAAGTAATAAAAGAAATAGGTGGACAAGGTAATATTGAATTTTGTGCCGGAGTTCTGGAAAGCACATCTGAGGATCTCCCTATCTTAGCCTCTTGCCGATCAGCTTGAAAATCGCCCAAACATCGCTTATCCATGTATTTATAGACCTTGCTTTGTGCACTGGTGCGCAGTCATGTTGGAACAGGAAGGGGCCATCCCCAAACTGTTCCCACAAAGTTGGGAGTGCGAAATTGTCCAAAATGGCTTAGTATGCTGAAGCATAAGCGTTCCTTTCACTGTAACTAAGGGGCCAAGCCCAGCCCCTGAAAACCAACCCCATGCCATAATCCCTCTCCACCAAACTTTACACTTGGCACAGTGCAGTCAAGCAAGTACTGTTCTTCTGGCAAAAGCCAAACCCAGACTCCATTGGGCTGCCAGACAGAGAAGTGTGATTCGTCACTCCAGAGGACACGTCTCCGCTGCTCTAGAGTCCAGTGGCAGTGTGCTTTACACCACTGCATCCAACGCTTTGCATTGCACTTGGTGATGTAAGGCTTGGATGCAGCTTGGCCATGGAAACCCATTCCATGAAGCTCTCTATGCACTGTTCTTGAGCTAATCTGAAGGCCACATGAAGTTTGGAGGTCTGTAGCTATTGACTTGAAAAGTCTGTAGCTATTGACTTGGAAAGTTGGATACTTCTGCCCACTGTGCACCTCAGCATGTACTGTCCCTGCTCTGTGATTTTACATGGCCTACCACTTCATGGCTGAGTTGCTGTTGTTACCAATTGCTACCACTTTGTTATAATACCACCAACAGTTGGAGTTTTTAGTAGCGATGAAATTTCACAAATGGACTTATCGCACAGGTGGAATCCTGTCATGGTACCACGCATGAATTCACTGGGCTCCTGAGAGCAACCCATTCTTTCACAAATGTTTGTAGAAACAGTCTGCATGCCTAGGTGCTTGATTTTATACACTTGTGGCCATGGAAGTGATTGGAACACCTGCATTCAATGGTTTGGAGAGGGGTGTCCCAATACTTTTGGCAATATAGTGTATCAAATAGTTATAATGTCAGATTCTGTGTTTCTGGAGCCTTGCAGCTGCTGACCCCTCACCTCTGTAACTGCATTCTCGACAAAATGAGGGAGCCCCGGGGGGGCGGGGGCGAATGTTTGAGCGCCGTGAGGAGGATGAAAGCCGAGCGCCCGGGAATCTGTGAGGTGGTGTAACCTGAGAGGGGCTCTTACTTATTTATGGTGTTTGGGGCAGCCAGATGCACAAGCAGTCTTGGCTACTTTTAGAGGCGATTGCCGGGGTAATGTGAACACAGTAATGGGGGGTATGTAATGGTGAGCGGCAAAACCTGACCCTGTGCACACCACTTAACCCGTAAGTGACACCACTGGCACACCTGAAGCTTTCTCTTTATGGGCAGCAGACTGGTGGGATAGTCACCGTCATCCTGCCAGTTAATGTCCCATGTGAGTCATTGTACTCTTGGGGAACGAATTGAGTGGTACGGTTTCCAGCTATGATATTACTGGTATAAATGGCTCTAGTTAAATGTTGCTTTTGGATATAAGGACAAGATTAGAAACTGAATGCGGATGCCCATGGTGCAGAATTTTCTGTTTTTACTGCAGTCACACATTAATATGTATTTCTGTTTATCACACTTGAATTTCTTAGCAGACGCGTTTACCCAGAATGCCTTGCATAACTTGACATTTGCGCAGCTGCGTGTATCTTTGCAGAAGCAATTTGCGAAATTAAGTTTGTCTAGGGTACAACAGGTGCTCCTCTCCAATCCCTTTATCGCCAGCCTCCAGTGCTTTGCTCCCTACGTTCGGGAGGAATATGGCATTGCATGCCTTTAAATGTAAAAAGGAGGAATGTGCAGGTAGAACCTGGAACCCCCATCTGACCGGGGCCAAACTTGAGTGCTGGTCCTTTGTGTGAGTTTTAAAGAACTGAGTGCCCCCTTTTTAACCTCTGACCACCTGCCCCTTAAAAAGTGTCTGCACAGCCCCACTGAGACCTCTGGTTCTCGTTTAGAAAACTCAGAGCAGGGTGGCCCATTCCACTCCGTGTCGCTGATACTGGATTCATTAGCAAGTAAGTATACATATACCTGAAATTAAAGAATTTTAAGAATTTTATTTTTTTTATTTAAATAAAATGTAATAATAATGAAAATAAAGGATTTTCCTCTCCGATCAATTTAGTTCAACTCATCTCACATGAGGTTAATGGAAAATAAGTGGGTCAACATATCACTGTAGTTAGCCTTCATATTGATATAGGAAGCAATATGCTGAAATTTATTACATGCATTCAGTAAATACCATACACAATGAACAGTCTCCATATATCAAATAATCTGTATTCAGAAGAAGATGAGTGAAAATGCCTAACCACTTCTTTGGCCACTCCAGACTCATTCCACTCGTGCCTGCCATCCCAAGCTTTACGACCTGATTATGACCTTTCGATTTGCAATCAACCCCTGGGACCTACGGAGTAAAGGATTCCCTCCCTCAGCAGGGACCTTCCTGGCTTAAAGCTCCTGGCCGCCGCCCCAGTCAGCCACCACCCCACCGCATTTATTTATCTGTTCTGGGTCGCAGGCCCGCCTGCCTTGGTGTGGGAGCTGTGAATTGTAGCTAAGCAAGGCCGGGATGGATTAGTGAGCAGGCGGAAGTGATAGAGACAGATGAGAAAGCCCGAGGGACAAAGGAGAGGAGGGAGAAAGCGAGAGGAAAGGGACCTGAAAAATGTAGACAAAGAAGAGGCTGTGAGATTAGCTGGGTCTGTCTTTTGAAGAGGGCAGCTGGCTGACCTGTGACTGACCTCTCCCCAAACACAGTGCCCAAAATCTCAGCGCAGCGTCCTGTAGCCCTCGCAGACACATCTGCCTCCTGTGAATCTGCCCCTTAAAATTGTATTTACACTTTGGCTAACAAGCCGGAGAAAGTATTCCCTCTACCTGCCAACGCTGTATTTTAGACACCCACCAATAGCATCGCTGCGAAATGCTTCTCATTTATAAATTCATAAAGAAATTATAATTGTCACACTTCAACAGTGCCATAAAAATGTCTGTAACGAGGCCTTTTCCTGGTTTCCTGCCGCTGAAATCCCAGTGAGTTCCCTCACCGGTGACAGGAGCCGTGCGCGCTGCTGATAATGACACCCGGTCCTGGCCTTGCGAGACAGTACCGAGGAACTCCGCACCTCTGTGTAAAAGAGCTGAAAGAAACCCTCCAGATATAATCCTGCTTCGCCTGCGGCTCACAGAGGGGATTATGGCAAAAGTGGATGGCGTCTAGACCCTCGCATGGCCTCCAACTGCTGACCGCCACCCAGAGGAACTATGTTTCTCACAAATTAGGCTGATTTTTTTTGGTCACAGGGTTTGTTTAATGGTCTCTGTCTAAACTGGAGGGGATTTTTTCAATTCTTTTCTGGAGACAAATTGCCTGCTTGCCTGATAAGGGCACCCTCCCCCCCCACCCAAGGACCAGCAATTCTGTGATTAGACACCATTTTACGATGAGCATGTACTTCAGCCATGGTACATGTTCAACCTTCCTTACCCATCAGCACCTTCATGACCCAATGCATAAGTCAGCACTGCCAAAAACTCAGGAGTAACGTGATCAGACCTTAACAGGGCGAAACCTCAGTGTCAAAAATATAATTTCTATTAAATCATTAAAAGCATGCTTGAAACCCCTTAATAAATTGGCTGTTAAATGCTCGTTAATACTTGATTATTAATTAGGAAAGTGCTCTGCTTAATGATGTGATGTTTAACATTAAACCTGACATCTGCCTACTCATTAAAACTAGTCAAAACTTTAAAAAAAATGCTTGACTTGCTTCGATGTGCCATGAATGCTTGAGGAAGTGCAGCGCCCAACGCCAAATGGGCTCCGGAGCAGAAACCTTTACAGGATATCGAGATCAATCTAAGGTAAATATACCATAACTATTAGATGAGAGAATAACACTGTGGGGAACAGCAGTAGCTCTGCTAGCTCAGGGGCTGTAAAGTTGAACTGAATCCACCGCACTGTGTACTCAAACTGTAATAATAATGCTCATTTTGTGTCTGAGGTATTTCTCCATCAGCATATGTAGGTAAAACAAATAACTCCCATCTGCTCAGTATATATAAAAACCTACAAGTGTGTGAGTCTGCAGCAGACAAGCCCATGATAATGCTTTAGTCTGAAGAACGTTCTTCTGACTCATGTTTCTAAATGCCCCGGTGTGTCCGGAATGCCCTCTGGACTCCAACGTTCCATTGGAGACCTCCCACTAGGAGGGTGAGCCCCCACAAAGTTATTTGTGGGGTTGTGTCTGGGTGTTCCGGTTTCCCCCCACAATCCAAAAACTTGCTAAGTTGGATTGGAGTTAGTGCCCCTAAGTAGTGTGTGTGCCCTACGAAGGGTTAGCACCCAGTCATGGGTTATTCCCTCCCATTGCTTCTAGGGTAGACTTGCAGTAGACAATGGATGGATGGCTGGATGGATCGATGGATCGATGGATTGATCGATTGATCGATTCATGATGTCAACCAGGTACAAATTACAGGGTGTTCATTCACAGGCTTCCACAGGGCAGAGGCCTTGTGGCAAAAGTTAATTGTCCCTCAGTTCAGACAAAGAACCTCCTGTTTCAGCGCAACCTGCTTCACTGACAGCTGCTTTTCCAGCGTTGTCTTTGTGAGGATGTCTCGCATTGCTCATTGTACCCGAAGCTTTATGTGCTGCTGACTTATCCCCGTTTCCCTTGGCGACTGATTACCTGCATCTCTCGTGAGCTGAGTAAGAAGTAATGATCAGAATTGATCTCTGCCCCGACCAGAAGGTTCAGTTATACCATTGACTGATTCAGTGACCTCTCACTGTTTATAGATCATGACCAAATTACTACAGTTTATCGGTCCCTATGGCATTGCCAGTGACTGAGGTAGCAGATCCCCACCTCACTGCCCCAAACACACTCCTTTGTAGCAGAACACTGAGCATGACCACACCACACTGCTCCTAACACACTCCTTTGTAGCAGAGCACTGAGCGTGTCCACACCTCACTGCTCGTAACACACTCCTTTGTAGCAGAGCACTGAGCAGATCCCCATCTCACTTCCCCTAACACACTCCTTTGTAGCAGAGCACTGAGCAGATCCCCAACTCACTGCTCGTAACACACTCCTTTGTAGCAGAGCACTAAGCAGATCCCCAACTCACTGCCCCTAACACACTCCTTTGTAGCAGAGCACTGAGCAGATCCCCACCTCACTGCTCCTAACACACTCCTTAGTAGCAGAGCACTGAGCAGATCCACACCTCACTGCTTCTAACACACTCCTTTGTAGCAGAGCACTGAGCATGTCCACACCTCACCACCCCTAACACACTCCTTTGTAGCAGAGC
>JAODKM010000108.1:19561925-19597627 GCA_026780845.1 Petrocephalus sullivani
GAAATAGGGGACCAGGAGGGCGGTAGATGACAATGATTAGAAGGTTGATCGGAGAGGAAACTGCAGCTGCATGGAATGAGATGCTGAGGTGGAACAGAGAAGGTGGTGTGTAGCACCACTTCAGAGACAGCAGTAGACCGCCCCTCCCAGTATAACTCCCAGTATATCCCAGTGCGAGAAAGCATAAGCAGAGGAGAGAGCTGCTGGTGTAGCCGAGTTCTCTGGGGATGTCCAGGTCTCAGTTAGAGACAGAAACTCAAGACAGCAGTGTGAAGCAAGGGCGGAGATGAAATCAGCCTTCTTTACAGAAGACTAATAGTTCCAGAGACCACCAAGCACTCTTGGTTGAGACTGGGAGGACAGGGGAGGGTATTCTCAGGTACAAGAGCGGTCTAATAGCTATAGAGAATCCTACTGCTCCTCACTAACTCTCCCAAAAGCCGTAATATGTGAGGCATTGGCTTGAGACAGTAAGCTGACAGCTTTTGATTAAGCGATGCTGCATTATTGTCTAGCAGACGACTAAATAAAAAAATAAAAATTATTTATTACCTACGCTATTACCCAAGCTTAAACATTAACAAATTAATTATTTAATACGTGGCCCATTTAGATAGCTGAATGGATTTGTGATTTTTTAAGTATAAAATGACTTAAAGACTTAAACTTTTATTATGAAGCATGGCTGTTTCACTCCTGCGCCACCTGCAGGCCAAAGCTGACCACTGCGCCTATGGCAGCGTCTCAAGGTGATCCTCTGAGGGGAAAAAAACCAAAAAGAACAGGTTAAAAAAAGCAACCTGACATTATGCAGCCAGGCTATCGTCTTTCTACATTACGCCTGTGAAAAAGAACACCTAATTTCGCAGGAAGACATCACTTCTCAAGCCTTTTATTAGAATGCGGCTGCTGGATTTTGACAAGGATTGATTGAAGGTGTCAATTCCAGCTCTGCTGGTGTCTGCATTATGCAAGCTGAGCTTCCAGGCAAGATGCAGGCGGGACGTCGCAGGAGGAACGCTGAAGGTGAAGTGGGCTGATGGTATAGAGAGATGGAGAGCGGATCCTGGTGGCTTGCAAAGGGCCCTTCCTGCCTGTAATGGCGGCGCACTCTTATATGGAAAAAAACACTGAAGTAACATAAATGAAGTAACAGAAAGATAGGGGGCAGAGAGATCATGTTGGGCCTGACAATGTGTGTTGTTAAAACAAAAGGATTTCATTGTGATTGTTTAATTTAGCATATCTGGCGAAATTTTCAAAAAGCAGCAAGGTCGTTCTGTGGAGGGTAATTATGTTTAGTTACGAGTTACTAACCCTATATGTAGTACAGTATGTTCTCCGTGCAATTAAACCTAGATTCCCATGCATGGTGCTGATTGATTCAGTCGATACAGGCCGGAGGGTGAAAGCGCGGCGTATTGGCCTGGCAGAGGCCTGAGTCATGCATCAGAGGATTAGAGAAAAGGCAATCCTAGAACTAGGGGGACCTACTGCTTACCCAGCACTTTTATGTCAATCGTTCGTAATGTTGAGAAAAGCAGAGGAGCTCCTAGATATTAATAACAGCCTTGTTGTAAGCAATAGGACCATGGGATGCAGCTCTCTGACTGCCACCCTATTCAGATGTGCCTGTGAGTCGCCCTGGGTGTGCAGACGTGAACATATTCCTCTGTCATCTGATGCTCAGCATGAAACACTCGCTCCTTTCAGAACCAGCTTGCTGGTCACGCTTCATCTCATTGTAGAGGTCTGTGGAGGGTCTTTATTTCATATTTCATAAGCTGTAACTCCAGGGCTATGTGTAGTATTCAGCATTCAGATGTGACTCCTGGCTTCTTTATAGCAATTTATCAACTGTGACTCCCAGCTTCTATATAACAACTGATCAGTTGTGACTCCCGGCCTTTGTACAGCAACTGATCAGCTGTGATTCTTGGCCTTTATATAGAAACTGATCAGCTGTGACACCTGGCCTTTATATAGAAAGTGATCAGCTGTGACTCTTGGCCTTTATATAGAAACTGATCAGCTGTGACACCTGGCCTTTATAGAGAAAGTGATCAGCTGTGACTCTTGGCCTTTATATAGAAACTGATCAGCTGTGACACCTGGCCTTTATGTAGAAAGTGATCAGCTGTGACTCTTGGCCTTTATATAGAAAGCGATCAGCTGTGACACCTAGCCTTTATATAGAAAGTGATCAGCTGTGACTCTTGGCCTTTATATAGAAACTGATCAGCTGTGACACCTGGGGTTAATATAGAAAGTGATCAGCTGTGACTCTTGGCCTCTGTATAGCAACTGATCAGCTGTGACTCTGCATTTGAATAGCAACTGATCAGCTGTGGCCCCAAGCCACTGTATATCACATGATACTTGGCCCCTGTATGGTATGAACCGGCCGCATCAACCTGCATGTGTTGGGGGCAGTGGAAAAGGAGACACCTTGGCTTTTTTTGAGAATTAGAGCATCTGGGGAGGAGTCGGGAGGCAGCGAAGGCGATGCTGATGCTCTTTCAGCATCAGTGGGCCAGTCAGCGTCTTGTCTTGCTAACAGGAAGTGAGTTTTCTGGCCGGCTGGTGCTCAGAGAGGATGTTAAAAGGCTTTTACAGTCGCGCTCCATGTCTCCCGGCCCTCCCGCTCCTTTTGTCCAGGGGGCACGTCTCCAGATATTTCTGTTTTCCCCACAACTTTAATCTCCATCAGGATCCTGGGTTATTTCTCTCCTAGTCTGTAACTTACCCTCAAATGACTTCATGGTGATGAGACTAAGAGTTTTATTCATCAGATATACTCTGATTTTTCAGTTTAAATTAGTGGTTCCTGGCATCCTAACTTATTGAATTTTTAATGTTTCATTTTAAAATCCATAGCTGGCATCCACATCTATTTCCGTGAATAGCTGAATTTGAACCGTGCTTATAAAACTGAATATACTACTGAGGCAGACTATCCAAGTATGTCTCTGATGGGCACAGCAGCAGCACTCCCTCATCTCGTGATTCCGAATGCCAGCTTCTGGGTCAAACTTCACAGTCAGGGTCAAGATCTATGATTCCAAAATGCATACGTGGTGGAAAACTAAAAATCAAAATATTTAAAACAGGGAAAAAAGCTCAAATGTGATGCCTTGTTAATGTGAATGAGTCTAAATATGAAGGGCAGCTGTGATAATTGACAGTTTTTTTTTGTCATTTTTAGGTTAAAGTCATAGCCCCTGGTGTACATAAGGCTGACACAGTGAGAGTCCAGGGTTCTGCGAAAACAAGGGTCATGTGACTCTGCCAATGGCGCCATTGTCCTTCAGAGTGCTCAGCTCCTGTCAGGTCCCGGCAGGGGAAAACAACTTACTGATGATGGTGACCCACCTCACAAAAGGGGCCAAACAGAAAAACACTCCCTCAGAACCTAATTTTTCAGAGTGGCGAAGCAGATTAGTGTCTGGAGGATTTTAAGCACTGGCTCACATGTGTCCTTTATCTGAAGGTTCAAACTTGTCTTTTTTTATATCATCAGGACTGAGTATTCTCTTTGTGTTAAAGGCCTGAGGAATGACGTTATCTAGGCAAGCTGTAAAGCTTGGCTCCTCCTTTCCATGTTTTTCCTGACAGGCACACCTTTTATTTCAAAGGATTTTCTTCCCTTGAAGGTGACTGTAGCAAATTAATTACTGGAGCCACAAGGTGGGACATTTCTAAAAATAAGATGCCGCTCTTTAGTCAATGTACAAATTTCTGGACAAAAATACAACTAAAAAGTGAATTAGATCTGTGACTGCAATCAAAAAACTAACAAATGGCAAAAGTCCTGTATTTTGTTCTGTTACTTATGGTTAAGGTTAGGGCTGGGTATGGGTTAAGGTTGTCATTGTTGGGATTTGGGTTTTTCCATAGTAATGAATGGAGAGCCTCCGCAAACATGCACAATGTGCATGTGTGTGTGGGTCTAGCATTGGCATGATACTAAGATCACTACTTCAGTACAATACCTGCCTGAAACATTTCAATACCCGTAATGAAAACCACAGCAACATCAACACAAAAACATCAGGAAAATTAATGGATAAATAGAAGACAGAACATGAAACAAAATTATTTATCTTATTAATTAAATTAAATAGGCCTAACAACATATTGTTAGGCCAATATCAGTCAAATTAAATAAAATGTAGCCCATTTCATGATAGGTGCTGATACTGAACTTCTTAACAAAACTAAAATGATTAATTTGCAGCTGCTATACAACTATTGGGCATTAAACTGCTCATCGCAAAGTCTGTGGATTATCTTGAGTAACCGGGTCATGATTTCTGGTAAGAGACATTGCAGTTGAATCTAATTCTAATGTATTTTTAGTGCTTTTAACACCGCAGAAAGAATGCCATTCAATCCCATTATATTCAAGAGAAGCCCGCCATTTCTGTGGTCGATATCTCCAAAACTAGGCAACTCCCAATAGAACAACCTTGATGGATAGATCAAAACCCCTCTAAAAGATCTTTTTTTCAGTTTTGATCTCTTTAAACAGTTAGGCTATCATTACCTAACCGTATGTTTGCTTCTCAAACTGCTTCTCACAGAATAAATTATACTCATTTGACTTATACAGGCACGTCTGCATCCAGCCCAGGGGAGGTTGCCATAACACCTCCGGCGGACAACTCGTGTGAGGCCACCGCCGCTCGAGCCCAAGGACCCTGCCACTCTTTCGAAATCCCCTGCAGGAGCTACGCTGCTTGCCAGCCAAGGACTACTTCACTTTCCTTGACCAGCACATGTCATTCAGGCAGCAGCCTGTGATTCAGCCTGGCTGTATGGCGAATCCCCAGGGCGGAAGCTCTCTTCATGCAGGTGGAGAAGATGCTAGCAAGGCTTCCCCCAGACACCGGCCCTCAGGAAGCGGAGGCCATTCGGTGTGTTTAGGAGGAGATGGAGTGGCTTCTTGAAGAGGAGACCGCTCGACCTGATGCAGAAACATCCGCTGGTTCTCTGTAGCTAGCTGGTGGTCTGCCTGCTGCCTCCATACAACTAGTCACTGTTTCACCCAGTGGTTTCCTGCAAGCTATCCAGTGATCCGCCCGCTGACTGCCTGCAGCTAGACGCTGATCTGCCTGCCGACTGCCCGCTGCACTCCCCGGCTCTATCCACCAGCTCCAGACACAGGAAGAAAAGGCGGAGGACATTGGAGGTTTCCCCGGCTGTTGCCTTGTGTCTCCAGTGCCCGGCCCAGAAGAGGCCACTGCCGCTGTGCATCTAGCACCTGTCTCTGCTCCAGCTGTGTCTCCAGAGCCTTTCTTTCTTTCAGCTATGTCTCTGGAGCTGGTGTTTTCCACTAAGAAAGATGTCCTGCTTAGCTGGATAACTTGCTGGATTTAAGGAAGTCTAGACTGAGTGCAATTGAACAAAGATAGAATCCATTTAGCCCAGACTACCTTAAATCTTACAAGTTATCCAGCTAAGCAAGTAATCCTGCTTCATGGAACACCCCCCTGGTTGCTGCTTCAGCTTTGTCCCCCGAACCCATCTTTACCTCTGCCACACCTGGCCCAGGGGAGACCTCACTAATGTCCCCACAATTTGATAAGAACCTGTTATTTTGACATTTGACACTGACCATTTTTTTGGTCCCCCAAAGGGAAACTCAATTTAATAAAAGTCTGTGAATTTTTTGATTGAACATATTCAGAACACATTCAGACTAAAGAATAAATAAATGAGAATTAAATATGATCATATTGCACCCACTTCCCAGAACTGTTTATCTCAGTCTGGGTTGCAGTGATCCCAGAGGCCAGGAGAGGATATGACAGTCCATTGCAAGGCATTGACATGCCACAGGCAATTTAAAGATGTTCAGCATCTTTTTGGGCCATTGAAGGACAGAGGTACTTCTGTAGGAACACAGGACAAACATGAAAAGACTACACAGATCTGGAGTGAGATTCAAACTCAGAGCCAAAAACCACAATAGCAGTTACCTATTGCATCACTGTGACTTTAGCAAAAAGCTACAATTAAAAATAAATTAAATCACAAATGTAATGAAAACAATGTGAAGATACTAAAATTATATTTAACAGGACCACTATATTGCTGTCCCATATTCCTGTATAGCTCCTCAGTGATTAAGATTGGAGGTGTCAGCTCTGATCAAGCTACCCTAAAGCCACTGTTCACCTTGCATCTTCTGCCCCATTCCATCTATCTTGCATCCCACATTAATGCTTAATGACAGGACAAGACCTTTCCTGATCGGACTGGAAATGGAAAGGATTGTGAAGTTAGTGACCTCTGTCAATGACACTTATGTGCTCTTGCGTTAACGGCCTGTCCAATGAGATGGAGTTACCGATGAAAAACAGCTCTGGCATTTTACTGAGCACCAGTAAAAGTGTTTGCGAAAAAAGATATCGTTCATGGTGGAAAATCCGAAGTTACACCCCGACGTCGTCCCGATGGGCCGCGCCTGACATCGAGCCGGCTGCATTAAATTTGTTCTGCTCTTGTCGACACTCAAATTGTGAGCGTTATTGTCAGAGTGACAAGTGGAAAATGTTGAATAATTAAATCACTGTTAGCCTTTTGCAAGTCATGCGCCATAATTATGCTTGTCCCCATGACTGCTTCACGGTGAAAGAATTAGAGAGAAAGTTGGACTAACTGGTATGTTTTCAACCTGGCTTGTCCAACTGGTGTCAGATGGCACAATATGCTCTAGACAGGATATTAGAAAGTTTATATTCACCAGTTCACCCCTAACAACACATCTTATAATTGCGGCAAGAAACCAGCAAACCAAGAACAAACCTGCATCCAAACTCCACACACATAACATGGACTGAACCCACACTCAACCCAGAATCAGCACAGCTTACTGGACAAGAGTGCTATAAAGTAAATATAAGTGTTCCTCAGTGAGGCAGCCAATCAGTCTCTTCATATGTTACTTGGGGTGACATTACCATTGTATTACAAGGTGTCAATTTCAACACCCAAAACAGCCAGAGCTGATTAAAAGGCCTTAGACTTAGATTTCGAGTCATTGAACCTACATGACAGGTATGTCATTCACCAGGGAGTGAACCTACACCTACTTAGGTTATCAGGCAAGAAGATTAACTATACAGTTCCAGTCCACAGCTACATTGTCTAATGTAACTCACATGTGCATCATGATCTCTGTTACATTCATACATATGTAGATCTGGGGATGGATTCAAAGCCTTTACTGACACAGCAGATAATATGTCTCATGTTTACTTCTCATATTTATGGCTTCACTTGCTGTATTCATGAGGGAACTGGTTTTGTAACCTTTAAATCACAAGTGCAATTTTTAACCACTATATTATCTAATAGCTAGTCTTTGATTTGCTTTGTCTGGCTGTTCTGACCTTCTGTGTCCTTTATTGCCCTCCCCAAATGTCTGGATGGTGCTTGGAACAAGCAACATCTTAGCTGGCGTGTTGGGTGCAGTGTGACATCGTGGATGTGGCCTGTAATCTGTTGCTGTACAAGGTGATGATACACAGGGTGACTTTTGGGCAATGTTTCTGGGCAACTGCCAACCAGGTGAGACAAGAGGGCAGCTAATCGGGATGATCGCGAAAAGCTGTCCACTGCTGACGGAAGTTTTTCAGATATAAATATATTGCTCAATGTCAATGGGAAAGTTTACACCTTACCTTTATAAAAGCATGATCATTTTTTGTATTATATAATGATATAATGCCCATGGAGGTTGGGCAGCCAGTTGACCTTTGACCCCCAAAGGTTCTCTCGCTCCCTACTAGGGAGTTTTTGATTTCTCTACTCCACAAATCCGCAAATCATATGGAAATCCAATAAAAAATGCCTGGACTTTGTCTGGCAACCTTGTGAAACTGGGCTGCTAGGAGTGAAGGCCAACTGGTTGGCATCAACAAGATACGTTACCAGAATAAGTAACCAGCTGGGCCGACACACGGAAAGAGAAGAATTTGAACGAAGGCCAGAGATTTTAGGCCACGAGTTTCTGTGTGATTGTATCCATCATTCTGCTTTCCAGTTTGCCCCCTTCTCTTATGGAGGTATACTTGATATTTTGAGTTGGTTCTGTTATTAGAAGCATTCAGTGTTCAGCGCCCTGCTTGTCCTTGAGTTTTTTACTGCCTGTCCAGTGTGCTTCCCCTCACACGGTCGGCTTCCGCACACCTCCCAGCTCTGTCCTTGGTCCCTGGCAGCACGGTTAATGCTCCTCCATTTATTATTTAAAGAGCCTGTGCAGGAGGATTGAACCCAGGCAACGATGGAGTTTCATGCTTTTCCACCACTGGTATATATAAATGTATATAACATGCTGGCTAATTTGACTCGTGAAGCTGAACACGAGAGTTTACTTCAGCTTCACCGTCGCAAGTCGAGGAACGAAGGACTTGTGGTCAGGCATTGTGGTGAAACAAAAGGGTATCTATTGAACTAAAGGAGACTGGAAACAAACAGGACCACAAGGGATCAGAAATGGGTGGTCTGGTAACCAGGAAGGGCACAGGCAGCCAGGAAGATTCAACATCAATGACCCAACTGGGGCTGATGAGCCAAACAGGTACTTAAATACAAGGACTAACGAGGGGTAACAAGCACCAGGCGGGGCTCATCAGAGCCATGTTAGGGAGGAGCGGGCGTACAGGACATGACATTAATGCCACGTTAAACAGTGATACATCAGGTTTTATTTTCCTTAATTGTTTCTGAAAAAAGAAACTGTTCCACCTGTGTTTTTTTTTGGTAGGGCAATGGGGCAGGCATACACTTTAGGTGCTGAGATACCTTTAATTACCATCAGGTTAAACCAGTTAACTTTAACTGCAGTCAGTTTAAAATACATACCTTTAATTATCCAAATGGGATACCCTTAATTATGGATAGTTTAAAATGGGTAATTATTTTCAGATCCATCCTAAGGGCTGACATATCAGAGAAGAGCAGGTCAGATGTTTAAGAACCCTAATTTAGAAACAATTATCTGAGTGTTTTTTGTAGGTACAGATCAGGTGCACTCCAGTTTGAGCAGGACAGTGAGGGTGACTGATCTACTGAGCACAATGTCATGTCCGTCTGGGGTGTGGTGGAAGCGAGGCCAGGAAAATAGTCTGGGAATGCTTAAAAATGAAACATTACCCCCGCACTATTCTGTGTTATCTCCTTTAAAATGTCCAAGCAAAACATGATATCAGACATAATTCAATATTAAGAAATACAAAAAGTGCTAAGTGTCCTGATCTAATGGCTATTGATGCTTATGCCAGGTTATTCTGAGCACCCTCACTAACCCTTCTGGCCCATTCCTTGCTAAGACATTTACTCTACAGTTTGACTGATGGCTATATGTGTGTGTGTGTGTATATATATATATATATATAGAGAGAGAGAGAGAGAGAGAGAGAGAGAGAACATATTATATGTAGCATATTGTACATATTGTACATAGATATTAGCTACAGACAATAAAACTCCAGACCAAGATTTTGTTATAGCCCTCATTACAACAAATATCCCTCATTACAACAAATATCCTCAACAAACTTGGCAGCTCGCATAAATTAAATAGATACATGCAAGAATAGAGTTTAATAAATAAAATGTCTTTGTTAAGAAAATGCCAGTGCCTAGCCTACACTGACCCTAAGGGCAGAAGTAAAATGCTTTAGAAGTTCTAGTGCACTTTCACACAGAGTAACTTACAACAGTCCATGTTCTGTTTATTAATGTTACGTTTAAAAATCAAAACAGGACATTAGACAGGATCAGATATGTTTCCTATATACATCACAATGGCCAGGTGACATTCTTCGGCCTTTTGTCAGACCCTCTGTGTTTGCTTTTCAGAGGAGTAAATGCAAGTTTTCGTGATACTTGGGGCTATTTCCTATCACATCAAAGTCAGTGACCTGTGCTCCATAACTACTGGGGCACACTTCAACACATAAAGATGAATGCTTGTGTAGTTCATTATCAGTAAACTGGAATTTCTTTGTGGTCATTAACTAGCCTTATAGATTATAAAGAGGGATATATACTAAATTTTTGGTTACCAAGGCTCCAACACGTTTCACTAAGGTTTTCTAAAATTTGTGTCAGAATTTAGCTGAAAAGCGTCTGATTCTTTTGCATATGAATCATTTGTCATTTTGAGAAGCTGCTAACACATTAAAACTGAATCATAAATACACACTTTTCAAGATTTCACACACGTGTCCTTGTGGCACTCTCTAAATTAACATCTCAGGCGAAGGAATTCTCCCAGCTCTGCTATTTGTCCTCCTTTCACAGATCGTTCCTGTTCCGGAGATTTCCTGCTTCCCTTAAACGAGGAAGCATGCATCTGATTATCAGCCAAAGCGCTTCACCGGGCAGAAATAATAAGACGAGATTCTCCTCGTTTTGCTTCATGTTGAGGTCAATCAGTTTCCTGCCTGCTTGAAATGATTTCGGACGTGTTATGTTTCCCCTTGGATGAAATATGAGGGCGAAATGAGTCTCACTCCAGAACGCGTGAAGTAATGAGCCCAATTTGTCCATGTGGTTCCTTTCCTGTTGGAAAAAAACGAAAGCCAGGATGTGGCGTGATCGCTTCGCACTCTTTTAAATTCAAAGCAGGATGTAAAAGAGAGAACTTCAGTTTCAGTTGTTACTTTTACCATTGTAGGGATAATTTTAGCATCTCTGTGAGTGGATAAAAAGGTGCTGTGAAGCAGGCACGCACGTATTAAAATAACAGGTTTGGTTTGACCCCCCCCTCCCACAAAATATATTTGATACCGACCAGGCCCATAGCCAGGCAGCAAATCTATGGGCTTGAACCTCCCTCAAAACATATCAGTAGGGTTGCTGGACACCTCATGGGACTGCTGTGAAATACAAAAATAATTACATACTTCTTTCTGTCTTGGAAGAATAAGTCTTGTGACCAGCAGTCAGGACATGAATTTGAGAGTTTTTATCCATCTCATTATGCTGGAAAATGAATTAGACTTTAGGTTAGGATTACCATAAGGGTATAAGCTAGGGATAGGGGTGTGATTGCTATATATGGTTAGAGCTAGCATTAGCGTTACAGTTGCTAATTGGGCTGGAGCTATGTTTAGCGTTACGGTTGCTAATTGGGTTAGTGTTACAGTTGCTAATTGGGTTAGAGCTAGGGTTAGGGTTCTTGTTTGGGTTAAGGCAAGGTTTAGGATTAGTGTTGACTTTAGGGTTGGATCCAGGGTTAACATTAATTTTAGGGTTAAGGGTTGGCTTAGGGATAGGCTTGTTATTAGGGTTAAGCCTTGGGTTAGGTTTGCTGTTAGGCTTACAGGGTAAATTGATTGAACAAGTTGTTTAGCTAGCATTGATGGAGGACCTAATGGCTAAAGAAAGGGTTGTGGTGAGTCTGGAGCCTATCCCAGGCAGTACTGAATACAAGTCAGTGATTCGCCCTGGTTCAGGTATCATCCATCCATCCATCCATCCATCCACTAAGCACTTATTCTGCTCACAATCATAGTGGGGAGAGGCCTGAAACCTCTGCAAGGCAAGATAGGATACAAGGCTGGGATAAAAGTGGGTTGGTCATAAAGATCTGTTAATTCAGTGTAGATGGAGGAACTAATGGCTTGTCCAATTTTGTCCAACTATGTGTCCATCACTGGGGACTAGCAGTAATGGGTGCTGCTCAGAATGTCATTTGGTCCCAGTGGAGGGGGAACTGACAGTGTGATTAATTGAGCTGATGTTTCTGGGAAAAAAAAAAGTGAAACGAATGGAGAGGTCTATTCGGGGGGTGCTGGTATTTCCCGTAGCACAAATCAGTGGTTGTGTATTAATTTCAGGGCAGTGTGCGGACGGCGAAGTAGAGCAGAATGGCTATTGGTTTGCTAACAAGGTCTCAAAAGATTGTCTGTCTGACACCAAAACAAGAAAATGAGTTGTGCACAGAGCCTTATTCTGGAGGATGGGTGTAAAAAGAAAATGACTCGACAGGAACCAAACCTGGCTGATGACACCTCAGACACACGTGTCCGCAATACCTGCGTGCGAGTGAGTGGCAGGCATAGCTGGCCCGCTACATGCTGCTGAGTACTTCTGAAATCTCGCGCCGATTCCTGCAAATGTGAGATGATAGGTGGGCATTGCCTGAGAGCAGATCCACACAGTGCACCACATAAACGAATATCTCTATTGCTATTGATGGGAACAGCATTAATAAATTCCGCCAGAGTATCCAGTACCTGGAAAAAATAAAGAGTTAGAGACCCACTGGAGTAGAGGATCAGGAGCGAGGGACAGTCAGCCATGTCCCTCAGGGAGCCACAGCTATACCCTTAAACCCAACTGCTTCAGGAAAAACTTGCTGACACTTAAAAATATATATATTTTCAGATATATATCAAAGTTGCATTAAGTGAACATGAAATGTTGTGAAGATATTTTGAGCATCTTCCCCCCCTTGAACTAGTGTGGCTATGAGGCTGATATAAGAAGACTGCAAAGCTGGATTCTTCTCCTCCACCCCCCGCCCCCCCCAAACGCTCTCCCTCACCGGAGTTCCGAACCAGCTGCTTCTAATCCAGGTTTTGGTTTTACTTAATCGCCTAGCCTGTTTACCTGATCTAGCCTCTTCCTTCAGTGTGAGGAGTTGCCGTCTCGTTCCCTTTGAGCCCCATCCTCCCCCCAAGTGCCTGGTCCCCCTCCTGTCTGGTCCCGTGCAAGTGACACCCCCTTGTTCTCTGCCTTCCCCTGCACCCCTGGCACCAACCTTTCTTCTTTCTGACCCCGGCTCGTGTCTCTGATCACAACATCCGCCCTTCGTTTCTGGTACCCGCTTCCTCCGAGTCCGGTTCCCCCGGATCCCAAGGTGTCCACATTAGGATAAACCATATAAAGGATTGTGGGCCATTACACTTTATTTGTGTTACCTACAATAGGATATCCTTTTCTAAACGTACCCCATGCATGAGCCATGGAGAAAATAATAATTCCACATAGAAGAGGTGTGACGTGGACCCCAAACCCTGGGGCTTAAGGCAATAGCATTAGCTATTAGGGTGACTGCCTAATCCATGTCAGAGAGGATGCTTTCAGCTACTTCAGGTTATACAGAGTACCGTATATGCTCCAATAGAGGCCCCCGGCGTTTATTTGCCAAACTAGCCTAGTCTCCTGGCGCTCTAATAGCAGACCAGCTGCTATTAGAGACCGGCCATTATTAACAAAAAACTTCAGAACGCAATATTTTTTCTTGCGTGTCGGTACAGGGAGGTATACAAAAATATCAGCTAATATTACAAACAGCCACTTTATTTGAATTTCACATGCTGCATAAGACTGTTAAAGATAAATAGTAATGTCTTTCTGTACCGGGCAACTATTTTGGTCAACCCGGCACGAAAATGAAGCAGTTTTAGAAACCGGTATATCCATATTGTCACATTCAAGCAGGACGAGGGAACAGGCGGACACAGAATGACGGTACGAACGGGCCTTTATTACCCCCAGAGGTACACAGAGCACGCAACTTCACTGACAGGACTGGGGAAATAGACTTGAACGCGGACTAAAATACACAGCACTAATGACTAACAACGAGACACAGCTGGTAAATGCTGGGATTCCACACGAGGGCGGCGAGGGGGCGTGGCATACAGGAGGATCAGACGGGAGGGCATGACGCATATTTCTACAATGTATGCTAGTAGGCAAATATCAAAGACCCTGCTACTGTTAGAGACCGGCTACTATTTGACTGCATCCCTTCTGAAGCCTGGCAATAAGAGACTCGCCATTTATTGGAGCATATACGGTACTTTTAAACCGAAAGGCTCCTGTGCTTGGCTACATAGTTCCTGTTTCCTTGCACTGTTTTATTTCCTTGATTGAAATGTTCATCCAGCTGTTTCAGATTAACATTATTGACACGTGCATGATTACAGGATACCGGCTAATCAGCACACAGCGAGAACTCAGTGCTCAGATGAAATCCCGGTCCCTTTGGTTGAAATGGTAGCTTACAAATCCTGTCCTAGCTCCAAGTGTCCTTCCTGATATGGATTAAGTGGTAACCCCACCAGCCACTCAGCCTTCATTGTTTTCGTCTTTAAGAATGTGTATCATGTACAGCGAAAGATCAAATGCAAAGATACGCCCATGTAAATAAATGCTAACCTTGGCCAAAATAACTCAGAGCTAAGAGTGTAATCTGCTGTTCTATTTTCACCTTCTTGAGTCCCTTTTTTCTGTTTTGTTACATGCGTATACGTACCATGTGTCTCACAAAAAATGTATAAACAGAAGCATCTGTCCTGGGTTTTGCAAAACTTTCAACCTCAGGTACTTTTTGGCGTGCTATGTTGCTTTGGACCTGTGTTGCTGTATGTCTCCTTTCAGCAGCAAGCAGCACTTTGAGCAGGTTGCATGTTCTCCTTCCTGCATTGGCATGGGCATTCTGGGTTAGCTGGTGTTGCTGCATTGCTCTTGGCCTATGGCTGAGCGCCTGTGTGTCAGCATTTGTGTGTCAGTGTGGGTCTGTGTCTCCCTCCACCCAGACAGTTATATGGGCCTGATAAGCATAGTATGATCAATTATAGTAAGCTAGAAATTTTAAATAGACCTAAAGAACTAATGAGGAGAAAAACAAAACTGTTATGCTTCATGAAATATAACTTTGCTAATAAAAAGCTACTATCGGCCTCCCAGTTTACCTCGTCTGACCTTGCCCTAGCTAGACATTGGAGGTGTGCTAAAATAGCCACCATAATATATTTTGCTTAAAACAATACTTTGTTATTTTTTTTTAGTTGGGCTGAAGGCATTCTGCGGTTCCCTGGGATTCTTTGGCTGACACCACAGTCCCATGTGAGGAGGTATGTGTGCAAGGACCAAGTAGTATAGGCACAGGCAAACCCCCATAGGCAAACCCATTTTTGTTTTACATACGGACTGCTGTTTTGTGATACGCTGACTCTGTGGTTAGCACTGTAGGCCAGTGTTTCCTAATCCAGTCCTCTGCAAAAACATGGACTGACTGTGGGTCCCCGAGGACTGGATTGGGAAACACTGCTGTAGGCTATACCTCTGCATTTGCTGGTCCTCGGTCTGTCCATGACTCTGAATTGCTTCTATAATGCCCTTAGTGTGAATCTGTGGAATGCAATAGACTGGCATCCCATCCTGGTTCGCCCCAGCCTCATGCCCTATGCTTCCGGAAATAGACTTTTTGCGATGCTATACTAGATGTTTATATCTAGTATATAAGCAGTATGAAAAATCATCTGAAGAGTATTCAGCTCTTAATTGTTACGCAGAGCTCTCTTTTGCAGCAACGGCCTGCCTAACACGTCAAATCACAGCATGGCAATATCAGATTAATCAATTAAACAAGGGAAATTAACACTGTGAGTCACACTAAACAGGAAAGGACAGCTACCATCAAGTATCGCAGGGGAGGGTTATAGGATCTATGGGGTCTGACTTCCAAAACACAGCGAGAGCAATGAAACCTGACACTCTGGGTCCTGTTCCTACCTTGTTCCAGTCCCCAACCCAGGTATTTTTAGCTGAATATAATAACCGCGCCGAGGACAGTAATGACGGGAACAAATTCCTCATAGGTCCCTCCAGAAGACTTTACATAACACACGCCACTGTTTGTGTATGGCCCGCGTGTCACCTCCGCAGAGTATAAAGGCTAATTTAAGCCTCAGTGAAGGGTGTTTTTATAATCATCAAAGCTGGGTAGGCTTGCACAAGCTCATATACAATGACATCTTGGTTTCAGGGATATCGCTGCTATACTTATGTCCTTTATGCACAGTCTGAATGATGCCCCCAAATCTGCCAGTCCTCTCCATGTTGACTTTGCTGTCTACTGCTAATAAGCATGCAAAACTGTTGCATCCTATAAGAGAGGTATGGTGAAGTCAACTGACGATCGTATTCATTCATTTTTCCTCTCCCAAATTCCCAGGCCTATAAAACTGGCCCCTGTTTTTCTTATTTGCTGCAGGACACATGCCCAGAGCCTTCCAATAATGTGCCGCAGAGTTGTGTTTGTATCCTGACCGGAGAATGTCGCATAAATTTACACTGTTTATTCCTGTGAGAAGCCCTGATACAGACAAAGACAGATTATTCATGCCCAAGACATCTTCTTAAGGAGCATCACGGGCCGAAACACTATTTTATTATTAGTTCTTCAAATTGGCCCATTGTTCATTAATGACTTCCGGATTCCAGATCCATACCCTCAAAAAAAAAGCCCTCTACGTCTTTTTCCTTCTGGTTGTTTTCCCCAGTTTGTGCTAGATGCAAGGTCTGTAAGAATGCTCATGACACACAAAATGTGACCCAAATATTATCAATAGTAGTTATTGCATAAGAATTTGTCACTAAACACATACATGTCCTTCATATCTCCCCGTATCATAACTGGCAATTAAATGTATTCTCATAAAATTCTTATTTTTTTTTACCTGTGGCTTACGAACGGTATATCACTACTCAGTTAAAAATCCATTTACAGTTAGGTCCATAAATATTTGGATAGTGACACAGATTTCATAATATTGCTTCTGTGCATCACCACAATGGATTTGAAATTAAACAACTGAGTTAAAGTGCAGACTTTTGGCTTTAATTCAACGAGTTGAACAAAAATATTGTATAGAAATATTAAGAGCATTTTTTGTATACATTTCCTTCATTTTAGGGCCTCAAATGTAATTGGACAAACTAAGATAAGTGAAAATAAAATTTTGCTTACTAAATCCTTTGCAGGCAATGACTGCCTGAAGTCTTGAACCCATGGACATCACCAGACGCTGGGTCTCCTCCTTTCTAATGCTTTGCCAGGCATTTACTGCAGCAGCTTTCAGTTGCTGTCTGTTTGTGAGTCTTTCTGTCTGAAGTTTAGTCTTCACTGCCTCCACCGTGTTTTACAGACGTAGTATGCTTTGGATCATGAGCTGTTCCCTGCCTTCTCCACACTTTTTTATTTCCATCATTCTGGTAGAGGTTTTTTTTCTCAGAATGTACCAAACTGTAGAATTTGGCACTCCTAATTTTCTTACAATTTCTCTGATGGGTTTTCCTGTTTCCGCAGCCTAAGGATGGCCCGTTTCACCTGTATGGTGAGCTCCTTTGACCCCATATTGTGGGTTCACAGAAAAATCTTCCAAATGCAAACACCTGGAATCATCTCCAGACCTTTTATTTGCTTAATTGATGATGAAATAACAAAGGATTTGCCCACACCTGTCCATGAAATAGCTTCTGAGTCAGTTGTCCAATTACTTTTGGTCCCTTCAAAAAGAGGGTGGTACATATTAAAGAGCTGTGATTCCTAAGCCCTTCCTCCAATTTGGATGCGGGGACCCTCACATTAAAGCTGAGAATCTGCACTTTATGTCCATATTCATTATATGAATTAGTAATTTAAATATGTGTCAGTAAACAGGTGAAATAACAAAACTTGCATCAGTGTCCAAATATATATGGACCTAACTGTACGTTCTGATAACACAATTTTTGTTCCTGGCTTCCAAGTGTTATATTTCAACTGCTTATGCCTATCGATAAACGACTACATTCAGCACAAACTTTGATTTGACCACAGCCCAGAAAAACAAAATGTGTTTTCCTAACCCGTTTGCCTAAAACAACAAAAAAAATAGCTTTAGTTTTTGTGGAACAATAGCTATTTTCTGTTTGTTTTAGTCATAATGGGTTAGGAAAACACACTTTGTACCCAGAAAATAAAAATTTGTTACATAGTGTAATCTGCAAATTAATAATAAAAATGTATGGTTTCTAAACAGTTGAAAAATTTTCCTTTTTCAGTCTTCTTTTGATTAGGTGTGCAAAATAGTGAGTCACAGACATGCTGCAACACACAGCATCGACGGCTTTGGATTTGTCTATGGGTTGAGAATTATTGAGTTACATTTTAAGAAGAACCTCTCCCCAAATTGCCGTTGCATTTTGGATAAATGGCTGCTTGTCAGTCTTTTATAGATTGCTCGGGCTGACTCTGTAATTTAATCCATTAGAGACTCCAGTGAGAAAGGGTGACCATGACACCCGTGGCCCTGTAATGCTGCAGTGCACGATGATTGTTGCATATGTGCATATGACAGCTTTAGAGTTCCCAACTTCCTTTCCCCTAGCTAACATGGTAACACTCTATTTGCCCCATTTTCATAAAGTCTAACACTGTTGTTATAATTCATTGTCATAAAATATTATAAAACAGCTATAAATAATAAACTGGCATAACATTATAGCCATGTTTCTCATGCATAATGAATGCTCTATGAAGGTCTCATCTATAATGCACTATAGATACCTTCATAATGAATTATAATGGTCAGTATATAAATTAAGGATGCTTTGTGCTGCAGTATAAAGGTGTTTATAGTGCATTACAAACGCAAGCTTCATAAAGCATTCATAATGCATAATACACATGACTATAATGTGTTATGCCATTTTATAAATTGTTATAGTCATACTTAAAATACATTATGAATGCATTATTATGCATTATGAAGGTACGTGTAATGTCATATAAAGACTGCTTTGAGTAAAGCATTAATGCTAACATTTTTCAGCAGTGAGCCTCACGATTGCATCGCATTTGTCATTGTTAGTATTCTATTGCTTCCCAGCCTCTTCAAAGTAACCCATGTATACATACGGACATTAAACTGAAGTTGGGTTAAGTTCTTTGCTCAAGGTTATATTTGCTGCTGAGACATAAAAAGTCACTTATCTCAGCAGGGCCTACTGGCCTTATACTTAGTGGTCTGTACTGTGTTGCCAGGAGAACAAATAAACATCACATCCAGAGACCAGAAGATAAACAGGTGAGCGTTGCCAAGATGTCCAGGCACATTTAATATTTTCCCTTCATGTGTGCAGAAATAGGTAAGCTAAACCTTCACTACGTGGATTGAAGTAGACTCTAAAAAAACAGAGACACAGCTCTAATATTCATTCTTGTTGGGCATTTGAAATGTCAAGGATGACACCTGATTGTGGTGGCGTCAGCATTAGAGAACAGTGGGTGAAGGAGATGGTGCTACAGGGGAAGAAAATAGAGTGGAATGAATATTGGGCCTTCTGGGTGATGACTGTATTACTCTGGGCACAACGGCCGATGTCAAAGGAAAGCAGTTTGAAAGACGGATGAAAAGGTAGAACCTACTGCATGCTGGCCTTGATTAGGGAGCATCTTAAAAGGATGATTAAAGGAAGGAAGGAAGGGTCATTAAAGGAGAAGCAGGGAGCAGTTTGCAAAGAACAGGTGAGTGTGTCTGAGCTGGGAAGGTTGATTAGTGGGACCGGTTGGCTGTGAAATCAGGGGAAACTGTTTCTTTTTTCCTACTCCCTCTTAACCTGGTTCTGTCACAATACAGAACTTCTGGAAGTCAGGGGTAAACAGTGATGGAAGTAGGTGACAGGGCAGAAGAGCAGCAGGGAGGAAACATCTCACCAGGGATGCTTCATGGACACACTGACCGGGCACATATTCGCTGTTGTCCAACTTAGTTTTAGGCTTGGCTGACAGATTGACAACGGACAGGAAAAGTAATGGAGATGTGATTAAGCGATTTATTGTAGCACAGCTAACAACGGACAACATTGATGGCCTCTGCCCAAGAGAGGGCTGCCTGATTGAGCACACGGGATTAACTGGGTCCTTCTGAATTCCCGAAACGTGGGCATCTGATGGTGATGTTGGTGCACTCCCGCAGTCCGGAGTTTGGGGCCAGTAGGCCTAGGGGTCAGCTCCATTGAGGAGAATTGCTGAAGATAGTGTAACTTAATAAGAAAATCATTGATGAGGAGCGATTTGGAATATTTGTGAAGCAGATTATAGGAGTGAGAAACATTGCATGGCAGAGAACGCTAAAGAAAACAAAAAATTAACACAATTTTACAAAAGGAAAACAGCTGACTTTACTGTCATGAATTACATTATAATCAGCTATATTAAACTGGCTGTCTACCTGGCTTGTACTGTCACATTTCACTAGACAGGCGGAGTCGCAAATTAACAGCCTAAAATGGTGGGAAAAATAACCCGGTATAATTTCGGACCTGATGAAATATTAGTCATCACTATAAATATTATGGTACATATTAAAATATTCATTACACTGTAGTGCTAAACACCAATTAGTTATCAATTAGTAGCTAATTTCAATGAAATGTAGCTGTATTTAGCCTGTTTCTCAAACCTTTAATTGTACAGCCTGGTGATCTGAAATACAGTCATTTTGGAAGTACAAGCAAATTAACGGGGTGACTTTAGTAAAGTATTTGGAGGACACACAGCTTAATATTAATGTTTTACTCTGCATTATATGTCTAACAAAAAACACATCAAATCTCATCAAATCTCATCATGTCCACTAAATGCCAGCTTCCGTCGACCCAAAAATGAAATCGCATCTGTCAGCCTTTTCGAAACCCTTTCCTCACTGTTTCATTGTTAGCGTAACCAGAAAGGCACACCTTTGTGAATTAATACTATCGGTCCTCACAAGAGTTGCCAGGTTCAATCATAACGAAGCAGCAGAGGCCACCCCTCCTTATTCGATATTGGGCAACGGTACGGAATGTGTGGTAACGGTAACCCTCCCATTTCTTAAAGGACTTCATTGCATGATTGCACTGACATGTTCCTTTTTTGCAAAAAAAAATAAAAACAATATAATGAATGTTCTTATTTACAGCATGTACATGTAATTAGCTGCTTTCAACAAGAACAGTATTTACAAATCGAATTATTTTTTAACAGATTTCTTGCTTATTCTTCTCGCTTACTGCCTAGTTCACAAACCAATAAGGAATACTGGCAAACAAATCAGCTGATATTGCCTGATGGGTGAACTCATGCTCTGAATGGCTAAATGTCTGTTTTTTTGTCTGTCATCTTTGTCCATGAATGCACACGTGTATGCAGAATGGCAAAGTCTAAACAGAAGGCAATGAGAAATATATTGAAGTCTATTTGCTTAGTGAGGCAGAAATTGTTTTGCTTCACTGAAGTTTCTTTATTAACCTAAGGGTGGTGCTGTTTTGCACAATAATTTGTCAGTTTCTGAGCCGCTAGACATTTTTGGCTTCACATGGAAATAATTGTGATGACACATTGGGGCATTAAAAAGGATATTTTATGTGATATGAATGTTAGGTTATTTTTTGAGACTCTGCTTCACCTGTAGTCTTAAAGAAACATCTACTAGCCTTCTCCAGGATTCACAGGGCATATGGCAGGAGACACCTTTTATGGGATGCAGCTCATCACAGGAGCCAAACTCCAATTTAAAGTCACTGGGGTTGTGACTCTTAACCCCGTTGGTCACTTATTACCCAAAGCCACGTGCGAGCAGGATGCCTCCCGCAGCTCGGAGTCCCCCTTCCTCAATGAGATTCTGAACACTCTCTTTAGAAGGCAAACAGTGCAAAAATCTCACATGTAAGAAAGTTATTGGTCTTGCCAGTTTGAGAAGCCTCCAGTTTTTCCTAATCTCCAGACAATAAGGACCATTAAATTGTCCTCAGATGCCTGCAGCTTGGAGGGGGGAGCTGCAATGATGGCCAATCATTTTCAAAGAGCCTCTGTATCCGCAATTATGCTGCTCCCCCGTCCTGGGCAAAATTTAATTTCCTGCTTATACTGTCAAGTCTTAATGCTGACATCTGGGGAAAAAAGGAGTAGAAGAAGATGGGGAGAAAAAAACATCATTGTTGGAATATTTTCGCTTATGTTGTCAAATCCATTTTGTATTTATTTGCATGGATGTCTGTATGTGCCTGTGTGTAAGAGAGAGGGAGGCAGAAAGAGCGAGAGAAAGAGAAATGAAAAAAGAGAAAGAGAGTCTGGGGGATTGCCTACTCACCTAAAAGGACTGCCATTGAATATTTGAAACAAAACATTTTGATTACATCCTGATTGGCTTTTGATTCGTTGTAAAACTGATTAGTATGAAGTGGGTGTACTGATTAATTCAATGAAACAGTATGATGTGCTGCAGTCCCCCCAGACAGACTACGGTGAAATCTGTGCAAAGCAAACCGTACTCATGTTGATTCTGAAGGAGGAACTGAGAAGTTAAACAGCCGAATTTGCCTTGTAATGTCACTTTCCAACTTTACTAAACTAGGCTTTTGACCTTCTCTTTTGGGGGCTATCGTAATAGATACACAATACAACAGATATATAGTATCTACAAGATCTGGCGTCATTATTTCACTTTCTTTTTCAGGATCGCAGTCCTATGTGCTGCCGTGACAATATCAGGCTATAACACAGTGACTGGCTTATGCTGAAACATGGCTTTCTGCATGTAATTATAATGGAAACCAAGCATGCAGGCTGCCTCTGTTTTCAGCACTTCTTGTTATGGCCACTAGGTGATGTTTCACTTGTGGATCTGGTTGTGTGAGAGAAGCACGGGAACAGCTGCCTGTAATATTGCAGTGACAAGAACAGGACGCAGGCCACCAAACCACCCACAGGGGGCGCTCATAAGAGGTTTCCCCAGGGACCAAGAAGTGCATCTGAAAGTGTTTGTGTACATGTTCTGCCTAAAAACATCCCTCTAGTTTGCTGCTTATCAGCTTTTATATGCTTTTGAGTGTTGTTCAGGTGAAGCTGGGGAACTGGATATTACATTAATGTCAAGTCCCCACAGCCACAGATTGACATATGTGTGCATGTGTGCATGTATGACAGAAAGTGGTACCCCGATGCACAGCCTGATGATAGCAGGAAAGGTAAGCAGGTGAGTGTTTTTTTGGGTGGTGGGGGGACTGAACCAGAGGAGCCAGCAAACCCTGAGGGTAATATGTTTTAATTAAACAGCAGCGACTGGGAGAAATTTTAAGCTGTTTCTTTTGCTCAGGGAAGATTACAAGAGGATAGAAACAGACTCTGTATGGCAATAAAGGATATGAAACCCATGCTGTGCTGCGTAATTGAAATATTTGTTTAATCTTTGGTAGAAACAGAAAAATAAATCAACATGCACACGCAAATTAAAGGCGGCAGAGGAGAGGGCCGGCTGTCAGGCTGCATGAGGGGGAACACAGTGCATGTTGGCAGCCTCTCGGGGCCTCATGGCTGGCAATGTGTTAAAACACAGACGCTTGTGTGGCAGTTACTGATGGCCTGCATGTTAATCGTGCCGTGGATAGAGAAAGCGGCACCGGCTGGCATCAATCACAGCTCACCGTACGGCACAAAGGATCCGCAAACTTTATTCTACTCCCGCAGGCACAAAGTGCTTTCAGAGTTTGTACAATAGCAAGAGCACTTCATAGTTCAGCAGATGTATAATAGTTACAATACAATAGGAAGCTTTTAGCTGAGCAACAGAAATGTTCCTCCATAGTAACTTTCATTGATTTTTATTCCTTGACATTATATGTTATAGTGCCAACTGTATCCTAAAGCTTAGATTTGAGACTTAAAAACAAAGGTAACAATCTGAGCAACTAAAAAACACAAATCACGCACACTGTTAATTACGTGAGTTTTGTGCGTGTGTTTGTGCGTGTTGCAGTTATTTAAAACTCATGACTGGACCCTTTCTCGCGTTGAGATGTGCATTGTTTATGCATGACCTGTGAATCTCAGACACGCTACAATTATCTGGCGTTGTCCAAAATCTGAGCACTCTGGCATTAACACTGACCAGTATACCTTACATTAAGTTTGTTTCTCATTAACAAAAACAAAAAACAACAAAAACAAACAAACAAAAATAAAATATGTATACACACAAATACAAAAATACATATATATAGAAAGACTGGCCATGCTTGGGTAGTGAGGCTGTGTAGTACCAGGTCACTGTGATTTCACTTTTATTCCTAATTTGTGTGTTACATCATTACACTTACTTCTTAGTGGAGGGCATGATTGACCTGGACTTAAAGTTGACGCTAAAGTTGACAGAGATGTGTACCTGGAATCCAGCATCACAGATATTTTTTTACATCAAAGCCCCGGCGATGCCTCAATCTGATTACAATCAATAGCTTGCTGTGTGGTGGTGCTTGTGGGCTTTTCTGCCTGAATGTAGAGTATGGGGCGCCAAGTGTCAAGTGCTAATTTTCATCCACAAAATACATTCTGTGCCACAAATAGCATCATTTAATGACAAAATCAAATAATTCCTTGCTGCATTTTGTACACAGAAAGACAAACCCCAGTTACGTTTCGTCCACGAAAGCATAAAGACTTCACCTTCTTTGCACTTTATGAATTAAACAAATTCGTTTTGTGTACAAAATGCATTTCGTGAATGAATGATAATCATTTTGCATCCATCAAGAACAGCTTCTGGTAGCTGGCAACCAAAGTGAGAATGAAACTGTTCTTTATGGTGGAAAGTAGCTAGAATGGGCTATGCCGATGTAGCGCTAAGAAGCCCTGTACTCGTCTGTGTGCTCAGTAAGACTGAATGGTTCAGGGCATCTTACAGTTGTGTAAGTGAACAAGATTAATTGCTTCTTCTCACCTTAGAGAAATTAACCTGCGGTGGTTTGGTTGATGATGACATCTACTGGAGAACGTAAACGAGGGGAGGAGAACGTAAAGTGGTTTAGTAAACAGGAAAATACTCTTTGTTAGCGCAAGGGAGGGTCAGATATATAAGATCTGCACATACTGCACATGAGGATGTGTCCGTGTGCACGACAGTCTCAGTGCTTCACATTTTGAAAAAAAATCTACAGTTTGGTGTAATGTTTTAGGGTATGTGTTTAAAATTCATATACTTCCTTAAGATTTGTGTTCCTGATCATTTTTTTTTTTGCTGCCAAGATTTTCTGATTCTTTTGATCCATTAATTTGAACTCATTTTTAGAGGATTTTAATTCTGTCTCTACATGGAAACATTGCAGCCTCATTAAAATGCATGACTTTGTTTTTCCATTTGATTTCCAGGAAGGAATAAGGGGTGATGCACATTAATCCGTGCACGGTTCGAGAAGGACTCTTATCAGCGACAGCTTTAATTAAGAATGCCCTTATATGTGTTTCCTGATCTGTAGGAATTATTTAATTACTGGGAAATGTCTCAGAGAAATGTCTTGGCGAAATATGTTTGAAAGGTGGAACTGGGCCTCAGTGAAGGAGGGCAGGCTTGAGCAATGCTGGAAATACTCAGCTTGTAGCTAGAAGATGTTGCCATGATGGAACCTGGTTATGATCACTCCGCTAGAGGAAAGCAGAAACCAAGAAAAGCTGTGTCGCATGGCATCAGGAAGACCCAGATGGAAAAATTAACCTTCACTTCAACCCCATATACTTTCTAAAAGCTGTCTATGGGCAGTAGGCTTATGGATAAAAGTCACACATACAACACGAGTTCTTACAATGAACTTTATTTTTTAGTGCATTACTCCAACACTCGACCCCGGAACCAGATCACCAGGGGAAGACAATCGATCCACAACCATATAGGCAATCATGTATAATGAAACTCAGAAATTATTTTTCCTGGTCTTACACTTGGATTACTGTCCTGCGCAATCCTTGGAACTGCTTTGGGATGTAGTGAAATATTAAGGTTCATGTTCGTGGGGAATTATTTTGTTGATAAAATGCTTTGCTACATCCCAGGTCCACACAACGTGGAATCATTACTACAGAGTAGAAGCAACAGTGACTAAGAGATACAGGCACTCCTCACTTAGCGACCGGGTTCCATTCCTATGACTAGGTCATTAAGCGAATAGGTCAATCCGCGGGGAGCTACCCCTAACCGATATATCAAGCATACGGCACTGGTAGTGCTTAAGTGGGGAGTGTCTGTAACGATGAAATGATATAATAATTTATGCTACCTTATGCAATGCTGACAAACTTTGTGTGTTTAGCTGGCTGTATTCCACCACACTGACACCCATCACGCCCCTAGAAACTCAGTCTTCTCCAGTTCTTTCTCTTCGCTTAAATACGTCATGACTCTAAATCACCTTGAGGGACCATGAAAGCTTCGCTCTGTCTGAAGAGCCGGTGTTGCCTGCGCTGAGATGCAGTTCTCCAAAGGGTCTCAGAGGCATGCTGTCCTCTCCATGTTACGGCAATCACTGCAGAGTAATGTGTCGAGGTACTTGGGAAGAAGTCTGCCTATAGGCAGGGACACTTAATACAACACTTGCTTCCCTTTTTATTGCATTGTGCATAATAGTGCATATATAGTTTCATATGCAGGATATATATTCTTTGCAGTTAGGGATTATGTTATTATGTCTCTGTGCTATAGACACAATAACCCAAAACAATGTATATTTTGAATGCAGGGAAACATTACCAGCTACCTCTGCTGTACTGGTCAGCTGTGTCAGCTGTTGCAACTGCTCTTTGCTTGTTCATTGATCAGTTGTAGCAGATTGACATTGCTGGGTGCTGAACACTCACATTTATATGGGTAACAAGCCTTCTTTTATGGACGCAGGACTTGAACCCCACAGGTCAATGGTCCAAACTGGTTTTGGTATTTTACCAGCTGCTCTGCCTGTAGGTCCAGAGCGTGGAGCCTGAGCATTAACCCTAACCTGAACTGCAGAACCCAAGCATCCAAGTTTAACCCTGAACTGGGTCCTAAACTGAGCCATCTGAGGCATCTGAGCCCAGTGACTGGATCCTCTGAACTGGGCCTTGAACATACCCCCGAAGGCCCCTTGTACCGTGACAAGCTGCTACATTCACCCCATTCCAACCCTCCTCCCATACAGAGCCACAAGTCCATTGACATACAGGAAATGATGCTTCTGTGTCTACCTGATTGTCTTGGAAACATGTGCTGGCAAACACACAACTCTCAGCCTTGAAAACAGTCACTATGACTTACCTTTACACTTTGTATTCATACGGTAGCGGAGATGATTTCGCAAAAACGATTTCCTTTTCTGTATTGCCCCAGAGTCCTTGTTTCCGTTTGCCGAGGGACGTGACATTTGCCAAGTGCTGAGTAAAAACGGCGGGCGACTGATCAGGAACTGCAGAGTGATTTGGGTGGAGGTTAGCGCGCCGCGGTTTTACCTTCCAGTCCGCGTGCGCGGTTTGTTTGTCTGGGCGTCTCTCTGCTCTTCAGAGATAATATGATTTCTGAGCCAGGGATGCCTGTTTAATGTCATTCTGCCGTCTCTCTGAGCAAATCCCACACTGGCTCACTGCGGTTGAATATCATCACTTTGCTGACATTTCCTTCCTTTAACATACTCTAAAATAAACAAGACTTAATTTGTGTTTTTACAAACAGAAGAAACCTTAGGCAAATGACTGAGAAAACCTCCTTGATGTCATATATCCATCCATTCACCCATCCATCCATCCATCCATCTTACCTAGTACAGAACTGCATCAAGCCCGGAGTCTGTTCCAGGAGCACGACAAGGGGACACCGTCATCAGGAGCAGATTGAAGATGAGAGACCCTGTAAACCCCACAAAGAAATCTGACCAATCAGACGTAACGACATGTGACAGACACGGCAGAATATGCGATTGCTGCTGAACTCTTTGCCTTCAGAGCAGCAGCTCCTGCTGCTCGACTGACCTTGGATGAGATCGCATGCTGCTTCTGTCCCATTTCGCTGACACTCACACACATTTGCATGCGCTGGAGTATTTTTGTCAATTTTGCACAAGGTTCAGGAAATGAAAAGCCTCTTCCTTCAAATCCATGTCCCGCTGGGCCACCTTTGTGGCCAGGCGGGCCTGATGACCATTCTGATTCTGCCCTGGCTGTGGCAGATACCTCCTTATACAATACAATAAATCTGAAAAAAAAATGAAAGCTGGTGTGTCATTTTGGGCAATGTCGCTGAGGAAATGGAAATGCCCTTTAAAATCTCCCCAAGCTTCCCTGGGCTGATTGCTCGGGCTTGAGGGGCCTTCAGCACATGCACATGCCTGGGTAAAGGTTACATAGAAACTGTGTCACAAAGCTTAATTGTCATGTTTGAAGGGTTAAAAAAAAAGAGGCGAGGAAGCGAACAGGTAAACCCACAGGAACACACACACACACACACAGACACACACCAAACACAAAGATACGCTTACAGTGCACAAATAGATGCAAGGACAGGCAAGCACACACACACACACGCACACTCACAAAGAAGCACGCATGTCCAGGTATACCCAGACACACACACACACAGAAAGGCATGTATTATATACACACACACACACACACACACACACACAATCTTCTCGACATTACAAGCCGTCAGAAAATGTACATTTCTCAGCCCAGCTTGCATTTTAGGAAAATTAAGATGCAAGAATTTCTCTGTATTTATAGATTTGCAAAAATACCATTTTGTCCGTTGTTGCACCATGATCAGCGTGCAGCCCGAAATAAAACCGTCCAGATGGGCTTAGAATACAAGCAAACAGTGCCTCTCCCGTACTGCCGTGCAAAATGGTAACACCTTGGGTAAAAAAAGCTTACAAAATGAGGATATTTATGAAGATTCCATTCTGAAATATAGTCCTCATATCGCAGCATAAATTTAGCGTGTGTATATGGACACCAGACAGACGCAGATAGACCTGTTTAGCTTCGTCTCTCACCAGTCAGGTGTGTTTTGGGGATGTTCCAGCTCATTCAGTCCCGATTTTCAAGATTCGCATGCTGTTTGCGACAGGCCTGAAAAAAGTCCCCGGGTGAAGGTCACCCCCACCGATGCAGTGATAAAAATCAACCGCTGCTTGGGTTTCGACTTAGACTGCCAGCCAGCCTCACTTGCTATGTCCCATGAGAAAACCAGCAGATATGGATGTTCTATCAGTAATTGGTAATGCCAATAACATTTTAGTACTGTGTTGATAAGGAATTGTGCAGAAAATGTGTATTATAGTTTGTAGCACACCTGACTTGGTAGATGTAGGAGTGTGATGCACGTGTGATGTGCTCTCTGGAGTGCCGGGTAACCAGTTTTGCTTATCGACAAGATGGGAATAACCTACAACAGATCCCAATCACGCAAAAGCACGCAGGATGAGTATGGAATGAGGCTATTATTCATTATGTTATTCATATGCCTTCTTGTTATAGAAGAAATCTGGTGAAATTAGGCTGATGAGCTTGGGCACATATTCCTGCACAATGGCAGCTGGATGCAGTGCTGACAGCCAAATTCTTCCACTGGTGCATCCAAACCAGGGAAGGCACCAGAGTTCTGGAGTTGCCCGGCCAGATGTGGCAGGCAGCAGATCTGTTGCATGCTGGAACAGTTGTCCAATCCATTAACATAAATTATACAGATTACATATTCCTCAGTATCACTCCGGATGTGTGGAGACCAGGGCCATAACTACTCTTTAAATAAGGACAGTGATTCATTATATACTGTAGCAGTCAAAAGTTGCTCTACATGGTAGAGTTATAGTGTCACATCACACGACTTTGCCTGACCTAAACACGGTAGACCTGGTTTTGAGTTCAAACGGCCAATGAGTGCTCAGTATGTATGTGGGACCTCCTGTAGGACAGTTGGAAAAGTGGTCAATGAGTGCTCAGGATGTATGTGGGGCCTCCTTTAGGACAGCTGGAAAAACAGCCAATGAGTGCTCAGGATGTATGTGGGACCTCCTTTAGGACAGCTGGAAAGGCAGCCAATGAGTGCTCAGGATGAATGTGGGACCTACTTTAGCTGGAAAGGCAGCCAATGAGTGCTCAGGATGTATGTGGGACCTCCTTCAAGACAGCTGGAAAAGCGGCCAATGAATACTCAGGATGAATGTGGGACCTCCTTTAGCTGGAAAAGTGGCCAATGAGTGCTCAGGATGTATGTGGGACCTCCTTTAGCTGGAAAAGCATCCCAGGAGGCCACCTCATGGAACTGGCATAAAGGTGAAAATAGGGTCAGCTCGTCCCTGGAGCAATTAGGGTCAGGGGTCTTGCTCATATATATATATATATATATATATATATATATACAATACTGTGCAAAAGTCTTAATCAGCCAAAGGAAATGATGTTTAAATGATCTTCCTGTTGGTGTAAAACTATGATGTCTGACAGCCTCTCCTAAAATCACCCCAGTATGTCTATCAACCATCCAATCATTTTGTTTTTACTCAACCCCTACCATACCATGATTGGCTAATCAACACCTAACTGACATTTTAACAAATTAAATTAATCGATTAAGTGAGCTGGTGGTGAAATTTAACAAATGCAGTATTAACTTTCCTAAACAACAGATTGCTGGTCTATAATTATAAAACATCAATAAACTTTGAATAAACGTTCAATGTACTTTAAGCACCACTTAGATTTTGTAAATCTAGATTTAGGTCAAAACTGTTAGAAAATTAAATTGCATTAACAATTAGCACAAAATATATTTTGACAGGAATACATACAATACAGTTTAATGGCTACATCTGTTAACAGAACACATTTGAATCATTTTGAGTTTGTGTGCATCAAGGACTGCAGTACTATTATAACAGCAAAAATTATTTGAAGAGTTAAGAAGATTTCAAGAAATTGTCCCATTTGGTCATTTAGTGAAATGTTTTTCCCTTGACATGTTTCTCATCAGTAGATTGCTATCACATTCATCTCTGTGTCACTGTTGTGTTCTATGTAATCCATTAAACCATGCAAAATTCTTCATTCTGATCATTATCCTGCAATAACACTACCGCCACCTTTCTCTGGTGCAATAATTTATGTAATGTGCAATAATTCAGTTGCGGTATTCCTCTCTTACTTTAATACTGCATACTCGTATCTGTATATTGCTATATGCTTATTTTTATTTTTTCCCTTAAATTTGTCTTTTAGCTTAAATAGTTTTTTTATTGTACATGTACATGCACAGTGACGATAAAGATACCTTGTATCTTGTAACTTGTATCTTGTATCTTGATTCAATCATAATGTGATGGAGAGATATTCCCGGATTTTCCTGTTCCGGAGGGATCATCCCTGCTTCTCCCGCTGCCCTGTCGCTCCGGCCCTGCAGCAGCTGTGGCACCCAGGTAGTTGACAGCTGGATCTGTGCTCATCCCCTAGTCAGCCGTGGCTTACTGGGAGAGATGGGCAGAACGAGGAGGTCCAGCATAAAGGTCATGCTCTTCGGAAGGAGTGGAGTGCTACTTGGCCCAGCGGCCCCCCACTGTCCACGTGCTTCATCTGTAACCCTGTTTTCTCTGTCTGCCCCCCTTTCAGATGACCCTGAGGTCGACTAGGAGACCCAGACCTGGACTGCAACCCTAATCCCTGCAATTCACTGCAGTCTCACCACGCCACTGCCTTTGTCCAAATTGCAGACCCCTTTTTAAACACCACCCTCCCTGGACTGCTGATGCTGTTTGTTTGTACTCTAACCCAACCACAATAAATGCATGTAAATGTGGAAAAAATGGTGCATCCATCGTTCTGAGCTATATGAGTCCTGTTATAAATAGAAGGCACGGAGTGTGTGTGTGACCCCACACAAGATGAATGTGCTTTATATAGGGCCTCTCAGTGAGGTCTCTCACCTGGGCCTCGGGTTGTTATGTCTGGCAATCATTTCATGTTTGTTGTACTTGGGTAGTAAAGTTTATGTACGGTACCTTCAATGGTATCAGATATTACAGGACTGTTACATGACAATAATGATTTCTGTGCTTCTTTCTCATTTGGACTATGAGTCCTCATTTGGATTGTGATTTTTTCAGGCTTGTGATTGTTAGTTTGTTGTGTTGGACTTATTCCTCTGTTCCTGCATTCCTTTATTCCTTTATCCATCTATTCCTCCATTCCTTTATTCCTCTATTCCTTTATTCCTCTATTCCTCTATTCCTACACACCTATACAGGAGCTACTGGAGTCATGTGTGGGATCGTTGCCCACAGAGGTGCCAGTAACAAATGCATTTGGCATCAGATCCCCGTAAAACAGAGATGAATCCGAGGTCTGACCTAAGATCACCAAGGGATGGTGTGATTCGCAACATGTAGCTGTCATTCACTGAAAGCTCTAAGCAAGTCTTTGGTCAATACACAAAAGATATACTTTTGTTTTTGGAATGAGTGCTCTTTCTGACTTGCCTCCCAAGAACGAATTTAGAACACAATGAGTCATGGGAATGTTCCCGTTGACGAGGAATGCAACTGATGCATCCTTTGTATCTGAGGCTGGACAAGAATGACATGCAGGGATTTTTACTGTCCTCCATACTCCCGTTCTTGAGTATCGCAACTGTACTTCAGCAATGGAAGATGACGTCAAACAGGTTCGCGGGAACACAGGAATAGTCAAGTGTGCATATTGATAAAGAGCCTTTGTCTGCTAGAGCTGGGCCAGGCCTCATTCGCCATGCATTGATGTGTGACGCTTAAAAGCCTGGGAAAGCTCCTGAAATGCTGCATCATTCAGCTGTTTCTTCGCTTTGCTGAGGAAGGACCCTGCTCTTACCTCATCTGTTATTTTAGCTTTACCTTATGAACTTCCTGGGGAGATGAGTGCAGGAATCTCCTCCCAAATGTATATGTGAATCCTGAGGATGATATTCACGTAAATCAGAAATGCTTTTCATACATGCTTAAATAAACATACATTTTGACAAGCAAGAAATATAATCATACCCTAAAGATATTAAAGGCAATAACATACTTGATTTTTATTTGTTTCTTGCTACAAGCAACAACCTCGAGCCACTGAATCTACCTATATAATCCGGCCGTAAAAACTCTCCGTCTTCCAGACACTTATCCTAGTCAGGGCTTGGGTTGGGGGGACCCCATCCCAGGCAGTGTGAGACGAAACACAGGGACACAATCTGGAACAGATGCATGTTCACCATAGAGCACAAACTGTCCTGTCTGGCCTAGTCTTTGGACTGTAACAGTAGACCCTCACAACATGAGAACAGGATTTGGATCGCCATTACTAGAAATATAAAGCTAGCCCCTCGGTCACTGTACCACCAGGACATGAAATGAAACTGAAGAGAAAAATGAAAGACTTATTCATTGCTGTTGTGTTACAGTAACGCGTTAGAGTTTTCATGGAAGATTATCACTGAGGACACATGGATAAGCGGCTGTCTTTTTCCTTTAATATTCAAAAGCCGAAAAATGTGGTTAATTAAAAATCGTTCGATCGCTTATCGGTCAATCAAATATTCCAGTCATCTGGGTACTACAGAAACGAAAGTAGGGTGAACGGTGAGGAGGGGTCTCTGCTTTGAGGTTTCAGTGGGCCAAACTGTGCAAAATCGTAAAAGAGGGAGCTTCAGTGTTTAGATACTCATTGTTTATGATGATTAGTATTGCATGTATCAATGCAGAATTAAATAAGAATTTTTGTAAAATTCACAATGTTCGCATTTGCGGAGATCTGCGTCTATAATGGGCGTCACCAACATTAAATCTGAGGGGGACGCGTCCCCCTGACATTTTATAATTACTTGTTTGGACCCCCCCCCCCCACATTTAACATTAAATATTAGTTCACCCTGCCACTGTGTTCCCCCCACATTCAAAATGCTCTAGCGTCTATCCCTCGTGATTGTGAAGGGGGTTACGGTATTTTCGTTACTTAGGCACACTGTTCTATCCATGTCAAAACGCATAAACAGAGGCTGAAATATGACTTTGATGTGGCAAAACATAAAAGGTGAAGCGCCATCAGTAGTCAAAAACACGGCTAAACATTAGCTGGGAGCCATACATGCGTACATACGTCTTCTGTTACTGCTGATACAGTACAGTCATAATGATGGATATGTGTTAGTTCCTGAGTGGCCACACACCGTGACGGGTCAGTGGTGTCCTTTACATGGGGCCAGGGACAGCCAGGGTTCCATTTTCGTGGAGATGGTGCAAAGTAGCTCTCTGACACAGCCAAGTTGGGCATGGGTGGGATGGGCTGCGCAACAGGATTGATGGATTCCCTGCCACTGCGTCTTTGTTGCTGCTGTTTAGTAACCTTTCACAGAGCTGCTCCCACCTTCTCGGGCCCGGCTTTCGGGCGCCGCGCCGACTGCACGCAAACGGCACAGCTAATGACATAAACCCTGATAACATAACTATAAACATAAATGACAACATAAACAGCTTCCCTGAAGCCATTTCCATGCCAGATGCTTGCTGATGCAGCGTCTGAAATTCAGCACTGTATATCAGCTCTGACGACAGGTTTAACGGAAGCAATAATTTAGACTAAACCTACAATTGGAGACTGTCTCCTGGCAACAGTCGGGATGGATTATAAATGGGGTAAGGAGTAGATTGTGGACTCAGATCAGGTGCCGCATGCCTTAGCTGACAGAATGCAATTTTACTCCCTTTCAAATGCTTCATAAGCTCTCACATCTATTGGTCAGGGACAAGCTGAAAAAGTAGCTAAGTGTACCAAAGTATAATAAGATCCTGATAAACAATCCATTTTGATCTGAAACACAGTGTATTTGGTGAGAAAGTCAGACTTGCACCTACGCCAGTGGTGGCTGAATATGACAGTGTATTCACTAAATAGATGAGTTGTTATGAAATTACCCAGACTATACAACCCATTAAAATGTTAATAGCTGGGCTGCACTTAAAAGAAGTAAGCTGCATTATCCAGGGCGACCCCATAGAATTTTTTCTCTGTATTAATCACTAATTCTCCAAATGCCTCAATAGAATAAACAATACAAAACAAAACTAGCCAGCTTTAGCAGATTTGGGGTGTTTACATGTTTGAGAATTTAAGGAGTATTAAAAGGATATAGCAAATAGTGTCGAATAGTGTCGAAATAGATATAGTGTCACAGATTTAGGAGAACTCAATATACCCGTATTACTTTGCAGTTGCTTCACATTGCTTCAGTAGCTAGGACAATGGGCACTGAATGGTCTTAGCCACTAATGTGGGCCCCCCTCACACACACATTCACACACACGCACACACATACACACACCATGAGACTGCAATCAAATAAAACAAATAACGTCCAAACACGACTCATCGTCGGGAGCGGTATGGCTCCAGAAGATAAAGGAGTTACCTCACGTGTCTGATGCCCACAAGAGCGAAAAGTGCAGCAGAGCTTCAATGTCGAGAAGAACCCTAGCATGCTGACGGCCGACGGCCCGGTATGTAGGATGGAGAATAATAGGTGACTGCAGGATAGTGCCAACTGCAGGGGCAAGTCAGTGGTTAATAATCAGTGTATCACTAGCAGCAAATGTGTGGTTAATATCCAGTGTGTCTCAAACAACAGACGAGTGGTTAAAGTCTAGTGTGTCAGAAACAGCAAATGAGTGGTTAATATCCAGTGTGTCCCTAACAGCAAATGAGTGGTTAATGTCCAGTGTGTCCCTAACAGCAAATGAGTGGTTAATATCCAGTGTGTCCCTAACAGCAAATGTGTGCTTAATGTCTAATGTGTCATAAACAGCAAATGCGTGATTAATATCCAGTGTGTCACAAACAGCAAATGTGTGCTTAATATCCAGTGTGTCCCTAACAGCAAATGTGTGCTTAATGTCTAGTGTGTCATAAACAGCAAATGTGTGCTTAATGTCTAGTGTGTCCCTAACAGCAAATGAGTGGTTAATACCCAGTGTGTCCCTAACAGCAAATGCGTGGTTAATATCCAGTGTGTCACAAACAGCAAATGTGTGCTTAATGTCTAGTGTGTCATAAACAGCAAATGTGTGCT
>JAODKM010000108.1:19611535-19629895 GCA_026780845.1 Petrocephalus sullivani
AACAAACAATCGCTGCAGCTCAACACCACTTTCTCCCAGCAATCCCAGCAGTCAGTGCGCTCTATCCCAGCAGTCAGTGCGCTCTATCTGGGGTGTCATATATTAATTCCCTCTTTGCCAAAGTAATGATTTCTGGGCTGTTAAGGGGAAGCATGGGGCAATAGTGAATATTATCAATAGAGTGGTTGTGTTTTTCTCTTTACTATGAGGAACCAAATTACCATCCAGCACTGGAGGTTTACAAAAATGTTACCTTGTGCTCATTCCCAGTGTATGTGTTGTGCTGTATCACCCACTCTATACCCTTAGTATAGACACCTATGTATAGATCCATAACCAAGTGCCTGTTCTTGTTTCCATTTTTGTGATGAATGTCAAACACTTTGGGTTATATTTTCCCAGCTCAGATGTCAGTGTTTTTCGGTTTGCTCCTCTCTGAGTGATCTCCCGCGTGGTTCCATCCCGCCCCGTACACTGCCAACACAGCTACAACTCACTGTTGCATTGCCGTCCCCGCTGTGACCCTGCCACTGGTGCACGCCTACATTCATTTACAATTTCTGGGCCTTGAAGAGAGCCAAGCCTAATCTAAGATCAATCTAAGGCTCATCTTGCTTTGCACACATACACACACACACACACAGATACATATTAAAATGTTAAGGGGAAGATTGATGGATCTCAGGCAGACAGTGAGCCAGGGCCAGACGGGGCGAGAGACAACAAAATGGTGGACTGGCTGAAAAATACATTCTGACCATCCTATTAAAATAACCATGCTACTGGCGAGTGGCAACGTAGAGCTGACCTCTACCCACGGTCCAGTGAGGAGAGGCCACGGAGACAGCTCCCACGACAGGTGAGAGGCTCTGGTGGCGTAGGCCGATGACAGGCGAGTGACGGCCGCGGTGTCTCTCCCACGGGGATGAGCGTCGCCCAGAGGCTTTCAGCCCTCATCCCCATCACAGGCCCGTCAGCTGCTGTTCGCCGAGGGAGAGTTTGATCCAAAGTGACTTCTCCCCTTATCCGCCGTGGGCTGTTTCTGAGTGGTGCCAGCTAGCACCAACAAGGGGGTCACTTTTAAAGCAATACGGGCCTGTCTCTGCCGCGGCCCCCCCGCTTCTGGCCAGACCCACTTAAGGACATCCACTGTGTCGTCTCCATCTGAAGGTCGAAGGGCTTTTACAGGGAGGGTCGTTCATTCATTTTGGTTCTTCCGAAATGTTGCTTTTATTGGGTAGCTGGGATGCCGGGTCATACCTGGTTATCACTTCTGCTAGTCACAAACACTAAAAGTTAAGAACTGGGAGTGTTTTTGATCAAAGTTTGTTTCCTCAAGCAATGCTTTTAACTTGAAGTGCTTCAATAAAAAGACTGTATGCCCATAAATCCATCTAAGGCCCCACCTAAGCTATCCAAAGCATCAAAATATCTGGTGTTCAGGAATAATTTTAAAACTTTGATGTACTTCTTTGTACTTTTCAGAGACAAATATAATGCGCAATGTCCTATAATTTTTATAATTTTTTTTTTTATAATTATTGTTTTATTTTTATCATGCATAATAACCACAACAATTGGTGGCTGGTATTAGTCCATTAGCCTGGCAAGAAGGTATTTCAGATTCACAGTCCAAACAAAATGCATGTGATCTCTCCAGGGCCAGAACCTCTTTTACAATTCAAGCTGAATTTGGATGCGAAAAAAATACTTCTCAGCAGAGGCATGTCAAGGTCTTCTCGTCTTACGTCTCCCCTACATTTACTTCTGGCCAGTAAATTTAATAAGAAGAAACATCATTCTTTGTCTTACTGGACAAACCAGGTCACATGCTCTGCTGGAGGATGTCATCCCATTAGATGCAGAGGTGTCAATTTCAGGTCCAGAAAGTAAAAATCCAGACCAGACTTGGTTAAATAGTTGGATAGTTGAGCACTCTGTGACTGACTATTAATGGTCAACTGATTGGTTGAAACAAAATCCTGGTCTGGATTTTTACTTTCTGGACCTGAAATTGACACCTCTGATTAGATGGTATAGGTCACATGACAATTGCTATGATCATGATACTTTGTGTTTTCAACCTCTGAATACCGTTTAGTCAGTGCCACTTGACCTTTGACTCTCTGAAGTGCATCCAGAATATGAAACTGATGCTTTTCTACAGGATGGATTTAAAGGCATCTCAGATATTGTCAGCTACATTTCTTGTGATACGACCTTGTGACATCACATTGCTAATTTTGGGGGCCAATATGTCACAGAACTTTATGGCCACGTCGCATGCTGTTTACACCATGTCTTTGGGTCATGCTGTCTGGTCACAACACAGGCATTGATAACAACAAGAATATCCTCGAAAGAGGAGCTTCAAAAAGTCAGTCAGGCAGGACAGAGTGAGGAAGAGTGCAATGAAAGGAGACGATGCTACTCACTCATAGACCCTGCCAGGGCCACGGCATTGCTGCCAGCTGCAGTTGCCATGGAAACCACCGTACCACTTCACTGAGAAGGACAGAAGCCAAGTCTGTCTTCCCAGGATCTGCCTGCCTCCCTTATCCCCGCCCCTGTGGCGGCCTGCCTTTTGATGGCATTACAGTCACCCTAGGATGTTCCCAGCAGTGGAATGGGGGGGTAACACTTCCATCTCACAAAAATATTTCATATGGATGTGGGTGGCAGTAAAGATTCATCCTCTCCATCAGCCGTCACTCGTCATGTGATTATTATCCACTCACACTCGCGTCATTTGAAGGCCCCAGACTGACGTCCGTCTCATGTAACCGTGCAGTGCAAAAGAACCAAAGCATAAAAATAAGCACACCTTTGGAAGCTTCTTCCAGACAGAAATTAACAGAGAGGCCGTCCATTATATCTGTCTTATTCTCCCCATCCGGCCTCTTTTCAACAGAGTGCACCACTCTCTTACTCCCCCCACACTATCCACCCGCCCCCAGAAGGGGATGTAAAAGGCCTTTAAACCAGAAAGTAAGGAGTAAGAAACAAGCAAGAAGTGACTAAACTCCATCCATCATGTCACTGCAAGTCATTGCATGCACTTAGCTAAAAAAAAAAGATATTCGCTTTGTAATAGACTAATTGAAATGGAAGAACGTGTAGGCGATTATGTGCTTCAGATAAGTCAGGAAATAAAGGAGGACCAGCCAGCGCTCTTTGCAGCGTAAATGGCTTCAGCCGGGCTGCCTTTTTCTCCTGAATCACCATCAGAAAGCGTTACGCAACGTAAATGTCACAGACAGTGTACCCCATCATTACGGTGCATTACATCGCGCGCGCTGAGTGCAGGCTATTAATATAAAACCGCTCACAAAGCAAGCTAGATAAATCCGTGAAACAATCGGGGAAGTAACGTCATTCCTCTAATCGATGAAAATGACCCAGCACCACAGCTGCACTAAACAAACCAGGGTACCGAAATCACCTGAGTACCTACCATAAAATGGTTAACCTTGGATTTGCATGCCCAATTAGAGTAAATGTAATTATAATATTTACATTATTTAATCAGTACACCAAAGTTCAGTAACCACTTCTCCAAATAGGAACATGTCGAGCTGGGAATTCATAAGGCTGAGTGCACGCTGGACAGGAGAACGGTTTTACGGTACTCAGGAAAGGCAAAGCAGCGTTTGGCGCTGGAGTTCGTACAAGCAGCCCTAAGACTGTTCGGGGATCTGCTGCCTGCGTACTGTTGGTGAGAGGTGAGAGTGTGAATTTGACATGCTGAGAGATCTGCTTATCGGTATTCCTGATGCTCTCTAGGCCTGGTAATCAGTACGTCGCCTCGCGACCAATCTGTCGTCTGCCTGCTAGGTCCAGCCGCACCCAGCCCCCCCATCCGTCGCAGAGGATCGATGGGCTGACTCTCAGCCAAACTGGCACAACAGTGTTCTCCCCACATTTGCAGTAGCCACGGCCCCACGTTTGTGTGCCTGCGTGACCGGCACTCGGCTCACCGCCACACCCCCACCAACTGTGCAGCAGCAGGGTTCCAGCTGGAGTGATTCAGGCCATGTGCCTCACACCTTGCTCTGGACCCAGATGTCAGTGGTTGGGCCTCCACACTTTTTACAGGTACTGACGTTGCTAGGAAGTGCCATGTCATAATTAGGAACAAGATTTGGCACTTTCTATTCTAGCAAATTCCATAAGTCCTAAGATAAATTCAGGTATTGTAGAATGTGCATGAAGGCGGTTGCTCATGAATATTCATGCATGGTCAGACAATTCATCGCATTCTAAGCCTAGCTACCTAGCTAAGATCCTCAACCGGCAATTACTCAGGAACAAAAAATACTCATGGCCAGCCCACTCGTGAATATTCATGAATACAGTAAACGCACGCCTCTCAAGATAGCTCAGCCTCTCAGAAGATGGGCCGTCATCATAACCCGTTTATTCAAGGAACAACAAAAGAAGGAAGTTAGTACCCAAACACAATAAAGAGCATTGTGTGCGGCAACCTGGGCCACCTAGAGGTCTAATCAATCACTCACCATTACCGCTGGATTATATTCTAATTTGTATTCACTACTAAGTGAGCCATGTTACCTTTGACCTTCTGTTGCAGAAAACACGTTGGAGCTAGCCACCGCATCCCTGTCAGACTACAGTGCCATCTGAAGCTAAGTGCTTAGGAGCAGTTATACAAGACTGTTTTCCCAGTAGGATTCAAAATGTTCAGCCGGCTTATTTCCTGGGGACATATAAACAAGGATCTGGGTCAAAAGTCCAACAGCCATTTCTTTTTAGGACTTTCTTTTCAAGTCCAGGTCCATAACCAGTAAACCACCTTTAGCCTATCACTCCCAGCTCAAAAAAAGAGCCGCAACACTGACAGGCACAGTCATTGGGATATGTGGGGGTGGCAGGGTGGGTTTTGCTAACTTTGGAAAAAGACACAGCTTGTCAGGTAACAGAGTGGGAGGGAGATATTCCCCATGACCCAGTTAGGTACTCCGCCTAAAAATAGTCCTTTTGTCTTCCACCAGTCAGGGTGCATCCATGGTTGTTTCAAAAGTAGGTTGTGGATCAAAAGCTGAGATTCCTGGCATAGATGCTAGCATGTATATCACTGTGGCAAAACCAGGCTGTGCATCTCTGTTTATTTTCGGCACACACCCAGCGCCGATGCGCCAGAGTCAAATGAGGAAGCAAAGAACAGGACAAAGTGTTCGCGGTTTAAAGTTTTATTTATTTCAATATGAAGCACGTGAGACAGTAATAAGCTATAGTTTTATGGCAAGTAGCGGACGTTTTTACCGAGACATTCTGTCTTGGTAAGTATTCTTTCTTTCTCTCTGTCTATCTGTCTGTCTATCTATCTATCTGTCTGTCTATCTATCTATCTGTCTGTCTATCTATCTATCTATCTATCTAATCTATCTGTTTATCAGAATGTCTTAGGCTCACTTGGTAGACCAAACAGTTTACCATGTAGGAAGTTCCTTAACCAGGAAGATCAGATACAGACACATATAATCATTATTGCTTACTGCTATTGCTACCAATATGAGATATCTGTAGTGACACCCTGTGGTGCCAATCTTATCATGAAGAAGAACAATGTCAGTTGTATGCAAAGGTGTGGTATTTAGGTACTGCAATGGTTTCACATGTGGAGTGGTGAGAAAACCAGCATCCCAGTTTGGGGCCAGATTCCTCCCATCTTCTGTAAGCCCTTGTTCTATTCAGGCTTACAGGGGGCTTGGAGCCATTTGAGGTAAGGCAGGGAACAACCCTGGATGGGGTACCAACCCATCACAGGGCACACTCCCATATGAAAAAAATACATGCTTTATATAAGACTATCAATCATTTTTCAGTTTCAATTATGTATGTTTTTATATGTTCACTTCCAAAAATATATAACTTGTACATGAACTTTACATTTTACTATACATGATAACATATGGTTTTAGTGGGAAATACATTTATTGCTTGTTGTTTTAAAAAAATGTATTGCTTTTATTATTCTAATGAAACACATGTATGATCTTCCCACATTGAGCTGGTTTAATTAAACACGAGAAAATTGATGCTATGTTCTCAGAACACAAAATGAATGCATCAATAAAGGATGTTTCCTTTTGAAAATACTCATTCTAGCTGCACCACTGCCCATGATTCAATACAGTTCATTTAAAGAATTATGCTTACGAATACTGACAAAACAAGCATTTAATATACATTATACATCAATGTAAAACTTAAGATTCACAAAGCATTAATTTAACAGGTATTTTACATGAATAAAGGGCATATATGACTAATGACATATACATTTAATATGGATTGTACATGAATGTTTGATGGTACTTTGACTTCATATTCAGTTCACAGCAATAAAAGACAAAATGTGAAATATGTCTGATGACACATTAACTTATGGACTGCATATTTATTTTGGGTGTCATATAAAGAGCTTAGATGCAGAGACTCAAACCCTGGTCCCAGAGATTTGACACATCACTGCTAAGCACCACACCACTGTGCCGCCCAGCCAGCATCCAGAGGAGCTCACACAGGGTTTCGAGACAGTGAGGTACGGAGAGGCCAAAAACTTGCGGATTTAATTCTTTGTAGGCATCCTCTGTTGTACCTTTAAGCAAGGCATTTAACAAATGGTGTGACAGCGAGAACTGAGCTGTACGAATATAATCTTGGCACTTCTTGATAAATGTATTGACATTGGCATACTTGCGGCCTTCCCTTGCAGCTTTACTGATGTGTAAACTCCTCCGTCATCAGCGTAAGTGATCAAAGATGTCAGGTGTCTCTGGGACCCACATTCACGCGTCGCCACTTCGGCCACATTCCTTTTAATTCTGCTGCCGTTTTCCTCCGCTGAGCCAAATAAGACGTGCCGGCCGTCAGTCTGCCGCACAGTGCTTCCCCATCCATTCCATCCCAGTTCTCCCACCAATTCCGGAGCTACCCAAACGAGTGACCCCCCCCCACGACCACCCAATCCCACTCACAGTTTAACGAAGTGTTAAGCATGAGTAACATTCTACCACAAAACTTCCAAAACAAGATTAGATTTCAGACCCATGCATGAAAACAGCTTAAACGTAGAATGCTGACATCAGGGGAAAATGAGGCTATTGTCACCTTTCCTATACAGATTTGAAAAGGGGATCAAAACCTCTTAGGCTGGATGCCCCCAGGCCTCGCAACGGGAGTGGAGGTGTCTCATGTGAAGGCTGGTGAGATGGGCTGTGCTTGGTTTGGTGTGACGGAAGATTACAGGCACAGAGAAAGACACCATGCCATTTGAATGCAGAAAAACAAACACAAGCTCTCAGCAGCTAGAAATCCGATGTGGGCTTTCTGTGTTCGTCGCCTTAGATCAGGTATGTTTACATATGTGGGATGGGGCCAATTGCAGAGCATGATATGACAGCAAATCTGTGGTTTACGTAAAATTCCCAGAGGGGGCATTAGTATGCCGAGCAGAAGAGTTGCTATCCCTATCTACTGAAGCTAGTTAAAAGGACGGGAAACCTCACGTCTGAAGACACCTGCCGTGTTATGTGAGTGAACATGTGAAAGAAGCTGGCGAATATGCATTTGTCTTCATGGGCATTTTTATAAGTGCGTGTCACTGGTGTGTCTCCTACCTGACTAATGGGTTCAGGAGAGCGTGGGTGTTTTCTGAGTCTTCCTTCCATGAGGGTTGGGACTTGAGAGAGGCTGAATACGCCTTGAGCATATGTGCGAGCGTGTGTGACCGAGAGTGCAAAGAGTAAATTTAATCTCATGTGATTGGCCTGACAGCTGCATAGCGGAGCCCACACTGGGCAGCGTGTCCGGGGTATGCTAAAAGGTGACAGGCTGTGCTGTTTAGCTCTCGAGAAGATGGCAGCACACCCATCGCGCTCATCAGTCAGGCTTGGACAGCGGAATGCCAATGAGGAGGGTGAAAACTCTACTATCCTCAGCAGAAGCTGCAGGAACAGTGAAGAAATACCAACAATCAAATAAAAAATATATAAATGATGCGGAATGCTTGAAAATAGTGTTCCTCATATCTGTCTAGGACAATTAAGAGCTTTGAGAGAACATATTAATCTACAGAAAACATATATTCATACACTGCTTATAAACATATTGGTTAATTTAAAGAGTAACCATAACAGCATCATCGTCTTGATCCTACATTATTTCAAGAGGTCATTAGCAAGTATGTAGGCCAAGCCACTGTGGTGTTTTTACAAAACAATACACTCCATGCCTTTGATTATGGTGCTCTGAAATGCATCACGTGATGTGTATCGGCCAATGACAGTCAAGCACATCTGAAAGGCTTGTTAGGCAGAAAACCTTTGCCCACATGAAGTGCTGACACCACACTGCTGCTCCTGTGAGGATGGCCTCGCTGACTGCTCAGTTAATTAAATGGCGCTGTGTTTTCTTATTTAAATGCCACAGAAAAGATGATTCGTGACCCAATCAGCACTGTAGGGCAGGAGCAAACCTTCTACCAGAAGAGGTTCTCTGAAACATCATCATATATTCCCTACATGTAAAGTACATTGAGCTTAAACTGGGTTCAGCATTAAATATTGATCTCCGCGGCGATGTTTTCCTCGCTGCAGATAATCAACGATCCATAATACATCAAAAACAGACAAAGGGATGCACTAGTCACATTCTCAGCACCAACACAGCACGGTAAACTGTGACGTCCTCGCTTTTGGGGAGGGGGGTGGTTTGATTCACCGCAGCAAAGCTCTGCTGCCAGGTCTTCCATCCCTTCCTCTGCTCTCCAATCCCTCAGTGGCCAGCAGCTCTCCTCCAGGAACAACTGATGTGAAGAGGCGAAAATCCACGGCTACGGAGCCACAGGACCTGGCCGCAGCAAATGGCGCTGAGATGTATCCATGATGGTGAAAGGAAGAATTTGGCAAGTGTTCGTAAGAGCACTGAGACTCAGTGGGCCTCCTGGCAAAAAAAAAAAACACTGAACGTCAAAGTAATGAGTTCTTTGAAGTGGGCAAACAACGGATGCTCAGATACATCCAGGGGAATAATGGCTCACAAGGCTGTGGAGCCTAACCTGCTCTGTTTGCACCATTATATAGTCTTTCTCTTTTCACTTCAGACACTGAGGATCTCAGCTTGTGCAGTGGCGCGCTGGCAGCGTGCCTATTAGAGTGATATGTGCGCGTCAAGTCAGTTATGCGTACAAGTTCCAGTCTCCAGGAGAACCAGTGAACCTCTGCATAAATTATCGAAAGTGCCGTGACCACCCCTCATACAGAAGTGATTAGAATACAAAAAACTCAGCCCAGCTCCTATAGCCTTCGTCTGTCAGTCCCTGTTTACACTTGGTTTTAAGATCTTGGGCGATGGGATCAGAAGTGGACAGCACAGACATTCTGCCGTGTCTGTCAGGCATCTCCAAGGCGTCCAGCTGACCACGTCTTCAGATTTTGTTCCTGGCTATGTTACTTCCAGCCACCAGAAAACAACTTGACACTGTTCCACTCCTTTCTAACTAGTGTGGTGCTGAGGTATCACCCGCTGCACGGCTGCACTCAAGTTCTCATCCCTGAGGTGGTTTGTCGTGCGGCGGTGTGCAGCAACACGCTGTATCAGCACATGCCCCCTTACCGGCCTGTATTTCTTCCAGAAGAAGGTCAGATGGCCCTGTGCTTGGTTACTGTGACATGCTTCTTGGGGGTGCACCAGGATGCATTTGCGTTTGCACTACAAACGAAATGCAGTCTAATGCATCCCAGACCACCTCGGCATGTGGTTTGGGTGATCACAAGGCATCTTGGTGGTCATTTACACTTGTATTTAGTGCTGTCCACTAGCGATCCAGTAGCCCATGATGCATTTTAAAACCAAGTGTAAGCAGGGCCTCAGACAATCCCACCAGCTGGCTCTGCCTATCAGCATGACCATGCCAATCAAAACAACCTGGCATCATTCACTGAAACACAGATTATTTTTTGCTTCCTGCCAGCTTACAGGAAAATTACATCTAAATAATATCTAGTAATGCTTTACATTAAAAGCACCTTCATAATGCCTTTATAATGCATTCATAGAACATTCTGTGAGCCTTCATAATGCATTCATAAAGCATTCATAGAACATTCGTAACCAGCATATAAGTATGTCTTACAACCTAACATACTTTAACAGCTATAATACATTAGTAACAAACATTATATGATAATATCAAACATTAGAATCATATGCTGTTTGTGATTAATGTATATTAAAGCTGTTAAGGTAGGATGTTAGGGTATACTTATATGCTCCTTATGAACGCATTATGAAGGTGCATTGAATGTTCCATAACTGCATAATGAAGGTACAGTTAATGGAAAACATTACCTAATATTTCCTATTAATTTTATTTTCAGAAATGCTAACCTTGAACATTATTGGTCTATGCCATCATTGGGGGCGGGCAGGTACATGGATCCCAAGTGTGACAGCTTCCAAAGAGCAGCAGGAGACATGTCTCCATTTAATGCCAATGAAACCGTAGCAACTGAAACAAATGTGCAAACACATGCTTCATCTGAGCTACATCTCTCAGGGGTTCAAACCCCTCAATAGAACAAAGCTTGGCATCCTTCACCGGCACGCATGGGAATTCCAAGGGCCTTAAAATCTCATTCATTATGCTGGTAATGAAATCGTCAGTACGCCACCTTCCTCCCGCGAGAGCGTCAGATTGATTGTCCCCCACGTCCTTTAATTTATTGCCTTTCCTAACCAGTGAGCGGCTCAGCAGGAATGAATTGTTCTCACATTGATTTCTCCGCATGCCACCAACAAGTACAAAGAAATCAATATCTGCCGTTGTCATTATGTACAACAAACATTACATAAAAGTGGCACATGTTTAAAGCTTGCGGTTCTAAAGCCGTCCGGCTTTATAGACAGCGGCTCCTTCATAATTCAAAGCAGATGACGTTACATGGTGGAAAAACAGACCCCTTGTTGTGGAGCCATGTTTTGATGTTTTTCTGACTGGTAGGGTTGAAGGAGTAGTTGAATAATAAAGGTGTGTCATGTCCCTCAAGTACTGCTGCAAAGGGCCAAGATGAAACAGGACATCAGAGGCATAACTGGGAACCAGAGCTAAGGTGGAGCCAGTGCTGGGGGACTAACTAGCACAGAAAGTGATTCAGTTTTATTTTTTAAGCTCACAACTGCCGAGGAAATAGAACGTTTTGAAGAGCCGCTCCAGGTGCAGATGATTCCTTCGTAATTTGACGCATTCAGCTGACACGCCATCCATAAAATCCACAACACAGCATTATTAATGTCTATTAATAGTAATCCTAAATTAATGTCACTGTTTACTGGGAGAACTGGAGCTGTGTGTTGCATGAACGGGAGCCCCGGACACTGGTCCGAGCCAAAAAGGCAATCGATGTTCCCAGAACCCTAAACAGCCCCAACCAAATGTCCGACCACACAAGGGAGAGAACGAGTGACTCTCATTCACAATAAGAGCTGAGCGAGCGAAATCACTTTCATGAAAGTACACTTTCCCGGCACGTCCCGATAGTGCGTGGGCAAGCCACTTAATAACCAGCAATTTCACTCAACGTCAAATATTTGCTTACACTAGTAAAACTGACCTGAAATCTTTCACAACACAGTAGCCCATCTGGGGGGGGGTCTAACTGTGATGCATATAAAAATAGAACTGTAGCTAGTCCTTAATCAGACGTTCCCGGGCTTTGAATGCCAGGGACCTCAGCAAGAGAACCCCTCTCCAAGCAGGCTGCTGCGTGCCTGGAGGTCTGTGGCACTCTGTCAGAAGGAATTTACTCCGCTCAGGTAAAGCAGGGAGCCCCGTGGGGCTGTGGGAACTGGTGGCTCTGGTTGTGGCACAACCTTTTGAGGCCACGGAGCAAAAACCTAAACCATATATCTTGCTTTTTCATGCCGCCCTACGGGGTCTGCGGTCCAGCCCACACTGGGCAGTGTAGAGGGGGAGGGGCTCTGACTCACACCTGGTGGTAGGAGTGATGCTAGAACCGGAAAAGAAACTTGGGTGTCACTTTTATCTGGAAGGAAGTTAATCAAGATGGACCACAAACCTGGGGAAAGTCTTCAAACACAATTCCCGGGCTGTGAGACCCTTTGCATAGCAGCCCATGAGAGGCTCCACATCTGTGGGCTACAAACCAAATTATGTATCACTACCCCTTTTCAATAATACCCTTACAGATCCAAACACAAAATAAAGAGGCTTTTTCCACACGGGTCAATCCGTCCCATTGTTCTGACAATTCTTTCAGACTTGGTATGGATGGGATTCTCGCCGATACAAACAAAAAGCTCACGCCGGCTTGCCGATCGGAACCCAAACATCCTTGATATGACCTGCAGGGAAGCAACACTGCCTGCAGCGTTTAATGGCCATAATGAAACAGGAATCCGGCAGTGTTGACCTGCTGGGTTCAGCAGACAGCACACAATGGCCGAATACCCTCGTTAAACCTCAATATCAACAAGCCAATCGGGTACCCGACACTCCCAAATAAACTCAAGGTCTGGCTGGCACACATGCACGGACACACTTGGCTGATGGCTTTTGTCCAGAGCCTCTGATACAACTTGCTATTTCACACTGGTGCCCATTTAAAGAGCTGGTTATGTAACTGCAAGTGGGTCAGTACCTTGCCAAAGGGGGACAACACAAGTTATCACAGGGTTTTTAACCTACAAAATTCCTGGCCCTGTTTAGATATCCTAACGCAGAGTGCTTTGTTTGTTTGCTTTTTATTTTTACCACAGGACAAACAGCTCAGAGGACAGGAAGCTGTCTGAGGGGCTCATTCAATGACCCTCCCCCCCACATTCCCCCACTCTCAAAGGGGCCCCCACTTCCACGACACCCAACCAATTCACCTCAGGTCCCAGATATATTAATGGATACCAAAGTCCTACAATATTACTGCTGTCCATTCATGTATTGTTGCATTGATGAAAGAAGCTCCAGTTGTCAATCTCGCCCACATAAAACATGCGACATTACTGCTCCAGTCCACATGCCTCGGTTCCCCCCTGCGCCCCCTAATATGTAACTTCCTTCAACTGCAGCATCTGCTCAAGGTAGACGGAGGCAGGGCAAGTTAAGGAGAGAGGATATAAAGGGAGATACATCTGTATTCCAAACCGCTCCCTCACATTCCCCCATGTTAAAGTTGAACAGATAAGACATAATAGCTGACAGTCTCCAGGCCGCCGAAGCAAATGTCACATGATTCACGGCAACGGGCCGTCTAGGTATTTCCACGCAGAGTGTTCTTACACCAAGGACTGTCCTTATTATTCTGTTACTCGTTTCAGGCAATTCTTAAAGCACCTTAGAAAGAAGATTTTTCGTGCTTTTTGTGTTGTTCAGAAGCGATAATAGATATTTGTGTTTAAATCCAAAAAATACAGTGCAATGTTTAATATTGGACTTGCATTTTATTTTCCTTTACTATTTATTTTGAAAACCATTTCACGCAGAGTTACAATCTTACAGTCCAGTATTATATCATGTGAGATCCCACAAACAAAGAGCTTAAAGGTCTATTATACAGCTGGGAACATCTCAAGGGCAAAACTGCAGAGGCATCACTAACTGCCAGTCACAGATGTGGGCAAAATTCTGCCCTGATAATTACATATAGATGAAGTACTGTCAATTACAGGCAGGGAAGACCTCCTGGTGATTACAAATACAAATGGAATTCTGATGATTACACACGAACAAACACTAAATCACTGACAGCGATGGAACCTCGTTGATTACACAGACAGAGCCCTGATGATTACAGACGCAGATGGAATCCTGAGGATTTCACACGCAGATGGATCACTGTCAGTTACAGAGAGAACCTGGGTTTTGTCTCAGAAAAGCCCCTTTAAGATTCCAGCTCAGGCTGCACTAATCTGCACGAGTGGCTTAAGCACACAAGCAGTCAAACGGGGGTGTGGCCAAGGAACAGAGTTATCATTATGCCTCTGCTACATGGACTTTTTCATCCATGGTGACTTCGAAAGCTCACAGTTTGACAGTTCAATTTCTTTACACAGCTGGGTGGTTTTGCTGTAGCATCAAGTACAAGGAGAACGAGCAATGTCCTTCATAGGGCATTAGGCTATAAGAGATGAAGCCCTGGAACCCTGTTGATTACACACAGACAAGGCCATGATTATTGCAGACAGAGATGGAATCCTAAGCCTTTGCAGAAGCCTGGCACCTTAACCACGGCATTCAAACCTAAAAGCATAAGAAACTGGAGAACGCGAGCGCGTAGAGGCTTCGGGAGTGATGGACACACCATTTGCTAATAATACATGTACAAAACATTAGAACAATGTTGTAACATGTGAGAAAGGGTGTAGTGCTGTCGCTTGCTGAATTACGAATTAACAGTGCAGCAGTAATTCTATGGAGACCCGGGTGGGTCTGGAGGAGGGGGGTGCAGCTAATGAAATAAGCAGAACAATACAGCTGATCAATGATGGTAGTGTGATGTGGGTTTTGGGACAGGGGGGGGAAGGAGAGTTTCCTAATGAGTTTCACGCTAATCGATGTTTTACACTTTTATTTGAAAGGACTTGCTATTGTAGCTTTGAGTGAGTCACTTAACCTGCCATTAATGGTCAGGCACCCACCTCCACCAAGAGGCTCCCGAAGACCTACCTCCCATCTCACTGTCAGCTGTCAATGCGTGTTGTCTCACTCATGCACTTCCCTGATGGTGGAATGAGCCACTGAACTAAATTCGATTATCAGATTTCCTCTCCACTTTCAAGAAACACCAAGGGCATAAGTCTGGGTATAGACAGTAGGGACTGGTATGTCCCTACCAATTATTGTAGGAGGACTGTGTGTGTGTTTAGAGTTCTGGGCTAATTTGATCCCTACCAATGTTCAAATCAAACTTACGCCCTTAGTCAAGACCCATCTGTTCCAAGAACACCTCTATTAGCCTACACCACTCCCCGTTCCCTGAATACAATCAATGTTGCACTTTCTGCTGATTTGAATAATAGTCTTACTAGGCTCTGGCTTTGTCTGGAAGATGTCGCATAGGTGGTCTAAAGGTGCTTACGATTGTACCTGGGCATTCCCTGGTAGCTCAGCCTATGCATAGCTGACTCCTGGAGAGGCATGTCTGCGTTATTCTGTCTGATCACTTGTGCGTCACCATCGACAGTCATGCACAGAATATGCAGGTGTGGAGAACAAGTGGATGGGGGGATGATGCCATATTCTAAATGCATCTAACTGCTTCAGTTCTGTCTCCCTTCCTCCTCAGACAACTGGCCCATTGAGAACAGCAGATTATTCACAGTTGACGGTCTCAAACAGAGGCGATAAACCCAAACTGCCAGCTGACCCCCAACCAGTTCCTTTGAAGAGACGTTGAGCTTGGCCTCCGGGACCGGGGGGGGGGTGGCTTCGGTATCCTCTTATTTTGTACTTTTATTAGTGCAGTTGCCCCAGAACATTTCATTTGGAAACAGCACTGCCAAGGCTACAGAGTATTAAGACAATAGAGGAGAGGAAACAAGAAAGGGGCAAAATGTGTGTATGGGTGTGTGTGTGTGTGGGGGGGGGCAGTGTAGCTAAGCACGCTAATCTCATACAGGTCAGGAACAGGTGTGTACGTGTTGTTGCGGCTGAGGCAGGGGGGCTATGGGGCGCTGTTCTGCTGAGCCCTCAGCCAGCCTGCGTGTCTCTGCAGTGGGCGAGGTGGCTGCCCCGGGGAGCGGGGCCACCCGCTTTATAAATCATCCCCCGTCCTCATCCATCATGCTGCTCGCCCAGGAGGCTTCGCTGCCAATGCTGAGCCCCTCGTAACAAGATGATTCAGCTCCCGTTTCCCCCGACGTGCACATCTTCCCACTGTCTCCGCGGCCAGCTCATTAGCGCCAGGTCGCGGCTCCGAGCCACGTCTCCCGCCGTTAATGAAGACGGCCGGTACAGCCAATCAGCCACTCGTATTCTGCGTCCGTCACCCTGCCCGTGATTTTTCCGCCCACATCGTAGCCACACCATCCCTTCACGTCTGAAGCTTTTAAAAGCATAAGGGATAGAGATGCCATCCAAGATACTATTAAACCAGAAGACAGAGGGATACCTCTGTATCACTGTCCTGAAACAATAAAAACCGAATACTGCAAAATATTTCCCGCAGAGCTGATCGATTAAAGGCGTATTCATGAACGTTCAGTTTCTCGGGAAGCTGCAACACTGTAGCTGTGTGGCGATGAGGTGCCTCTCTCAAGGACACAGCGGCCCCTTGCTTAACGTTTCAGAGGGAGACGGGCTCCATTCAAACTCCCAGTTGCCCGCCTGCTGCCGGCTGTTTGTAAGATGCCTGGAAGAGAGGATGAACCGGAACAAGCTGAAAATCTGACGGTTCCACGTGCTGGATGCCCCTCGGCAGGAAGGGAGAGCGGATCATGACAGGCACATTCATACACGGATCTCCAGCACCCAGTCTCATTGTAGCACCATTTATTCATCTTTCTGAACACATTAAAGTTTGCTTTAAAAGGAAAGAGGAATGAAATTGTTGAATTGTGCATATTTTTTAGGCTATACAGTCTTGCTGGTAGTACTCGCACAAACAGATTATTCTCGTTCAAGTTGCATTATGCTACAATGACCCCTGGGGAAGAATTTTAACAGTGCGTTTCTCTAGATCCTAATCAAACTAACCTGCTGAAACGGCAGCTGTCATAGAGGGAGTCGAGATGCAATAGGTGCATAAACTTACACGACCCTCCTGGGACAACCAAGGTGATTTCATGATGCACCATCTTACTGAGCACATTCTTAGCCCTAATTTGGGCCGTCTTGCTAAATTTCCAGTACTACTAGCCTTGCTACATAGAAATAGCCACATATCAAACTGGACACCCCGAGTTACCTGTTTTACCATATGCTTACGGTAAATCCAAGTACACATGTCCCCAGCTCCACATCTGCATGCAGGGCCTGATAAGGCTGCCTTGGCTTGGCAGCATTCTGTTCACACTCTCTTTTCTGTCCCACTTGCTGTGATTTGATGCCCTCTGTCGCCCTCTTGTGCATCACAGCCAGGATCACTGAAGTGGGCTCAAATGACACTTTTGCATCTTCATATAAAAATATTGTGGCGACCCATGCGTTTGTTTTATATGATCGCAGTGGTAAACTCATCAGTATATCAAACAGAGAGATGTGTGGCACTGAACTGAGATATGCTGAACTGAGCTGGTCTCCTGGCTTGGGCTCTAGTTAGGTCCCAGCTTCAAGAGAGACTGGGGGCTTGCAGACACCATGTACTGAAGGCTCGATGCATTAATGACACCTGCTGAAGTATCACGCAGACTTTTAACGACTGAGTAAAGATGTTCCAAACTGCATCACGCCAGTCACATTTGGAGGTGGAGCACAGGGACAAGACAATGCTGCAGGTCAGGCCTGGGAATGGTGATCTGACATTATTATCACCCAAAGTCATGGGTTTGCTTTCAACCTTGATAGGGACTAAATCAGCCCCAAACCTTCCTCCCCCTTAAACTCACACAGTCCGACAATATTTATAGGAACAAGTTCTTACAGGCCATATACCCAGATCTATGCCTGTGCTTTAACCAGAGCATTGCAGATGCAAACACCATAGAAAGGAGATGCTACCGGATTTCAGATTAAGTAAGGTACCGTTGTTTTTAAAGCACACAGGCAACAACTATGTCCATTGTGCATTGTTAAAGTGTGGGGTTTGAAATGGATATCTAGCACCACCTAGTGAAGAAACAGTACACACCATGTAAATCTGAAAAATTCTTTATTGATTGAAATTCTTTAAACCTTTAATGTTGGAAAACTTTGATACCCCTGCTTTTCCCTAGTCATCTGATGGATAATACCCACCTCAGTGGACAAATTAACATGCAAACACTTGGTATGTTTGACACAGACAGCACGCTGCAAGCACTTTAAACAGTTTAGCAGAAAAGGAAACCAAATGAATGGGTTCCATTTCCTTAACTAACATTATCTAAGCTTCATAAGCAATTATAAACCAATAGAAAGCACCTCCACCTACAATAAAGGGTCAATATATAAGTTTAACTTTTCCCTTTAGGGTAAGTAGCAATGCACCTGGAGTGCCATAAATTCCAAGTCACTAATCTCAGCCACACAGCTGTGGCGTGGCTTTGAAATGAGTGAGGTGCAGGAGATCCGGGGGGGGGGGGGGGGGGGGGGGGGAATTACGCATTAAAAACAAAAAAAAAAACCCGTTTCCATTTAAAAAAAACCCATTTTTTTGGTGTTTTTATTTTAAATTACACAAAACG
>JAODKM010000108.1:19629995-19649424 GCA_026780845.1 Petrocephalus sullivani
ACCCTGCGGTACCCCACTATGAATGCAGGCCCACTGTGACATTGTGCCTCTTATAACTACTCGCTGCTTCCTATCTGATAGGTACGATACACGGGGCCACTAGGGTGCATCATATACTTTCTTCGGGAAAACCTGTTAAGTTCCATCAAATTATGTCAAATTTGGTGTCCATGTAGAAAAGAAGTGTGGAAACCACAAAATTAAAATTTGACTAAATCCACTGTGTAGTTTTTGAGATATTCACAAAGGTACATTTTTGTATTTGTTCAACTTTTAAAATTGTTATATTATTCCTAAATTATAGAGAAGAAATTAATTTCAGTTATGCAAGTATTGCAATTAATGGTACAATGGCCACCTTTGATTTTAGGTATCAATCATGTCTCTCTGACTTCTTGTCCTATCCCTGTCCATCTCCTCTCCATCATGGCCCTAACAAGCCACGCCTGTTACTCGTTTATCCCTCGCCTAACCTCTTGTTCCTGACCCTTGTGTGTTAATTCATTCCCAGCTGCCTCTCATTTGTTCCCTGGTTAATTCTGTATATGCGTTCTTCCCAGTCCTGTGTTCCCCAGTCTGGGTCATTAATGTCAATCCTCCTGTTGCCTGTGCCAATCCCAATTTTGGCCTTCCTATTTTGACCTCCCGTGGTCCTGTTTTTTCCCTGCCCCTATTTTGTCTAATAAAGCCCTTTTGTGTTCTCCTGACACCTGCCCTCAAGTCCTTCATTTCTTGTGATGCAACAGAATGACTGAATCCCGGGGCTGTTACCTTAGTCCCGGCTTTCGGGCATCCCTGCATCCCATGGACCGGATTCCCCATAATCCCCAAATCCGGAGACCAGTCATCCGAGCTGTGGAACCCGCCAGAGCCACCCCACCTCTGAGCTGAGGACAACTTCTCCCTCCTGTTCGCCGACCTTGAATGGAGGCAAAATCCCACTGTGAAGAAGGTGGCCAAGCCCAGAACACTCCTCATGCCTCACTCAAGACACGGACCCCTAGGAGACAGAGAAGATCCAATGTTGTATTTGTGAGATGCAGTGGCTGATCGAACAGCATCAAGCTGCTCGGCCTACTTCCTGTCCGCAGCCTCAAGCCCCTCAGCCCGCTGCCTGTCTGCAGTTCGCCGCAGCTCCACCAGCCAGCTCCAGCTGCAAGAGAAAGACGCTGAGGAAGCTGGCTGTTCCTGTGGCTGCCTCCTCGCCTGACCTGGTGCCTCTAGAGCCCTACCCAGGAGAGGCCACTGCTGCATCTCCCAAGCCCGGCCCAGGAGGGGCCACCTCTCGTCCTGAGCCATCAGACCCGATCCCAGCAGGGGCCGCCACTCATCCTGAGCTTCCAGAATCTGACCCAGCAGGGGCCGTCCTCACCTCTGCTGCACCCCTAGGGGCTGTCTCCCCCCCCCGCAGGCTCTCCGCCCAGAGAGGGCTGCTCCGCCCGAGTCCCTGGCTCCCAGCTTGATCTCGCAGCAGCTGTGCCATTCCGCAAGGAACCCCAGTGGTCACCTGAGGTGTCCCGGCTTTGCTCTGCTCACCCCCTGCTGTCCCATCACCTCCCTCCTTTCCTCTTGCTGTCCCACTAGAGCACACCTCTCCCCCCGGTGTCCCGCGTTCTTTCTGTGGTGATTAAAACGACAGAAAAATACATTATAAAAATGCAACGTGAATGTCTCTTACCAGAAATAATGACCCGGTTATTGACTATAATCCACAGACTTTGTAGTGAGCAGTTTTATATACAAACAATTTTCTTCTACCAAACTGCATATGCTTATCGTATCTGCAGAAGATATCACTGTGGTGTTCGTGCTCCCAGTAGAACAACCTAGATGGGTGCCGCGACTGACTTGGACTAGGGCTAAATGATATGATTAATTCCCCCCAATTCCATGATAAATTTTGCTGAGTTTCCCACAATGAACTTCACTGACCAGCCAGTGGACAGCTACCAATAAAATCTGCCAAGCAGGGGGGCTGACAACAGAAAAAATTATAAACTTAATTTTAAAATATTCAGCAAATTATTTTGAGCCCCACAGTTTGAGAATCACTGACCTGTAGGGTGTTCCTGGGAAGTCTGCAAAAAGATCCATGGAATACGCTTAGATGTCAGGTTGCGTGTTCACAAGATGCCAGCCCCAGGCTCCCTTTTTGTCATCTCGTGCCTTCTGTCACTGCTGGTTCAATTTTGGGGCTATTTTTCTCAGGTCTGTCAGGTGTAGACTTTTATCCACAAAATAGATCAAATAGAGTAAATGGAGCAGTTTTATCTCAGAATTCGATCAGCTCCAAATCTTCACATGCCTGCAAAGGTTCAAAAAGATCTGTCAAACACTTTTTGAGTTATCATACCAACACCATCAAGTCATTTTTTTTTATCACGTAACAGAGTACGAATACCAGTGCTTGTTGTCTGGTATTCATTGAGGCCACCTTTATTTGTACTATTTAGAAAGATACAGAAAAACTTTATTGATCTCAGAGGGAAATTGCTTTGTAACCTGCTGCTGCTAGGCTCACACCTGCACTGTCCTATAATTATATAATAATATGATATTATTATGGTAACAACCGAAATGCATACTTATTTTCTGTGCATTTTAGCTGTTATGACAAAAATACCTTGCATTTTACCCTTTATTCCTTGAAAGATGGAACATTAGTCAATGGTGTTACAGATATGATGCAACACCAGTGACATTCTGATTAAAATTGTTTTTTTTAAATTACTTGCGGGTATGGTGACCATGTGCAACTATTTAATAGAATGTATTTGATATAAAAGATACATAGGATTATTTTGACAAAATCCACAGCCCTTACAGCACATAACATCAGTGATATGTACGTTATGTGCTGCCTGAAAAATATTTCAATACATTTATTAAATAAAATGTGCAAATATGGATTCACCTTCTTATTCCTTGAGATGCTTCCTCTTTGATGACCCTTGACACAAGGAAGTAGTTTAATAGAGCAGGAACTACACTGCTCAAAATAATAAAAGGAACACTTTGAAAACACATCAGATTTCCAAAAACTTGCTGGATATCTATACTGATGTGAAGGGGGTAATGTGTTAGGAATGAAAGGATGCCACATCGTTTGGTGGAAATGAAAATTTTCAACATTTTTCAATGAAATTTCATTGCTGCAACTCAACATTGTACTCAGTAGTTTGTATGGCCCCCACGTGCTTGTACGCATGCCTGATCTAGTAAAAGCTGAATTATTTTGTACAATTTCATGAAGTTATACCTTTTAAAAATATTGTCACAATCCATGGGAAGAAGGACATGGGAGAAAGTGTTGGGGGCAAACAAGTTTTAATAACTTTTTTTAAGGGTTATATTAGAAACAAACCAAAAACAAAAGGATCACAGGGGATCCAAAACAGGGAGAACAACTAACAGGGGAAGGATCAGGCACCAGGTAGAGCAGATGCTACAGTATGACTTCAGTGACTGGACTGGGGAGTACGGGACTGGAAGGCGTTTATAAAGGTTACAACAAGAGGCAGCTGGGGTGAGTTAACATGAGGGCAGGAATGAGAGGTAAGACTAACACAGAACAGGTGTAGCTCGTTAGAGCCACACTGGGGAGAAAATAGGAGGGGCAGGAAGGCAGGGGGTGACCACTGTTCTTATTAAAAATGGTTCCTCAAATTTTGAAAGTTTGGTTATGTGATGAACAGGTATAGAGTAACTATGAACATGATAAAAACAGAGAAATTAAACAAATCATGTCATGATTCCCCACTCCAAATGGAGAGTGACCCACGTACTAACAATGGGCTGAGGACAGAGCACCAATGGAACACAAATGCAGCAGGGCTTGATGCACTTGTGTTGTGACATGTTACTCCCATGACATCAGTAAAATTATCTGCCATTGTGCCACAGTAGCCCTTCTGTTGGTCCGTACCTCATGGGATCATTTACATCTCACATCGATGAGTCTTGGCTGCCCAACATCCTGCCGACGGTTTGTGGCTTTTCCCTCCTCAGACCACTCTCAGAAAGTACTCACTGTGGCTGACCGTGAGCTCCCCACAAGCCTCGCTGTTTCTGAGATGCTCTGACCAAGTCATCTGGCCACAATGATTTGGCCTTTGTCAAAATCACTCAGATCTTTGCCGCTGCTCATTTCTTCTGCATTGAACATGTCAGCTATGAGTATCGAATACTTGCTTGCTATCTAATATTCCACAGACATAGATATGTGCAGTTTTCTTTTTAACCTCTAGGTTTTATAATAGATAAGCAATTAAAACCAACACTATGAAACACACATTACTTCAGTTAAGAATGAAGATAAATCAGTAGATGGTGGTGTGTCAATCAGTGGGCTAAACCGCTGTGCCTGTGATTGAAATGCCACTGGTTTGAGCCTCTGCAAAATAGTCAAACGTCTGTGGGCCTTTTGAGCAGGGCCCTTAACCCCCAGTTCCTGGGGTACTGCACACCGGCTGTTTCTGCACTGCGATATGTGTTCATGCCTCATCTGTAGACAGTTAATAAGAAAGTTGCTTTTACCGGAACAATATGTTAGATTCAAGATGTTTTATTTATATACACAAAAAGTACATTAGAATGCTTACTCATTCGTCCATACCCAGCAGAGCTTACAGCATACAAATAATTAATAATAAATAAGTAATTGATATGCAATAATCCAGTGAAAACAAGTAACACATGTGACGTAACAAGTCACATGACGTGTAGGTGCAAGAAACATTGCAGCAGCAGAGACTTATAATGAGGGCAGTTTGAAGGAAGGAGCTCCTCCTGAATCTGGTAGTCAGCGTTCTGCGTTGTTAAAAAAAAGTCCCCTGAGAAATGTACGTCGGACAACTTTCCAAAGATGTCGGGTCCATTCATGCATAACAAAGTGTTCCCAGGACAGTGCTCTACATACAGCCGGATAGAATAGAATACTGTGTGAGATAGCAGGTAATTGCATCTGTGTTAAGCAATGGAATAACAAAAGCAATACTTTGTATCTCCTTCATGTAAAAAAGAAATGTTAATAACCTGATGCCTTTTGAAATGCTCAGTTCTAGATTTTTTTATTTTATTTTAATTCAAAGCATTCTACTAAAAGGAAAGGCTTAAGGCTGTGAACTAAAATAAATTTGTTCTCCAACCACGTTCAATTCGATACATGAAGATTGAAGATTATTTTTAGTTTTATGTATCATATTTTTTGTTTATATTCTGGCACTAAAGCGGTACTATTAACTTGAGCGAGGAATTTTTAGGCATTCTCCTGAGATTTGCAGCATGGAGCAGCATAGCCCTTCTGTCTGCTAGTGCAGGCTTTTCACCATGTAAGGAGTTTTTGTTTCGCTACACAGAAGGGGTTTGGACACAAGGCCTTGCACTTAAATGCATAAACTCCATCCCACTTTACTGCTATTTCCCGCTCTAGAATCAGTTTCCTCGGTGTTTGGTTAGATATGCCTGGGGATACAAATTCCATGTCATGTTTTCCAAGGCAACCCTATTCACTGAATAACTTGATGTTCCCTAATACTTAAGCAATGCAGTTAATAGGCGGTAATTTTGTCCATCGATCCAGCTGTCCATTTTCCATGTGTTAAGTAAATGTAATGCAGGGTTTGCTATGAGCCTGGAGCTTAGTCAGCATAATTTAAAATTAATCTGGGTAATTCTCCTACAGATATTACATCCTTTATTACCAACATTCAGAAAGAAAATTTTGGAGTATTCTAGTGCATGACGTTACCACGGTAATTACATTGTGTTGTAACTGAATGTTTAACTGAAAGTTTTTGCTGTTTTTATATTATAAGCATTTTTGTCATCAGATGAAAATGCAGCACTTCACATATTTAAATGTAATCATCTAAATGAATAATGCAACATACAGTAGCTCTGACAGAGTAGCTAATACTGTAGCATTACAGTAGACATGTAAACGCTTCTTAGAGTGTGTTTTTTCTTAATCTTGTGTAACTGCACTTCACACATGGTGGGCTCTTGCTGGAATTTCTATATGATTATCTGTCAGAGCCGAAAGGTGAAGAATGTCAGCATCACAGTCTATCCCGAGACACAGGGACTGTTCTGTGTACATACATGGCCAGTGACTGAAAGAGGGAAGGAGCGAGAGAAGGAGGGAGAGAGAGAGAGAGTGAGAGAACGAGAGGGAGAGAGAGGAATTCAAGCTGCAATATCGCGGGCGGTGCTGCTGGCAGACAGCCAGCGAATGAAAAATCCTTTTCCCAACACACAGTGCCTCAGTGATTGGATTACCGCACATGACCAGCGTTCAGCTGTGTGACTCACTGCACTCTTTACTTGCTCTATCACCTTCCTCTGTCCAAACACAGCAAGCCAGCAGCTCGTGTCTGAGTCCTCTTTCGCTGAGAGAGACCGTTCTGCTCTTTTGTTTTCAGGATGTCTGAGTCTGATTTACAGAAGGAGAGGCTCCAAGCCCTTGCAGTAAGTTGTGGCTTTCCTCGCTTTTCCATTAGGCTTTTTTGGCTTTCTGGGAGTAGCTCTGTTCAGTGGTTCTTGAGCATGACTCTGATGGATGTAATGGTTGATGTGGACAACATGGCACTCTCTTCTCAGTAGGGGCTTGATGGCTGAAAGACAGTTCTGTGTAAAAGTACTAACATGCTATGTGCTCCTTGTAGCAAAAAATCTTCATATGTTCTGAGAATTTACATAGAATAAACAGTTATGAACTAAGGAAAGTGGCAATAAAATGAAGTTTGGCAGAGGTTAATCATGCGGTATGCACAGCAGCGCGGGGTAGCGAATAGAAAGCTATATTGGCAACATTAGCCATAGAAAATAACTATAGAAAATTCACATTTAAAATACACATGTATTACACTAGTAAATAGTTCTGTTAATGAATTATAAAGATAGCTATTAAGAAAATGAAATGCTTTGTAGGTATTTTGTAAATATACTCAATAGTTTCTTGTATCTATTCTTACTACTAGGGCTGGCTTTGGGTGAATTCTGGGCTGCATATAACTTTGATCATAAAAACTTTAAAGAAAAGGTACTAATGGAAAGCTTGTTCTAGCTAAGAATAAGCAATTATTAATGTATGGAAAACAGCGTAATCATCCTCCATGTTTCTGTGATTTTTCCACAGACCAAAGGTCATTAAAGGTCTAAGTTACGTTGACTTACAGTAAGCTTGAAACTTGAAGTTATTTTCTGTAATGTAAAATTGAATAAATGACCTACTTTTCCTTCACTTTTAATGAACTGTGCCCCCAGTAATTCAGTAGTTTATCTGACTTTTTGCAGTACGAATGTGTTTCATATATTTTATTTTTCACTTTATATCATTGAAAGTGTAGTTTGCAAACATTATTTTTTAGGAAATGGTTCCGTAGGCTGTTTTAAAATTCATCAAAACTGTCTCAGTTTCTAGGGTTTATTGATAATTATAGCTATTATGTAAACAAAAGCAAAAAAGTACCATTCAGATAGCTGCATAATTACATTTATGCCACCATTTTAAACATAAAGTATGAATTAAATATTTCCAAATTAAATACGTATAAATGTACATTCAAGTTTTAGGAGCCAGTTATTTATAAGTTAAATGCTTTGTTATTGCTACGGTAACATCATAACATCGTCATAAAAGCCCTACATTTAATATATCAAATGTGTTAAGCACATGCAGAATGCACTTATAAAATTCTTTAATCTGTGCAGGCCAATATTTATAACATTACATCACAAGCATTTTATCATTCACGCCACACAATTGCCAATATGAGTGTGCTAGAATATCTTGTTTGTTCCATTACAAATTCATGCTGGCCTTCATTTACATTTCGCAGCCGAGTAAGCACTTCCAAGAACTGTCAACTTTAAAATCTGACAACTATACACTGTTAATCTAATATGTTAATTTAATCTTTGCCAGTGAAACAATTGGAATAAAAGCTCCATGGGTTGCGACTTGTAGAGGGCTGAGTACCCATGCTCAGTTTTTAGATGCCTGCTTGAAGTAGTCTGAGATATTTACACAGATGTTTTCAATTCCTCAGTCCCCTACTTCTATGCGGCTCCTCCCCTTCTCTTCTCAAGCCCCATATGTCTCGATCTAGGGAGGGAACTCTACTGGTAGCTAATTTTAGCATCAGCTGTCTTGGCTATCTCTACCCGTTTGGGGCGGTGGGGTTACAGAAAAACGTCTGGCTGGTGAGAGGGAGCTTGCATTTAAATTTATCTAAATATATTAAACATGCACAGAACTTACATCCGTATAATGCACTGTATTTGTAATGCAAATACAACCTGATAATGAACAATGTCACATATCCTCCCATCACCTACCTCTCTGAGGTTCTCCAGTTTAGGTTCTTTACAGTTCTTGTCAGTCTTGCTGTGGTGAACTTCAAGTGACTTCTCACGATGGCGGGAGCAGAAAAAATGTGCTTCATTTTTATAAAAAGAGATCTGAACAGGAGGTACCATAACTATTTTTACATTTTCCATTGATTTCCCCCTCCAAAATTACAGGTTTCTGTGTAGTCATGTTAGAAAACTTGGCAAGCAAAGTTGAGGCTTCCAAGTCCCCATAATCTAATTCTTAAAGCAGATTTCACCTCCTTTCAAAACATGTACTAGACATATAATACCTGTATGGTGATTTGGGATGTTTCCACCTGATTGATTATTGCATACCTGCTGTTGTTTGAGCTGGGAACTCTTGCATTTTGTTTGCAGAACAATGAACCTTAAAATGTTACCTTCTTTACATGCTTCCTCTCCAACACTTGAACATGAATTTTTCAAATTTCTTCTTTTTGTTTTAACTCTGAGTCAGGTATTTCCCCCAAATCCCCTACGGAAATAGTCTTTGTTTGTCTTGCAGACCATCTTTAAATTTATATACCTTTTGTTGGTTTTACTTCGGCCAGGTAGCAGCACCTACATAAGCCCTGTTACCTAAAAGCATGTCGGTTCTGTCTATGTTCTGATATAGAGAATTAGAGAATGAGTCAATATTCCACCAGATGATTTTAGAAAACTATGAAAATCTTCTGCTGTAATGTGTAAAAATGTCTGTAGGTTCTCTCCATATTGAACATCGGCATAACATAGATATTCTTCATACTTTTCAGAGATCTACATATGTTCTATAATTCAGCTATGCACTGATACATACTTTATTAAATTAGTCATAGACATTCTAATTTCTCTAACACTATCCGTTTTTCAAGAATGCACTTTCTATGTACCTGCTAGTTGCTTATACTGCACATGAAGTTAAATTCTAACAGGAATGCATTTAGCCGTGCCATTTTATAAAGATGTCTTTATGTTCAGAACTGAAGATTGGTTCAGACAAACATGAGCGATAACAGCGTCTCTTTCTACATTTGCAGTTAAAACGAAAAAGGCAAGCAGAAATTGAAGAGAAACGACGGAAACTAGAGGATTTAATATTACGGCTACAGCACCTCAAGGTAACATTCAGACGACACTTACGAGTATACTTTACCGTCCCATCCCCCATGAGAAGATTTCCCAAGTTCCCAAGTCCTAGGAAAAGGCTGAGTTCATGATACTTTTCATTCTGAGCCACCTTTAAGATCACAAAAGTTTTAATTAATTTAATTTAATTTCCACGTCTTTGTCTGTTCTTACAATATGGTCTTGTTGGGTTGTAATTAATTTCACTTTGGCCAAGGGGTATTCTGGCAGACAGAAGAGGAAAACATGGGTGGATGGCAAAGGAAATTGTTAGCAACACACCAAAGGGAAGGGGGAACAATTGCTTGAATATTTTGTTTCACAAACTAATAGGAAAACATAGCTATAATACACACAGATGATATTCTGTTATATGTTATGGATTGTATTCATATTTTTTGAAGAAGAATGTGAGACACAAAAAGCAAGATGAATAGCAGGATATGGGATGTTTGCTTTAGTGTTAGTATACACTGAGTATATGCCTCATTCTCATCGGAAAGCTCATTTGTAACACTGATCTCTTGACCCCAGAGCAATCCTTGGCTCTCATCCAAAATAAAGCAAAAATCGTGCTTTGAAACCACTATTTAAAATGTGATGCAAGAGGAAACTTCAAGTGTGCTACTGCACCACATTAAAATTTCATTCTGTGCCTTAACGTTTACTCATCAGAAAAAGCACGCTTTTATTTGCACTGTGTTCCGCATGCTTCTTTTAGAGTAGATCGGAGACTGACAGATTTCAGATATATAATATAATTTCACTACACCGAAATCACATGTTTTCTTCTTCATTATGACAGCTATGAAGTAAACATTACATGCAGTAACTTAGCAGTGGTTCATTGAGAAATCCAAAGAAACAAAGCTTTGCCTGCGCCCCCCAGGTCAGAGAGGGCCAAACATTTCAGAGAGAGCTGTCCCAGTACCACAGACACTTTGCAGGCTCTGAATCGGGTGGCTTTTTTATCTTCTCCCTCAGTCCAAAGCAAAACGAGAACGATGGCTTCTTCAGGGAACATCAGCAGCAACACAAGAGGAAGAGGACGAGCGGCGAAGACAGATAGAGAGGGATGAGGAAGAGGTGAAGGAACTAGAGGAGGCCATTCACAGGTTAATATACGTGTGTGTGTGTGTGTGTGTGTGTGTGTATAGTGTAATATGGCTCATATTTGTTAATGTTCAAATGTTACAATCAATGTCTTTATTTCGTTTTGGAAAGACTGTGGTATCACACCACAATGCATTGTTCCATTAAGTGAAGAGAGTTTTTTTTTTTAACACCCCCTCTTACTTAAAAATATTTTGAATTCAATCGACTTGATTCATACTTGTGAGAAATTAATTATCAGTCTTAACTGCTGGAGCTTGAATCTCGGTTGTAGTGTAATAAATCAAGTGTTTGATGGTTTATTGGGGGTGGGGTATCGTGGCAGAAATGACACTGTGCTCATGCCCTCTACTCATGAGGACACATAATTGTGTGCTACACAAGTGCTAACAGCGGTTGATTTGTATATATTTATAATTACAGTGTCATTTTAATTTTACTTTGCTGTTTTACAATAGCAGTGACTGCTTGAAAAATAATATATATTTCTTCATGAGAAAGATTTGCTTTGGGGTTTGATCTATTCAAGTCTATTCAGGTGGTTTCCAGAGTCCAACAGGCCTGTACTGATGAACTTGTAACACAGTGTTCTGTACTGTGCATACTGTAGATAACTTTATTATTCCAAAAATGAAAGAAAAATGCTTTAAGAATACTTATAATGGTAAGTTCAAGTCCTTAAGTCCTCTGAGATGGAAATATCAAAGTCTATGTTGATCTGGAAGACATGCTAAAGTGGCACGAAGTCTGAGCGGATATGTCACCTACAGGTGCTTGCTGCCTGCTTGTGGTGTGGCATCTTCCCAAAGGACTTGCTAACTTCTTCTGTAATGTCAGTGTTGTGGATTGAGACAGCCTCGCAGCCCAGGCATTTATCGGCCATGCATGTTGCCATCAAAGTCTGTCTGCACGTCCTATACGCACTTTCTCCATGATCAGTAAAGTCATAACTAGTGAAAGATGGTAACTTAATGCCTGAAAAACAACCATGTTCTGCATAATGTTCTTTATTTAAACCAGCACAGTATTGGTGTACCAGTGCTGTAGTGGTAAAATTGAAAAGGTAGTAGCAGCAACAGGGAATAGTAATGTGCATTTTGTGGTTGCTATTTCATGACTGCTAGCTATCAAATTATACTAATATTTGAATGCCATCATAAAGTAAGCTATATTTAGGGTAGCTGTCTTACAAAGATAGACAGCTCTCCGTTTAAGCTTCCCACTTTGGCAGCGATAAGTACACGGACTGCGGCGCGCTAAGTAGTGTTATCTTAAATAACGGGTGTCTGTATTCGAAAGAGGCCTAGCTCCTTTCCAAGGCTCCGCACTTCCTAAAAAGGCGCAGTGACATCATTTTGGACCATTCACCCAGATTCCTGGGTAGTGAAATCTTTCCCACGGCCTACTTATAAACTAAGTAGTGGTAAACTATTCCTAAATTATAGTCATTGAGAAGGGGGAACAAACTGAAGGAACTGAAGTAAAGCGTACATCATGAATACTGGATATTGTTGTATGTTGAATATATTGTATATTGTTGTTGCGATTAGCCAGCCTACATACCTAATACTATATCACCAGATCAACTCACGCATAACGGATCTAGTTGATTAATCTACCCAGATAGCAAAGTTATTTAAACCTGGAAATACAAAGAAGAAACGATTTGCGATGCTGTGCAGAGCAGGCTTGAGTGAACGTGGCAGCTCTAACTATGCATCATTTGCCCATAACAGCCCTATAGTCTCGAATAACGAGAACATAAAAGATCCAAATTTCTAGCTTTCAGAAAGAGCCAGGGGGGGAAATGCACTAGATTTAAATTCGCCTTTCGTCTGCTGTTGTATCTTTAAAACGGGGATCTGAATGCTGCACCCTAAAAGCTTCCAGGAAAACGGCAGAGGATAAAATGATGCATGCTTTCCGGGAAGCGTCGCTGGCACTACAGTCACGGATTTTGCCGAACACCACGCGGATTTGTAAGTGTGTTTTATATCTAATGTATGCCGTGGGTTTTTTTCTCATTTAATGAGCCGTGGGCACTGAAAAGGGGCTTTCCTGGCGAATCAGGGATATATGGAGACTGCTGATTAAACAGAATTACAATGAATGTGCACATGAATCTGTTAATAAGCAATATTCCCGGCTGTAGACTTCCTTTTTATGCTACAAAGCCGCACCGCAGAATGAAGAGTAGTTTTTACACGTGCGTTGGATTGTACAGCTGCGATGGTGAATTGGATTTATCACCTGCTCTGCTGTATCTGAATGTACAGAGGTAGAATTAAGCCGTATTAACGCGCTAGCTAGGTTTATTCTAGAAATCCATTTAATTTGCGTTTTTTTTTTGTTGCTTCGTGTTTATTTGAATGAAACTTAGTTATTCCTGGTTCACATAAATAATGCGATTATTGGAAACGGGGGCTGTTTAAATGGCCGTCTCCCATAATGTGCCGGGTGTGGACTGCTCCTTTCTGTCTAACATTCGCCTTCATTGTCACAAAAATCCAGTGTTAATACCAGCTAAGCTAGCTCAGTATTAACTGTGAGCATATTAAAGCACGGATTTAATTATGGAGGGGAAATCAGAAAAACGTGTGTCCTGTGCAGACAAAATATGAAAGACGAAATGATCCTTGTTTGCAGCGCAGGTCCGCAAATAAGAGGGAGAAACCGAAAGGAATATTATATAACCCCACGTTATAAGTTAAAATATAAGTGAATGATGTTCACTTACTATAAAGGATATTGGTATAATACCACCGATTACTGTAGATTTGAAGAAGTACTTCTGAAAAGGAAGCAAAGGGTCTAACTGACCTTTTCATGAAAATGTCGCTGGGACATGAGGAAGGGATTTTCTTCAGCAGTTTTAAAGATAGTCTGATATTCCTAAACTACTAGCTGTTTTAAAAATAAATAAAATAGATAAATGAATGAATGCTTCAATGTGAAATATATACTATTGTCAATTTGGAAAACGCAGAAACGCACGAAAAACGCTCTAAAATCAATGATAACATTTACAGCGTCTGTTATCTATATGACCCTTACATTAATATTCACTCCTATCTATTATGAGTCAAACAGCTGCAGGAAATTTGACTGTTAAACGGTGAAAGGTATTTATTTTATTTAGGATTAGGATGTATTTATTTTATTTAGATTTCCACACAAGCAGGTATAGAAGACTGATGGATTTCCTGACTGTATTCGACAAAGTATATAGCATTTAAAGATAGTAACACAATTACAATTATTATAGAGTGACAGAATCATGACCTTTATACATGCCCAAATATGTATATATTCGTGGGATAAACTCATGTTGCTTTGGCAACTGGGGCCTGTTCCAGTAAGCAGGATTTCTTGCTTAGCTGGATAACTTGTCGGATTTAAGGTAGTCTGGACATTATCTTCATTCACTTGCATTTAGCCCAGATTACCTTAAATCCGATCAATTATCCGGATAAGCAAGAAATCTGGTTTCGTGGAACAGGCCTGCCTGTTCTGCAAAATTCTCAAGATGTCATAACCTGAAGTACAGACATAACATTATTATTATTAAGAATGATAATAATAATAATAGCAATAGCTGACATAAACTTCACATGAGGCATGGTTTTCTGGAAATTAGTATTATTTAACATATCATTATTGATTAGTGCTTGTATCTGTATCTGGTTAAGTGTGTAATTAAATGTCACCTAGCAAAGTGACTGAAAAACAATCTTGGGGTTGTCTGCTTACTTACTGACCTAAGCTGAACCAACCTCATCCAACCTAACCTGTGAGTTTTGTGGGTCATGGCCCTTAATTTGATGTTTAGGCTCCTGGAGACTGGAATTTGGTTTGTTTCCAGCTTCTTCTGAGAGTTTCGTTTTCGGTCTTAAAAGTATAGCATTGATCTCTGGGTGAGCTTTGTAAGTTGAAGACCTCTTTTCACCCCCTGCTTCTTCGTTCTGACTTGGGTGTGGCCTTCTCTCTATTGCTAGGCTCACAGCAGACCACGTGTGGGTCATGTGACACCATGAAACTTAACATGCAGGGTTGTCAACTCTCACGCCTTAATCCCATGCTCGCAGAGGAAATCTCACACCAAATCTATAGTATTCCATTATGAACCTAAGATGAGATGAGCATGTGAGACTCGTATCATGTGACTACTCGATTTGGACCGGAAACCCGGTTTGGACTATACACACAGAAATTGCGTAATTCCTGCTTCAGGGCAGCTGCTCAATTTTACAATTTGGTTTATTAATGTCTGTTTTAAAATAGTTTATATTTATCCCTTATTTGAATTACAATGTATTTATAATTACAACTTATTATAAAGAAATTTATTTTTAAATAATTTGTATTGATCACATCTATTTTTTAATTTGATTTTGACTATCAGAAGTGACCAGGTTTTTGTCAGAGTGTTATATTGAAGCCTTATAGACTGCAAACATTCCACATGCAGAATTTGTGCAGTCTTTAGTCACATATTATGATGCTCAATGCTGGTTTGTAAGTCACTCCCTAACTTGTTAGTTCTTGGAGTGTTTTATATTTTAAAGCATCCCTTACTATTTGTTTATGTTTATGTATATGTTTATTATCAGAACAGTACCAAGCTTCAATGGATGGATGGATGGATAGATAGATAGATGGAGTAGATTACATTACATTAGATTTACTTGATGATTTATTGATTGATGGTTTTTAGTCCCAAAGGACACTGCAGGTTTGTAGTAGCACCACATACAAACACATAAACAATAATAAAAAAAAACATATGGACAGTAATAATAATAATAAACAGGGACTAAATAATTTGATTATTTCTGTGATGACAGCCAACAGCAAAACCAAATCCTGGTAATATTATCTGCAAGTGGTAGTGATTCTGTGTGTTTAAGTTCCATACCACTAGATGGCAGTATGAAAATGTTTCGACTCACTTCACTTCCAAAATTCCAGGTACTTTGAGCAAGTGAAAACTTATATTGAATTTGATGTATTTAGGATTTGAGAATACTAAATTTCTCATGCATTCCTTTCTCTTTACGTATTTCTAATTTTAACCCAATAGACAATAATCTTCCTGGTCTACAATTCATCAGTGTTTTTGGTATTCCGATATTGTTTTGATATTTTTATAAATCTATGCAACACAAGTTTCTAAAAAATTTCCTCTGTAATTCCATTGCTTGCTGTATACATTGTGTTTTAAGTAGAATAGATTAGTGTTGAGTTCAGCACAGTGGCAGTGGCCCTATGTGTCTGTGCAGTTTGCATGTTCTCCCCGTGTCATCGTGGGCTTCCCTCTGGGTTCTTTAGTATCCCGCACAGTCCAAAAACATGCTGAGGTTATTTGGAGTTACTTTATTGTCAGTAAATGTGTGTGGATGGGTTTTGCTGTAGTTGTAAAGACCAACACAGCAAATCTTCAAAAAATATTACTAGTGAGGTCATTTTTCGGTCCTCTCTACTTCAGACTTAATTTTCTAAAGATCTGTGAATGCAGACGAAAAAGTAAAAACACTACTTAAGGTTAGGGCTGAGTAGGGGTTAAGGGTGTCGTGATTGGGATTAGGGTTTTTCCGATTGAAATGGATGGTCCTCAGTAGATAGGAATACAAACGTGTATGTGTGTGCGTGTGTGTGTGTGTGTGAAAGAGAGAGAGACCTGTGATGGGTTGGTGCCCATCTTGCACCTGTAGCTTCCAGAAAGGGCATTGGACCTCTAGGAACCTATATAGGACAAGTGAGTATAGAAGATGCAAACTGACACCCATCGCTACCCACTGACACACCGTGCAACCACACTGTCATTAAATTCTCAATGAAATCACCAAATACTCAGTAGAATATGTCAATATCATTTTCCAAACTTTTAAGATGGTTTTGTAAAATCTATACAGTGGTTAAAATGCCTCATCTTTTCTTTGAAAAATAAATTGATTGAATGCTATTCAGTGTTAGTGTTAGTCTTATACCTATATAAGATCGATGGATCGTAATCCTAGTTGTATAGGGAGATTTTATTCAACCCATTGTTATTTGTGGAATGTTAATGATCAAAACAATGTCGGGAAATGAGTAAAGGAAGAGCCCTTCTCGGTCCCTAGTGATGAGTTTCCTGGTTCGACATAGTTTAGGAATAATGAAAACAGATTTTTGGCCAGCATTTTTGCTGCGTGAGAAGTATGGGGGGGCTTTTTCTTGATGTTATGTAAATGTGTTTTACTCGTGGAAGGCACAAAAACGAAATGTTTCATTTCCGCACCTCACGTGCATTCGGGTAACACAGCTGTGGGACGTGGTATTGCAGTTTACAGGCTGAGTTGGGGATTTTTGTGTCTAGGTATTAATGTGTCCGGTATTTCTCTTGGTTACAGCATTTCTGATTTGGGGATTAGTTTGCTTTTATGTCATACGCACAAGGAACACATATTACTATTATGGGATGGCTGTGCCGGCAAAGCTTCGTCCGCCAATTAGCCGTTACGTTAAAACCACCGACAGGTGACGGGAATAAGCTTTATTATCTCAGGTTGATGTGTTGGAAGCAGGTGAAATGGGCAAGGATCTGGGCGACTTTCGACAAGTCTGGTGCAATCCCACGGGAGACTGCAGCACAAATAGCTGAACAAGTTAATTCTGGCTTTGATACAAATGTGTCAGAAGAGACAGAGCATCGCAGCTCACTGTGTAGCTGCAGAAGGGTCAGAGTGCCCACGATGACCCCTGTCCACCAACAAAAGCACCTACAATGGGCACATGAGTGCCAGAACTGGACCATGGAGCTATGGACAAGGTGGCCTAGTCTGATGAGTCACATTTTCTGTCACATCATGTGGACGGCCAGCCGTGTGTCAGAGTTGTTTTTGCAGACCTACAAAACATTAGGCAGGTGGTTTTGATGTTATGGCTGATCGGTGTAGGTGGCAGGTTTATGAACATGATGCCTGTCGTTGTGCAGAGTCGCCGAGTGTTAGGTGACTCAGCTCGGAGTGTCAGCCTGAAGACACTTCAGTAAAACTCTATTCCCTTTGTTTTCAACGTTAGGTTTCATGGCACATCACACCAGATATGACTTTAATCTGAATGATGTATTTGCACATCAGCAGTAACATTCTTGTGTTTCTGTAGAATAGAGAAAGACATCGATCAGTTGAAGAATGAAGAATCTGAGATTTCTGCCAAAGAACTAGTTCTCAGAGAGAGACTGAGGAACAGGCAGGAGCCTGGTGAGGACTGGCACAACGTGAGTAATCTGATCATTTAAGTAAACTAAGTGAAAATGCTTCAAGTAATTAATCATTTAATCTGTTCCCATTTAATATCTGTATATCTGCCAATCACTTACCCAGCATTGCGTGTATATGTGTGTGTGTGTGTGTGGGGGGGGGGGGTTCAGCTAAGTGCATACAATGGATTGTGGGAGAGACCTGTACAGCTCCACACATACAGGGCAGATGAAATGAGTATTTCTGGATTACTGAATTTATTTTTTTCTTTATAGAATCATCGAGAACAAGATAGAGGTATGGACATCAGCACAACCTTCTACAGAACATTATATTTAAGATCATCAAGGTGTTTGCCATTGCAGAGTCTGTGCCCATAGCTCTTTTATCTATCCAGACAGGTCAGCTTACAATGTTCTAGGAGTGTAAACAATGATAGCAAGCTTGCTGACATTGCAGCAATGTTACAGTTTTACCTTTGTATAAAAACTATTTATAGTTATGCTTATACTTAATAATACAATAAAGCCTCTGCAAGACATTTAGCTTAAGCTTAAACTCTACCTTGGAAATGGCATGCATTGGAGAGGTTTGTTGTAATGCAATGTTAAGTTGCAACCGATACTCTAATCTTAGAAGATATTTTGCTTAGAATGTGTGGAATGATTAAAAAAAAAATCAGTGTTTCTACTTAACCTTGATTTTTGATGCTTGATCTTTCTGTCATTTCTTCTTCGTAGTGCCTCTTGATTCTGTCGGCTTATACATCTCGCAGTTCCATCCCTCCTTGCTCTGCATGCCGTTGCCCTTAATGTCTGTAAACTGGTGGAGTTCTCTTTTGCTGCACACTGCTCTCTTGGATCGCGTTCCTCCTGCCTCAGCTAGATTACTGGGCTCCATTAAGAAGCCAATGACTCTGCATTTTGCCCACAATGATCCACCTATTCGGGGAGGATCCCACGAACTGAGGCGCTGATTGTTTTCGCTAATACTCTGTCACCGGTTCTGCTGTGCTAGGCATCGAGTTGCCTGAGGAAAAGAGAGGCAGAGAAATGGCAGGTGTTGGCGCTGCAGTGTTCCAGTACAGGATGTCATTTCCTCTCATGTTCTCTACCCAGCAGTGGCAGAGAATCACATCTCTTCTCAAATTCCTGGCCTCCTGGAATCACCCCCACAAGTACTACCTGCTGCTTCAGAGGACAAGAAGCTTTCAAGAAGACCCGGTAGGTGTCAGAGGTTAAGGCAGTTAGGGTCAGGGGTCGTTTGGATATCTTATGATTATTCCAGAGGGTTACTACCGAAAATAAATTTAAATTATTGTTAGGTATGAGGTTTCATTTTAGATGCTGAAATAAACTTTTTAATGTTATATACTTTTTTAAATATTAGCCTATAGTGTTGTAGCAAAAACCTTAATGCACTGCTTTTGATGAATTGTAGTTAAGCTGGACACTTGGAACACAATAAGGACTATAGTTGTGAACAGGGGCGCCATAAGGGTTGGGGGGGGGGGGGGGGGTGTCCAGGTTGGGGCGATTCCAAGGGCCTTTGCCTACCAGGGCCCCAAAAAAAAAGGGGGGCCCAAAAAAATA
>JAODKM010000108.1:19650651-19663892 GCA_026780845.1 Petrocephalus sullivani
TTAGGAAGATTGTTTTCTAGCAGTTGTGGAAGTAGTGATGGGGTGTTTTTATCTGGCGGGGTTAAGCTGCTTGGGGGGGGGGGGGGGGGGGTGGTGTCTGAGTTGGGACGATTCCAAGGGCCCTTGACTAACAGGGCCCCTAAAAAAATTGGGGGCCCAATATAATATGATTTCATATGCTTTCTGTGGACTAGATTATGTCCGTGATGCACGTTATATAAACAAATACCAGAACATATGTGGGTGACCAGAGCTGACTAAAACATTTTGGGTTCAGACTGGGTATCTTCAAATGTAGGGTTTCTTTTCCCCAAAATGAGAAGAATTCAGAACTCAGAAATGTCACGGAAAGAGAGATCCCCAATGTCAGCTGCCGACAGTCAGGGATCAGGAGTCAGCTTACGTAGGAATTCACATTCATCACAGATGCAATAACAGAATACAACTGTTCTCTTCCCCCCCTCCCCCCAAACCTAACCAGTTCACACCATGGAAATATACATAGAAAAAGACAAGAAGACTGGAGACACCGTGATACTCTCGGCCTCGGCTGTGAGTCCCAGAGAAGCCCAGCAGAGGGGTGTTAAGGTTTTCGACGACGGCTGCAAAGTGGTCTATGAAGTGCAATCAGGGCAGCCAGCTGCTGTGGAAAACGGCGTCCGCACACTGACCTCTGCAGAGGTAGATAAAATCATGCAGCTCGTTAACCAGTCTCACGGTCCTGAGGCTGCAAGCAGGCTGATGGTCACTTCTCCTGACCCAGATACTGATGTGAGCAATGGGTGTCTGGGAAAAAAGGAGCAGGGCTTACACAAGGAAGCCAGGCTGCAGATGATGCCTGGGTCACAAGGCAAGCAGGCAGCCAATCAGACCAGATTCGATTATAAAGACGAAGTCATGGAGATGCCCGAGGCCTCGTCAGAGAAGCCGGTCACTATGATATTCATGGGCTACCATAACGTGGAGGATGAGGAGGAGACGAAGAAGCTACTTGGTTTCAATGGAACAATTAAGGCAGAAATCGTGTTGATCGACGAGGATGATGAGAAGTCCCTCCGAGAGAAGACGGTCACCGACCTCTCCACGATGGATGGCAATGCAGCAGACCTGGTTTCCGGTCAGCCTCTGTCGGACACGACTGAACCGTCATCTGAAGGCAAGGATGAGAGTTCGGACAAGGAACTTCCATCTGCAGGTAGTCAAAAGAAAACCCAGTGCCACTGCTGTACTACTATGTGACCTTTTTACTCTTTCACACCTGGAGCACATTTATCAAGGCTTTTCTTATCTAGAAATCCCACCCCACTGCTAACAGTATGCACATCAATTCTGTGACCTCAACGCCGCACTGTCTCTCAACTGACATTCTCTTCACAAAGGTGACTGGCTGCACTATTTCTGCAACCATAACTGCATGGTAAAGGGTTAGGCAGAAGTGTGAGCTGGGTCTAATCTAAGAAACTGCACCTATATAAAAATAACAAAAAAATATCTGTTTCAACAGGAAAGACTTTTATAAAGTCATATACATAATGAAGCAGAACAAAGAATAATTGATCATGATTAGATGCAAATTAAGAAGACTAAGGTTTGGATATTTAGGAAATTAAAGTGTTATATATGATTTTACGGCATATATTCCAACTCACACGTGCTGTGTTCCATGGTGGTTAACCCTTCCGATTTATAATCATGCATGCATTGCCTTTCATGTTTATATTCACCATTGTCCAGTGGCCTTATCACAGTGTGGACCTCCTGAGCACTTTAGTGAGCTTGGTGATGGTCATTTTCTGATTTTCAAAAGTGAACTTAGAAAACAAAGTATTCCAGAAAAAAAAATTCTTTTCCACCAAAATGATGTTTTACAATAGAAAGCTTTTAATGTACATAAGATATATAAAGCACAGGATATTATATTGTCCATCTGTGCCTTTTTAACAGTGTATTAGTAGAAGATGTTTATTTCAATTTTGTAAGTTGTTCTTCTTTATCAACAGCATTTTTAATTATAAGGGCATTATATTCATGACAGATTTCTAGTAAATTAATTTTTTGATAAATCTTCAGTTGCATGTCCAGTATTTAAAATTCTCTAACCTCATTCATGGAGAGGTTTAGGATGTAAGTATAATTTATCTCAATCTTCTTCACCAGAATGTTAAAATGTATGATATCCAGACTTATACTTAAAATGTACGAGTACATAAATGAAATACATAAAAATGATTTCCTTCAGACATATAAAACAGTCACTGCCATTTGTCTGTAACTGAAGTGTGGTGCAAGGTTCTGGTTTACATGGTGACTTATCACGGTGCTAATATTGGGGGACCTTGTGCTTTGCTGCTCTGAAAAACAGGTACCACAGGAAAATTCAGTAAATAGTATAGCACATTTAATGCAGATTAGATGATATAAAAAGGGCTTTACTCTTTTTATAGCATCTCTTCAGTTCTGTTTTCAGAATGAACTTTTTCATAACTCCGGTAAAATTTAGTTAGCAAACCTTTTTTTTTTTGATGTGGCATTTATATTTATATAAGCCTATATTAAATATATAACACAAGTAAATCTGCAATATTAGCACACTCAACATGAAAATGTTTCTGATCTTGATGAAAAAAGGAAAGAAATAGAAGGGAGAAGTGAGTTAATGAAACAGAGCCACATTAAAGAGGCTCATATATAATGATAAATAACCCAAAGTTATGTTATGCACTTTTCTGGTCAGCTTTTCTGGTCAGCTTCAGTCCGTCACTCTGCTTAATATTCACACTCATCTAAACACGAATGCCAGATCGGCGTGATCAGCTGTATTTTGCAGAATCAGTGATAAGTATTCAGGACAGAAATCTGCCCTGGCACAGCACACGTTTCTGTGAAAACGGGAGAAGCATTCACCAGGATTTTCCAGAGTGCGAGCAGGGTTACCTACCTCCTGCACTGGTGAGGTCTCCACTGATATTTCTGAAAACTGAACTGAACCGAAGGCACTAAAATAAAGCAGGTGGTTCTGCTGACCTCCGTATCTGCTACAAAGCAAGGAAAAACTCTGTATTCAGAACTTTGGTACCAGTTTATAAAATATACATTAGGCCAGAAATATAAATTAGACCTTAGCTGAGACCGTTTTGATAAGAATTCTTCCCTGTTAGATTTATGTCGTTCACCTCAGCGCTATACCGCCGTAACACTCCATAGAGTCGCATGTGTCACAGTCTGTTTTATTCAAGACCTCCTGTTTTTCCAAAAATTCGAACATGATGTGCTAATATTTGATTGTAAATGTAGATAAAAGAGTAGCTCTGTCGCTATCACATTATCCCAGTGTAGTAGATATAGTAATGTGCCAAGGCAGTTGGCTTATATTTTTTGACACATTCTAAACATGCCTTTCAAGCACAGAGACTGTTTGGGGAGTACATTTTTGCTTGCACCTTGAATGAGACTCTTTCTTAGAAAATGTTGAATTCCCTGGTATGTGAAGTTAATGAAGAATACCCTCTGTCAGTGACTCTTTTTCTCTGAAGATGAAGTCATTAGCTTGTTGATTTCAGAGGACTGACATTTAAACCTCTGGTTTGCCACATCGTTCAGTTTTTAGCTATGTTTTTACTCAGTGTGATCTTTGTCAGAGTTTTACTTGCGGAATTCACCCTAACCCTGCAGGAATAGCAGGGGTAGGGTGACTGAATGATGGTCTCGAAAATATTGCTAGAATGCCTACCAAGAACTGCATACATCTATTAGTGATTTTTGGATAATTACTGCAATTGTTAAAAAGACATTTCAGAATAAAAAATAATCATAATAACAGCATATGCAGTATTAATTATATAAGTTGTCTTTATTCCAGTGCCAAAAATAGTTGTTTTTAGTGCCATAATTTCTCAAATTTGTATTGAGAGAGTTTATTTGTATATCACATCATTTCGATGTGCTAAATTTGAGCATTTTTGCATAACTATAGCAGGCCCACAGATCTGTTGTCTCTGTACTGATAATCACATTATTTTTATATAGTTTTCATAATCACAAACTGGCCATAATTTCGCTTTGGTTTGACATGTGGGGTTGAAGCTTCAGTAGTACTTTTTTTGTGTGTTATAGAGACATTAAACTCTGCTCTGACTTTAATTGAGATCTGTATTTTTGTAACCTGCAATGTATTTTAATGTTTCCACCCTCTCCTGCTATTATAATCTCCTTGAGTATCTCTCCCTCTCATCACCAGTTGCCATGACATGCTTGTATGTGGCTGCCCTTTTGTATGGTGTAGTCAAATAAACTGCGTTTCTACTGTGCCCACTCTGTGTGTCTGTGCTGTAATTCTTTTCCTAACATCCTCTGCCAGTGCCGAGACACTATAGCTGCATCCCTGCCACCTTTTCAGTACAACTAACCTCACTTTTCCCTACTTTGTCTGCCTGTCACTTCCAAGACTGCCCTGCTTGCATTGTTCACACCCCAAAGATATCAGTACAAATTTAAACTGCTACACTTTGCACACTATTGTCACCGGGGGAAAAAAAATCTGCTTAAACCTAGAAAATATACTTTCGTGGTTCTTGCCACTATGAAATAACTTTTTCTCATAAGGTAGAGCATTATGAATGATCATGTTTGCTGATTTGTAGTAGGACAGGGGTGGCAAACCAGATCCATGGAGAGATGCTTTGGGTGCGGGTTTTTGGGATGACTTCTCCATCAGCCAATAAAAGTGGGCGCCTAGGACTAGAGTTGAGAATCACTGCTTTTTTATTGGCTGGCGGAGAGGTCATCCCAAAAACCTGCACTGACCCTGGATCAGGATCCACAACCCTGTATTAGGATGACTTTTCTTTTTATAATATTACTGACCTGCATTCCTGTTCCTTTTGTTTATTTCCTCCATTTGTTTGTGGTTAAAATGTGTACAGTGTTCCTGTTATGCTTAATCTTTTTCAGGGGTTTTGCTAGATTGTACGATTTTCATATATGGCACTGTAATGATGATAGTCTGTATAACTCTTATGTGTGACATGCACTTCTTACACCCAGTGCGCTACACCGTAAAAAAGAAATAATGACTCAGATGGTAAAAGTAAATGAGCAGTAAGATTAAGCAGGCAGTAAAACAATACAAAAAAAGAAGGAATAAAATAGAGACTAGAGGCAATTAGCACTAATAATAGATTAGATTAGTGTTTTCTTAAAAACTCTCAGACTGGGTGCAGTTTTTGCATCATCTGGCAGGGTGTTCCACTGCATAGGAAAGAGACTCCCACATGTTTCAGTTTACTAACAATCACTAATCACAATCATAATCAATAATCACTACCATCCCCCTTATTCGGTTTTCATGTCGTATGGCCCTTACAGTGAAAAGCTTATATTTATAATACTGAGAGATCTACCCAGAAATATTTGAGTGTGACAGATCATCCCGAGAGCTGTCAGATGAACAGTTTTGCCAATTGTTGGTGGGACTGAGGAAACGCAGGAAGGGGTGGAATCCAGGCCTCATCGGTGGGTGGGGGAGGATTGGGAGGATCCGGATTACAGGGAAAGGGAAGTGCATATTAAGCCCTGTGCATTGTATCACTAGCCGGGGGCTACGGTGTTGTTTAGGTCGCTGCCACCGTAGCAACAGATGAAACATAAAACAGTAAGATTGATATTTGCGTAGATGTCGTTACGCTGCACACATGATGATGTGTTTCTCGACTTACTCTTTCCCATTGGAGTCATGAGCAGGGCCCCTAACCCCGAATTAGTAGCTTTGGGGGGTGGGAAATCTGCTAAATGAATAAATGTAAATGTTAAATTACTTTCAACTGCGACCCACAGAAAGAAACTAATCCTCGGACCCACACAAAAGTTGCATCTGTCCTTAGTTTACATATGCATACAAATATTCACATCCATTCCTGTTTTTCAGGGGAATTTTTCTCTTCTCCCTCTGCGTCTCTTTTTAGATGCCAGAAATGTCACGTGCAGAATTTAGAATTCAAAGCTCTGCTGTCTGGCGCATATGTGTGGACTGAATGGAGCAGTAAATAACTACAAATGAACGTTAAAAAGTAAAACGATAACACTTCACATGAGCAGCAATTGTTTTAAAGCTACTATACTAAAGTCAATATACATTTTTTATGCCAGTTTCACATTAAACTTTATTGGTTTTATGTTTCCATTAACCTCTCTCAGATAAGCATGTCCTCCGTTATACAATGACCCTCTTCACTGGCTAAATAAAGAGTAAAGTGATCTTCAAATTTAGGAAATTTCCTCTCCCACGCACCCTCATCTCTAAATCAGTCCACAGAGGAGAATAACTCTCTACATTATATGAATAATATATCTTTGTGGTCGTTCGGGCATTTTGCTGCCGAGTTCATTGTGCTCTGTGAAGGTAGCTATAAAATATGCATGGATGTACAATATACTGTATGTTGTGCAATTGATTAAGTCAGTTATTATACTTGTTTGGTTTTCTGGCATAAATTAAGAACTGAAAGGCATGATTAAGCCGTTCTTTTGTATTAAAATGGTGGAAGGGTTATACATTGGTAATTCTGTAGACGTGCCTTTCCTCTTGTGTGCTCAGTGCTGAGTGACGGTTTGCTCGACAGGCCCAGCGCGGACGTCCTCTGAGCCGGTGAGAGCAGACTGCACTGTGCCGGCCGCTGCGCAGGTTATTAGCACTGCAATGGTGAGTTCTTTGGCTTTATCTCTCTCTCCAATCTATTTGCAAAATGTAAAATAAGTTAGATCATGACTAGTATCACAGTTGGCAATGAATTTGAGAATTCCTGCTTTTTTTATTTTTGGTATCAGTAACTGATTTTTTTTTTATAGATTTCTTTAATGCACCCCTCATACTTATTGTGCGGTAAGATCCAAAACGAAACATTAAAATACTCCTTCCTCCCAAAAAAATACTGTTTCTATATTAAAAGGCTCTAAAAAAAGCAGGTTTTTTTTCTTAAAGAAACTGCTTCAGCACAACTTACTCATCCACATATTGCCTATAATTACTATATCTTAGATCTCTGTTGGCTGGTAATATTTTCACTTGACTGAATGTATGTTCTCCAATTCCAATTGTAACAGCCTTTACTCATCATTAATGAAGTACAGTGTTTCTAACCCATCCCTAGATACAGATAAAATGAACAAGGATGAAATAGAGGAACATCTCATTTCACTGGGATCCTTCGTCACAATATTCTGAGCAGTCGTCTTTCTCATATTAACTCTAATGCAGGTTATGGCCTGACACCATTGCCAAAATTGGTGAATAGGGGAAAAGGTTTCCAAGGGGCTCATAGCCGTTACTAATACCAGCAAACACAACCTCCACTGTCTCAGTAAACAGCAGAACTAACTAAAAATGGAAATAGCCCATTAGCAGTACAAAGTCATATAACCTTGAGAATTTTTATACTTAATATAAAGCAGCTGCATTCATCGAAAAGCCTTGGAAGTCAATCCCTCTCTCTCTGGCCTCAGCAAAGCCTAAGGCCCAGTTCCTGAGGTTCAGTATTTCCATGTGCCCCTGTAAACGGTGCCTGGTGTGAGAAAAATTCCTACGTCCACGTTGTTTTAAAATTGTTTTTGAAATATCAGGCAGAAACAAACAAACAAACAATAAAGAAACTTCTCACAAGAGGCTAAATTAAGATGTTTCTCTTGATGGCCAGGTTTGGATACGGTTGGAGCAGATGGTAACAAGTAACTTAGTAACTCGGTTGCTACTCAAGTACAAATCATGAACAAATACAGTAACTGCATGAACTGTTATGATTGATTAATGATGAACGAACGGGATCAGTACATAACTAACACTTAGTTTCTGGCTAATCAATACATTACACAAGAGTATACTGCTACATTGTTTGTGCAATGTAAAGCATAACCGAGCAGATTATTACTCTCGTTCGCATTGACATGGACAGAGGCAGAGAGGTTTTCTGGTGGTCCGTGTGCTGGGCCGCTTTCAGGTCCTTTCTCTGAGCTCCTTTTCAGCTGGTCACATTTTGTCTGTGCAATACAGGATGCCACATAAACAGCCTCTCTTACAATTGAGAGGATCTTTAACTGGAACACTTGATAGCGGGGGGGTCTGCCAAAGGATGCGGAGCGTGAACTCTGAATTCCTTGGAAGTTTAGTTAGATTCATTAAAATTTCCGAGCTCATGGGCCATTTGTTGGCAGTGTTGCAAATGTTATGTCTGTTGTTTCATATATCATTTTCCCTGTGCATGATGCGAGTATGCAGATTGTGTATTGTTGAACAAGTTACCACACCCAGCCCTTTCCAGAAACATCATGCTGACAGTCATGGGACTCTAAAGCAGTTTGCAGCAGCAAATAGATTTGCCCTGTGCATCATAATAACTCAGAAAATGAAGTCACCAGCAAATTATTTCTCCTCCATGATTGTGGCTGAAACCCCGTGATGATCATATTATTAAATTTTACCCTCAAGAATCTGAAAAATAATCCATTCCTCGAAACATCTTTTTTTTGTAGGTTCATAGAATGTGTTCATTTCAAAATTTCACTCTCAGATCTGTTGCATCTGCTCAGTTAATTTCTTAATTATTTGATCATGTTTTGGGAAATATTCCATAGTAAATAGTAACATGTTTTTAGCTAACATTTTAATTCCTACTGTTGTCTGGCGTTTTCTTTGAGAACATGATGTATATCTACATCTGGTACTATGGGATGGCAGCCCAGCACAGGGTGTGCACAGCATGAGTAATTCATAAGCACATATTCGCTTAAATACATGTGTCAGGACTGCGGGAGGAAATTCGAGTACCTGGAGGAAATCCGCATAACCCAGGGAGAACATTCCAGAGGATTCTCACCACCCACCCACCCCCCCTCCCTTAACCCCACCCCCAACTGGCACTGCTTGCTTCAACTTATTATTTACATATTATTCAATCCTCGATATGTATTCCACCCCTTAATGCTGCTGTATGTATTGTCTTGTCCCCTGTTTCACACTACAAGTCCTGTGAAAAGCCCTCCCCTCATCATTAGCTGTTGTGTCCTGCACCATGGTTCCGAGGAGCACAGTTTCCTAACACTGTATGCCTGTATATCCATGGAACGACCTGACAGTCAGACTAACGTTGTGATGCAGCAGAGCTACCTGCTGAGCCACCCAGGACAGCACGTGTTGTTTTTTTTTATTTTTTTTTTGCAATTCACAGATCATTTCAGGTGCAAGTGACCTCATGAATTTGGGTTAACCAGAGCTTGTTCTCCACCTAAGGGCAGGGGATAGAAAGATATGAAAAACAGCCAGTCTTTGCAAGATTCGCCGAATGATGTCACCAGTTATTTCTTTGTTTTCGCGGCAACATTTTGAGATGACACTCACCCTTCCTGGCAGTAAACTGGTGACCACTGGTTTAGTCAGTTCCTAACCCCCTCCATACCTAGCGAGGGTGATTTGCCAGTTCGCTGGAGGACTGGCTTTCTGGGGGTGCTGGAGCTTCTGAAATTACGAAATATTTCTGATTTCTGAAGATTTTTTCTTCCAAACTGGTTGATTTCAGACAATTTTCAGCAGATTAAATGACTGAAGACAAAAAAAAATACTATTACGGGCTCTTTTAAATGTCAGCAAGACACGTAATAATTGTATGCTATTGTATTATTTTTATTTTGCTTTTTGATTCAGAATGACTTTCGGAATTTGGTTTCCATGTAACTGTTCAGACAGGTTTTGGTCCTTTTAACAATAAAATAAAAATGACCTCTGCGCTTTTACAAACACTAAAAGGAAGGTTATCAATTAATCAACCAAACAAATGGTCCTATAGTCAACGGCATTAGCCGTGATTGGCCAGGAAGAATTAGGCGGGAGAAATGTCTTAAGGTTTAACCGGTCGATGACTCTACTTGAATTAACTTAAAGGAATTTTTGACGGCGAAACCTAAACATAGATGCATAAGAGTACGAGGGGGTTTGGGGGAGTACCATTCCAAATGCGTGAAACTCTCGCGAAATGTGTGAGACTTGGCGGGTCTGTCCCTCCGTATGAGGTGTGGGAACTGTCTCAAAACCATCTGGGTACAATTCCTGTCGACACCTACACATATCCTCATAACAAATAATAATAAGACTATTGAAATGTATGGCAAAGAAACCATTATGGACCTACTGTCGGATCCAGATGTTAGGTGCAATGAAATTCTTTAATTGATGCTGTCATTCCTTACCTCATTCGTTTCGTCACTTTTTGTAACAGTATACTGTAGTGTTAATGATTAATTCATTGCATTATGAAGAAATGCTAGAAGTCCGTGATGTACCTCAACACAGAACAGTGTGTCTCTGTATTTTTAGATATGGTCATTTAATAGGTTTCGGTTGTTAATAAGCTTTTGGGCGTTCATAATTACTAATCATAATCCTTCATAAAAACGTGAAAAGCTTTCGGCGTCTAATTTTGACCTCCAGGGCCAGTGTTCCGTTTGTTTTTCACAGTTAAATAGGAAACACAAAGGCAGGATAAGGGCCAGATTGTTTCAGCAGAATGGGGGGGTTGGGGTGCAGTAACCCGAGCTAATACGCGGGGACTCGTTTTGTTGCGTCGTAGTAATCAGTCCCACTGCGCTGGAACGAAACAGAAACCTCCAGCACCGCACTGTCCATTCATTATTCAGAGTCGTGCTTTCAGGCTAGGGAAGCGGGACACAGGATCGAGCTCGAATCTTCGGTGTTATGCAAGTCGGTGCTCCCGCGGACATCAACAGGGCGCGCTCGCATTTCGCCGCGACCCGACCCGCCGAGTGCGCGCATCGCGCGTGTCCGCCGCGGCGCGCTCCGTCGCCGTCAGTAACGCTGTGGACGCGCACTCCGCTATTATTCCACTGGAGCGGAACGGAAACCCCTATCACAGTGGAGTGCAGAAGACTATTCCTCCGAAATCAAGTCCAGTGATGAGGTAAATTATTAAATGCGTAGGAATTGTGTGTGTGTGTGTGTGCATGCGTGCGCGTGTGCATACAACAGATTTTTTTTTATTTAAGTTTTTGCTATTTCACATCTGTCCATTCCGGTATGAGCTGTATATACTAAATATATATTATTTTAACGAAGGAAACATTAGTGTTGCACTAATAGTCTGTAATAGAAAAGACACGGAATAATCATTTCAATAAATTGGTATTAATTTGCTCTGTAAAATAAGTACAAATGGTCCGGTATAGATTCATAATGCCATTTTTGATAGTCGTAGAGTACATGGAAATTACAGGCTTCTCGTTAAATCCGCGAAGGACAAGGTGACATGTCCACATTACATTTTAAAGCGTTAGGGAGCTGCACCACTGAAGAGTGTCCTACTTTAGTGTAAAGATATCTGTGAGCTTAAGCTCGGCACTCTGTCCTGGACAACAAACCAAAACAGTGGCACATTTTGCAGTCACACCCATTGTCCGGCAACCAGCTGCTGTCCCATGACTTTTGTTATGGAAGCGTACATTATAAACAGCAATTAGATAGTCCAAATCTCAGCAAATCCTATAGTCTTATAGGATTTGGATAATTATTCAGTAGGATATTATATTCTCTACTGTAATGGTAAAAGCATATATATATGTTTTTTTTATGTATTCACTTTATATATATATATATATATATATATATATATATATAGTAAATACATTTCACTATCAAAGCATAATAATAGCAAACATTGGAAGTGGGGTGTCAGGCCCACATAATTGCAACTTTAGTCGCATGAAAACTCCTGGAACATTGGGCCTTCTGCATGGCTGCATTTACATTTGACTCTCTTATCTCTCACTCTGACTTCTCACAAGGTGCTGTAGATGAGATGGGGGATGACTCTTCCTGGGTGCCTTAGAGAAGCATTATAGCAGTTCAACAAGGAACTCTTTTTCTTCTGCCCCATCTTATCTTGGCGTGCTGCAGCTTTATCCATAGTCTGATGAAGCGAGGGATTTCGCTAAGGGTTCTAGCAGTGAGTTTTACTGGAGTGACATACACCACAGTGTAAGTCTCCACGTCAGCAGAGTTTCACACGACTACTCCACCAGCATTTATTCGGTGCTTCCAAACCAAAAGCAAGTCCAACAGCAGCTGGGCTCATTTACAGTGACGTATCTCTGAATGTCTTGATCTATAGTACTTGTGAAATGCTGAGTGAACAAGGAATGATCCTTATGATCGTATCTAGAATAGGCTACCTAATTAAACTGTATTTTTCATGTCCTGTCCTATATTAGGAAGTATGAATTATAAAGCATAGCAAAGTATAAATAATAAATAAATAATATTAAATAAATGATTTTGTGTCATCTGTGCAGTTAAGTTGTCCTGCAGTGGTGCAAAGGGTGTGAAGCCACTCTAAAAGCACAATCTTTCACTTATTCACTTATTTTAAGATGCATGGTGCTGGATCTGCTCTGTGAAAGCACTGTGCCTTGGTTTATCATGTATCTTAAGACTGATCTTGGATCTCGCCTCTAAAAGTACACCATCTTGGTTTATGACCTGCTTTATTACCTGTGATATGGGATCTTGCCTCTAAAAGCACGTGGCCTCTGTTTATCACTTATCTGGCCCCTTTGATATATAGGTCAGCTGGGAGAGCAGAGGGCTGATGCCGTGTAAATATGGAGATGTGTGGATTGCTGGTGCATTTCTGGCATGATTTTGATGTTGATTTTGGGGGGCGGTGTTTGGCTCAGTACATTGTGCCTGTGATCAGAAGGCCACTAGATTGAATCCTGTGGTCAGCAGAGTGGCTTCATTGCCGGGCCCTTGAGCATCAGCCATAACCCCGATTTCCCCATGAACAGGCCTACCCTGCTTTCTCAGCTGTACATCGCTTTAGATAAAAACCTCCGATGAATAAATACATGTAAAGCTAAAGATTTGTATTGCTGCACAGTACCTCAGTATATCACCTATCTTAATTAAATATGAAAACATTGTGTTGGTTATGTTCTCTTCCTCCTCTGCATCTACTATGATATTTGATAGCAATCCAATGCAGTCTGCTGTTCAGTTTATTACTGTCACTTTAACTGTAAGCGGTATGACAGTCATCCTTTAACATGGTCTGCTGTACAGTTTATTACTCTCCCTTTAAGCGGTATGACAGTCATCCTTTAACATGGTCTGCTGTACAGTTTATTACTCTCCCTTTAAGCGGTATGACAGTCATCCTTTAACATGGTCTGCTGTACAGTTTATTACT
>JAODKM010000108.1:19671211-19681413 GCA_026780845.1 Petrocephalus sullivani
GATAGTTATATAAGAGCAGTTGCATGCTTGTGCAATAAGCTGTACGTTTTACTTCCAATGGATGCATGATCTGATTAATCAACTAATCGCAAAAATAATCGGTGACTAGTCGACTATCAAAATAATCGTTTGTGGCAGCCCTACTTCAGACACTCTACAGTGGACAACTTGTTTTTAAAGAAGACATGGATTGGTAATCTATGGATTGGAATGTGACCCACCTTTTATCTGAAGTAGCTACTACATTTGTTCATGATGTGTACTTCAGTAGTAACTGAGTTACTACTAAGTATTTGTGTCCCCTAAATTAAAGTGTTATCCTGGATTTTACATTGTCAGTCAGTGGTCCTGCTCAGGAGAACAAAAATGAGCCTTTTATATGGAGTGCAGCTGTATAGCTTAATCACCACAGTAATTCTGTGAGAACAACATAAAAGCTGGACTATGTGTGTTATCTGGAACAGATTTAACACGTTTGCTCCGATTGTCATCGCCATCAGGGCAGTGTTTTCTTATTGCTTTTGTAGTTGTGAAGGTTGCATAAATGTGCTGAGGGGGTGTGCTTCTCTAAAAATACGAGCTAGAAAAGAAGTGAGTCAACACATTTCCTCCATGCAGGCAAGATCGAGAAGATCCGCATCGCTCCACCCGTGTCGCCCTCATCCGAGGGCTCCCCGACACCGTCCATCTCTGATGTCAGCAGTGACGACTCCGGGGGCCCCCAGCGGGCCAAAAATTTCATGCAGACTCTGATGGAAGATTATGAGAGTCACAGAGTGAAGCGTCGTGAGAAGGTGGAAGATGCGAGTGTAAGCGTCCGTGTGCCGGGGTCTGTCAGCACAGCTGCCCTGTGGGAGGACAGCAGAGCTCTCTGTACGGCCACATTCTCAGCTCTGTCACTATGAAGCCATCTGTAACTGCTGCCACTTCTCTTAAACCGCCAAACCCCCCCGAGACCACTAAAGTATGCCTGTCTAGACACCACGGGTTACCTATATAACTTTAAAAATCGTAAATACAACAAAATATTTATTCATAGCGACTTACGACAATGAGATTCACAATAAAATAAGCAAAAACTAATAAGAACTAATTTCATTTGTTTTCTATTGACGTCAGGTTGCTCTAAGATGAACATTGTTTTCCGTCTTTGTTTTTTTTTTATTTTAATTCGTCCAGGTTCTAGAGGCTACGAGAGTCACGCGTCGAAAAAGCAACATGGCAGTACGATGGGAAGCAGGGATATACGCCAATCAAGGTGAAGTGGAAGAGGAGGAGGATTAGACCGGCGCTGCTGGTGTCCAGGCACCTCCCAAAGGCGACGGGCATCCCCACTTATTTATTTGAGAAAGACTTCACCTGAAGTATTAAAGGCTGATCTTAATTGGCAGTCAAGGCAAGTGCAGGCTAGTTGCTGCAATATCAAAGGGTCATGGCTCATTTCCATGCATTTCAGGTTTGAATTTGTCATTTTCTGCTTATTACCGGTTGTGTTTTCATTTTTGCCGTCTTTTGAAATATGCAGCTTCCATATATAATGGAAATGAAAGTCATGGGTATGGTTTAGTTAAGCCTTCATACATAGCAATTATTATCTATAGTTTTGTATGTTGTAGTTGCTTTTAGAAACAGTTATTTCTCTATATAGGAAAAATGAAAGAGGGTCACCAGTGACAGTGGAAGCTTCTTCAGGTTTTCTCAATATCAGCTTAAATATTTGAATCATTTAAGTGGCACTCATTTATTGTGATTTCTGAGTGTAACAGTAGAGCTTTCCGGACATGTTTAATAGCATTCCGGTGTGTTTAATACTCTTACTGCGCATGGGGCAGTGTTAATGCAGATTTATGTTAATGCAGATCTATGCCGTGGCATATAAATCAGGCCAGTGCAGAGAATCTACAGCACATGGAAGATTAGGGAGGCAGAATCCAGACTGTAATATGACTGAATAAACTGAGAGACCCCAGATGGCAGTTGTACATCAGATGAACTTCCCTGCATCCCCATGTTGTTCTACGGGCCTTTCTGTGGTCCTGTTCTTCTGTAATCAAGAAGTAAACAGGTTAGGGAGCATAGCTGCAGTTTGTAACAAATGAATAATTCATAAATTCAGGTGCACATAAGTATGGCAGAACTAGTGGAATTATTATATTAGGGTCAACCTATTCATCATATGCCCTTTTCATGTTTAAATACATATCAGAGGCTAACTTTTTAGCAGCCCTCAAAGAATGATTTACAAAAGACATTTAGGAAAGGTCAGTCTTTTGCTGAATCCCCCAAAACATCATCAACGGTTCAGCTACACCTCCATAACTTTGCTCGGAACAGAAGTAATATATAATATATGTATAGTTGGGTTAGGGTTAAGGTTAGGATCAGGGTTGGGGTTAGGGTTAAGGTTAGGATTAGGGTTCAGGTTAGGGTTACACTTAGTTCCATTCCTCATTTTGCAAATCGCCAGCACATCCATTTTCTGATTGTGTGTAGTATTTCAATTATTCCAATAATAAGGCAGGCTGGAGGCTCTGAATGATGCTTTTTATTTGAAGACAGCTGGGAATATAGTAGCTCAGCATTTAAGGTTAGCTAAATGTTTTACTACACTGTAGATGTAAATCTTTTAGATGATTATAGAGTAATCATCGTGAAATCTGTTGTGCTTTTTAGTAATTTAATTTAATACTTTTGACCATTTGTAACATCGTCCAGGATCCTGCTTTTTTGTTTGCGGCTTAGAAACTGCTAATGACTTAAACTAAAACGTATTGTTTTAGTGTAACTTGGACAGCTACTGGATTGCTGTTTGTCTGTTAATTTTATACTGTTCATATTTTAATTTGTCATTGGATGTGATGTATAAATTCATTTTGGACGCCGAGTAATGACCATAAAAACCCAGACCAGCAAGTACACCCCTAGAAGGAAATATTGAAAGTTGTACAGAAAACAGTCATTGCTTTCATATCTTTCTAGTCTTTATATTTACATTTATATATATAGAAGATACTTTTGTCCAAAGTGACGTATAAGTGAGGCAGATAGCACATTGCGAACAGACAAGCTGTCAAGGAGTTGACTAGACGTAAGTGCAGCTAGGCTGAGCTTCTAATGAATGCCCTGTTACAAGTGTAACATTTTTCTATAGGAAAATTCCATATTTTAATCAATGATATTTTAATCACCTCCTTCTTCTACCCTCTGGTTCCTGGCCACATCTCAGTTATTCTTGCTGCAAAATATCTGCACTCTGCACTATGTTCTCAGCATCTTGTGTCATGTTATGGCTCCTCAAGGCAAGCTGCTTGCCAGGGTCTTTGTTAGTCGCTCTGCACACACTACGTGAAATAACTGCGTTGCTACTTCTGGGCCTTTACTAGCCAAAGATTCCTGTTTAGTCATGTGGTAAGAAACACTGAGTGAAATCAGTTTGGTATCATGCATTTAAGCACAAGTGTTAATACTTGAAACGTAAATGACCATCCGGGTTTTCGCACCCGAGCCGAAAACCTAAAGTACTGCGGCTGTATCTATGGAGAAATTAACAGATAACCCTTATGCATATTTTGCGTGCAAACAAAGGATGAATAAATGTTGCCTGCTATGCAGTGAACAACATACAGAAAAGGGAATAGAAATTAAATTAGCAACTGACGACTCATGCGAATTCCAAAGAAACTGAAAATGAATGTCATTTGATACAAATGTATGTGAGTGACCTTTGCTTAGTGAGGACCATGGCAGTATATGGTAGCTGTTTGAAAGCATGTGCCTGTGATTAGGTGGAGATTGTGTAGATGTAGAATGGGGATAGAAAGTGATGTATACCAGGATCCAGCAATGAAGGTCTAAGAAAGAAATATTTAATTTATGTTTCTTCTTTATGTGCATAAAAACCTAACGTTGGGATTTTTTTTGTTGCCTTTTGCGTTGTTTTATTGATTTTATTTTTTAATTTGATACATTGGTTTCATATCATGCACTATATACAGCAATATATAGTGATCCTTTGACTAGACTGAAAATTTTCAAATGGTTGTTTTTCCCTAGCATAACAAATTACGGTAGCACTTTATTTAAGGCCAGCATCCATAAAGCATTATAAACTCATTCATGAATGAGTTTATAATGCTTTATGGATGCTGGCCTTAAGTAAAGTGTTACCCAAATGACAATGTCCCTAGATTTGGTAGAATGGAATTTTAAACTTCTGCTGTGAGTTTAATTAGTAATGTAATACGCGTATGTACTTTAATACTATTTGCATATTACACAACAAAAACTGTACGTTTCATAAAAAACTGAAATGGTACACTAAGGGTTATATTGACCATAATGCAACTTTAATTAAAAAAAAATTTATTAATGCATATAATCTTTTCCTTATGAAAACATCATTACTGTACACTGTATCGTACTACAGGCTCGCTGCAACTATGTGGTAGATAAGCAGAAGATGGATGCAATCTCCTATTTCCACATTTCTGTCCCACCGGCAATAGTCTGAATCAATGAAACACAGACCATCATCACTAGTTACTATAAAAAGAGTAACTACCTTGGTTTAGCAAGCTTTAAGGCCATTGATGCAACTTAAAAATATAGCACATTACTCTTTTCAGATATGCTATTTTTAGAAATTCGCAAGAGAAAAACGAGCGGCAGCTGGCATACTGCAAAAGGACTAGTGTGAAGGTCAGATAAGGGTCTGGGGGCCCCAGAAAGTCCAGCTTCCAGTCTCTGCCAGTGCTGATGTCCCAGTGGCCCCATCACAGTATAGTGACAATTATCCTAACTGCAATGCTTTCTCATTTTCTTGCTTATACCAAAATATTTTATCTATCTTAGCTATTCATCCCGGTATGAATACAGCTCATCAGTGCTTGTTGTCCCTGACTTAGAATGGCATTAATTTTTAAATATTTTGTTGTGACCTTTGTTGTGAAAATGTTGTATTTAATCAAGGCAATAAGGTCCATTTGATGCGCCAGTATTACTGTCACATTGTGCATCTGAGTGTGAAGTTGTCATTTGCAGGGGTGACTCTGGAGGTAATTATTTTTTCTAATGAGGATAGTCTGTACAATTTCCTGCATATTCATACATAATAAGGTATTTCAATTCATTTATCTAACCTAACAAAAGGTAACTATTAAACATTTAAACAGTGATAGAGAATTGTTTGTTATAGAAGAAAGTATAATTCAATAATTCAGTTTAATAACTGAGAATAGGAAGCCAGTATTTTCATGAATCGATTACTGTTACAGTTTATATTTGTTAATTAAATAATATCTTAAGTTGCACTATATATTTACATCATAACTATATTTACAAACTATAGAAATATTTTCTAAACGTTCTGAACTTCAATGCCATGAATTTCCTGAATGCAAGTTACACAATGTTTTGTGTTCCTACTAGAATGAAGGTATTGGAAAATATTATGCATGTTCATTGTATTTAACCAACATTCTATTGCTTTCTATTTTTACAGTAATATTTTGGCACAAAGGAACTGATACAATGTTTTTTTACTTATTAAAAGCCATATTTCTTTCAAAGAGTGAAGACTGTTTTTACAAGATTGTAAACACCACATTAAACCAACAAAATACATATTATTAGAAAATATGAAATTTGTGTAGTCCTGTCAAAACTGTTAAAGGTGGATGGTATGGGAAGCAGTAAAAACAATCTTACATCGAGTTCATAAAATAACTTATGTATCTGTGCCGAAACACTTCTTTCTTGGGTACTGCAGTAGAAAGCAGAAAAGGGACGATATTAATCATTTCTATGTGTGATGCCAACAAAAATTCAATCCATTCTTGTTTAATGTATCTGAATTATGGCTGCTGTTACAGAATATCATGAAACCAATTAAAATTACATCTTTATAGACGTCAACAGACAATAAAGGCGAGGAAACAACTGGATAGTTCAGGACCAGAATGTAAAAATCCAGATTTTGTTTCAACCAACCAGTCAAGCATGAAGAGTAAATGTCACAGAGTATGAAACTGGTTGGTTGAAACCAAATTATTACTTTCTGGACCTGAGCTATCCACCGCAGGAAAACAGTGAGTCCAAAGGTAAGAACAGGATGAAAAGACATTAATGTCATGGAAGTCTAAGACCAACTGACTGTCTATCCTTCCTGGTAGAAGGCTACTTGTTCTAAACATCCTGCAAACATATTACATACCCTGGTATGCTTGAGTTAATTTCCATAATGGGTTAGAACAACTGTGCTGCAGGTGTACTGGGGGTGTTTTTAAACCCCGTCATCTGTTTCATCAAAGAAAAACATAATGCCATGTTATTATGATAATTTCTTCATAAAATACTGCAGCTGTTAGCTGTTGATAGCTGCTGATGACACATATGAAGGTCAGTATGGTCCAATGGTCGTTCGGACTTTCAGCACCCTGAGCTCAAAACATCTTCCCATGCCTATGGGGGCACAACTGGATCCGGGTTCAAGTATGAGGTGGGTCCCTTGTGGTCTTTGGCAAGGTTATTTAAATCAGATTTTCCTGTAAAATATTCATCGGTAAGACCATATGGTGACTGCTTTAGATAAACGCACCAGCTTTTATGCAGCAACACAAAGGAGGTACTTAGGAAAAAAGGAGACAATGTTGTTTATCTAAATAACAGAGTAGTGGGTGCCAGATCTGTCCGTCGAATAGCAGCAGTGATTTTTCCTTGTATTGTTGCTGAACTGTGGTAAAATAAACTGGAAGTCATTTTCTACTGAATCACTAGTAATGAAGGTCAAACATAAGGGCCAATGACCTCAAAATGGCCAAATAGACAGAGCTGGGACTACCCAGATAACCAAAACAGGACACAAGAACATCGTGGTCCTTTTGGCTGAAAAAGCAAAAGTTAACAAAATAGTTTTTTCCTCTTAAGATGTTAGGAACTACTGCAAAATTTGTTTTAACACCCTGCTAGCAATCTTGTCTTAATACAAAAGACAGTAATAATATAAATCTCACATAAATTCCTAAAGTATTCCCCAGGTGAGTCCCAGAATTATATAATTTACACATTTTAAAAACAATTTTAAAGATAATTGATATATCTCTGTTCACAACACACTGATACCACCGAATGAAACATTTTAATTTTTTTTTATGGAAAAACGATTCATATTTTGACCGACAGAGGGCAGTGCGATGGCACATTGGTTAGCACTGTTGCCTCGCGCAGCTGGGACCATGCTCACCGTGTCGTAAAAATTCCATAAGTCTTGTGTTTTGTTTGGTTACTTGTGGTTAAGGTTAGGGCTGGGCAGGAGTTAAGGGTATTGTGATAGGGATTAGGGTTTTTTCCCATAGAAATGAATGGACGGTCCTCACTAAGATAGGAATACAAATGTGTGTGTGTGTGTGTGTGTGTGCGTGCATGCGTGTGAGCGTGTGACCCGGGTATAGAGAATGGATGGATGGTGATCGATAATTTCCACCTGGCTGCAGGAGCGTGTGTTTTCTCAGGACCCTTCTGGCAAAACAGACACCAGTCATGCATGAAATACCTGAAGCATAGCAGTTCAGGTTTGGCTTGCAGTGGATTGCAATGGTAATGTCTTGGATTATGTGATAAATAAATATAATTTTAGTTGTTCTCAATGGGAGAACAGTAAGATCTGTAGAGCAATCCCCTTATCAATAATTCAGTTAATATAAAACACTGTAAAGTTGTGTAATGTCAAACCAGTTTTACCGAATCTAGTGATAAATTATCTTTATTTAAGTGACAATAAATGCAATAACAAGGTTATTTGTGCCGTTTTGAAATCTGAGCTGTTTTACAGTTATAATAGAGGACCGTATGTACAAGGTTCTGATATGGGTACCTTGTCAACTGTAGACAAGGCTTATTCTAAATTTATTAAATGGCCTATCCCCCCAAAGGTTAAAGAAACTCATTTCAATACAATAAATAAGGTTTATCCGGTTGCAGAATTTCTTAACCGTAGGTTCAAATTCGAGATGGAACTTTTTACCTTTTGTTACATAGCAGATCAAACTTTGGAACATATGTTTTTCTCATGTCCTGTAACCCAAAGATTCGGGGTGATATTAAAAACTGGATATCACTTATGATAAATGACATTCCGCACTTTGATATTTCTCATACACTTTTTTACATGGATAATTTGATCCCTTCTGTTTCCGATGTAATTAAATTCTTATTCTTCATATCTAACTATCATATCCGCTGTGCCAAAGGGAGACACAATAAGCCGTCCTTTGCGTGTTTTATTAATAATTTAAAACTTTTTTTTCATCACTTCGGAAAATCAACTCAAGTAAGATTGCTGTAAAGATTCGCTGTGACATAACTCATCTCATCTGCTGTTGTGAGTACACCTCTTTTGGATCATTTGCTTCTCCTAGCAAATGTTTTTAACTATTTTGCAATGTGAATCTATTTTATTTTGCATTAAACCCCCTTGTTCATTTCTGTATAGTAATTATTATGTTCTAACATTGTTTTTGGAAACTTCTCATTTGAATTATGGATTATTCCTCTACAAGACTTTCTATCTTCTACTACCAGTCAGTGGTAGCAGGTGCCATCTACCGTGCTGTGGTCTGCTGGGGAAGCAACATCAGTGCTAGAGACACCAGCAGGCTCAATAAACTCATTTTAAAAGATTTTTAAAAGTTAAAAAAAAAAAGCTGGACAAATCATTGGTCAAAACCTGGTGACGTTTGAGTCAGTGCGGGACAGGAGGATACAGAACAAACTGCTCCCCATCATGGACAATCCGTCCCACCTCCCTCCATGACACACTACAGAGTCGGTGCGGGACAGGAGGGTACTGAGCAAACTGCTCCCCATCATGGACAATCTGTCCCATCCTCTTCATGACACACTACAGAGACAGTGCGGGACAGGAGGGTACTGAGCAAACTGCTCTCCATCATGGACAATCCGTCCCACCCCCTCCATGACACGTACAGTACAGAGACAGCGAAGCTCTTTCTCTAACAGACTCACTCAGCTCCACTGCCACAAAGATCGCTACAGGAAATCATTCCTGCCATCAATAAAGTATCTTTCTATTCTATTCTATTCTATTCTATTCTAATGTTCTATTAAAAATAAATAAATAAAGGCTTGATTTACAAGCTGCTTCTCGCCTTCCAGCCCAGTAGATGGCGGTATGCATTTTTTGTGCGTTTATTGTCCTCAGTAGGTTTCACTGACGTGCTGTTTACACTCCAGTCCAGCAGGTGGCGGTATGCATTTACTGTATCATTCGGTACGTTTCACCCAAGTGCGATTATCTCACTCCAGCCCAGTAGATGGCGATGTGCACTTTATATATGCTAATAATCTGTGTGTAGCCATTGTAGTATTTTACAGGAATTTAGCCTACTTTAAGGGTTGAGTCGCGTAAGTAATAAAGTGTGTTAATCACAATGAGCTGACTACTGCTTATTTTTTCCGTAATCAGAGGAAGAAATGAGCTGCAGTTAATAAACGGCACCAGTAAAATCTGCAGGCAGAACTTTTGCTAGTGTTTGATGAAACTCGCTATGTTCGTGGTTATCACATACGCCGTGCATTTTATTCTTTTATCCGACGCCGTTATATAATGCGACGTGCAGACGGTCCCTGGAGCAGTCATTGTGATCGCGTACTCTGGATAATGTGATTAGCACCCCCGTTTGTAACGCTTCAGTGTACGATGTAAACAGAGGCTACAAGCTTTGGTTTGCTTTTATACATTCGCATTTCTACATTTCCAGGTGCTGATGTTGCTGATCTGAAGAGATGACCTCAAATCCTCCTGGCCAGGGTGAGTGGCACTTCTTGCTTGTTATTTTTTATTATTAAATGATGAGTTGATTAACTGTCATTTCTCTCTTCGTTTAACTTGAGAGCAGCCCGAGGCTGAAAAGCAACTTTCGGAAGTCTTCGTTCTTGTTATCTTATCCTTCATTAGTATGCAGGTTATTTTATCCCCTTATGTCATTGTTGCATCTTCAGGCAGATTTCTTATTCGCTTATTCGCTTCATGTGAGATGCAGAATCTGCTAAGGGGTGTGAGAACAATGTTCATTCGTCAGGAGCGCCGTAAATGTAGGGGGGAGTTAGGACGAGGCTGAAGTTGGCTCCTTATTCGCAGCTCCTTATTCGGATTTTCCGGTCCACCTTAAATGCTGCGCAGACAG
>JAODKM010000108.1:19713888-19730252 GCA_026780845.1 Petrocephalus sullivani
ACGTCCGATCCCAACAAAGATAGCAGATAACGCGACGCACCATCCCATAAGCAAACCTATAATAATAATAATAATAATAATAATAAGGCTAAATCCGGGATAAATCCGCCAGCGCCGCGCCGCGCCACTAGCTGGGTACTGTAAGGCGGCTGCAGACTGACAGGGGGAAGGGACGGACGCTTCATTGATACCCAAAATATATACATACATATATATATATGTATATGTATATCATGAGGGGATCGTTAGCGGCCCTCGGCCACCCTCCTAACAAGCGCGCTTTCCGCTACCGCTAAGAACCTCTCGCTCCGACCGCATCCATACCAGCCGCCCTTTACCTGCTTGGCTTTCTGCCTTTTCGACATTCTACAAATAAATAATTTCTCTTGTGCCCACGACCACTTCCGGACAGACCGGAAATACGGGTATTCAAGGTGCACAGAACACCCCCCCCCCCCGTGGATTTTTAATTAGCCCGTACAAAGGCTTAGGGATACGGCCGAGCGGAGTGCCCGTCGGACCGCAGGTGAGGGGCTTTTATTTTGACAGCGGATTACTAGCGCGTCGCCTGAATATGACATCGACCTGAAACGCCTTTTTATTTCGGTGTACATATAGTAGCATCATGTACTAAATATTGCGTTACATCAAATAGGTCAATGTTTACCAAATTCCTAAATGTTTTAGTCAAATGCAAAAGGATATTAAAAAACGTATCGATCTAAAAGCCCCACCCAGAACTTAAACAGCAATCGTTACAAGGCGTTAAACTATAAGGACGTTCGGCCAATGTGTCGCATGTTGTCACGGTGAATAATCCTCTTTTGCGTCCCGTATATTTCCATGTTGTGTGTACCCGGCGGGAGCGCCTTTGCTCTCTTGAAAACCCACGTATATTGATATTTTTTGCGGAACCAGAGGAATTAGTTTGATTGATTATGAGTCCAAGCACTACATAGTAATACTTTTCCTTATAACTGTAAGTTAGAGGTTCTGTGACGCCCGTTACCACTCGTCAGGCGAGGGGAGTACCTCAAAATATTCTGTATCTCCATATGAACCGCTGCTTTGGTCTGAGCTGCTGTCATCCGTTTCATCCGTGTCTTCCTGATTATTATCCTTTTTTGTCTGCACACATGCCAAGCCAAGGCCCTGGAACACATTATACCCATTTCTTTTCACTAAAGTGTAAAGAGCCTTGGAGGATATAACACCGTTCAGGTTTTGACTAAGTTGTCTCCACACTTTGTCTGATGGCATAGCGATTCTACCATCTTTCACTACTTCTGATCTTTTCTCTAAAATGATTTCAACGATCTTTTCCTTGGGAACTTTTGGTGCCCTTGGCATTTTTATAACAATAGATGGAAAGTACCAGCACAAACGCGGCACTAAATGATCAGCCCGGTTTATGTCCGTGAGCTGTCGTAGGGGGTGCTGGTTGACGTCAACGCCTGGAGAAAACCAACTGCTATTATCCTAAAAATGAGAGAAGCACAATCCTAATTTTTGCGGCACAAAACAGCACAAACGTAGCACTGGCTAAACACGGTGGGTTGTTTATTCGCGCCAATTCTAAGGCGGCAGGTTCCCCGATTGGAACTGACGTTGTTATTGCAGACGCTAGATGGCGCCGTCAGATTTCCCACTGGGGCGGTTAAAGGTGCCGGCAACATATCTATGGGGCTGTCGCCATATCCGGGTTCGCGCTTCCTGAAAGCCGTGCGCAGGGATCGCGGACGGGAACGCGCCCGTGAACCCGTGAGCGCGCCCGCGTTCTCTTAGCGCAGGTCATGTCTTTTAATTGAGGTGAAGGGTCAGTCTGAGTTGTAGCACTGTACACTTGTTTTTGGATTTCTTTTTTGCTGCATAACAATTGAGGCCGTTTTTAACAATATCAGAATATGTTGCCGAATACGGGGTAAGTCGGTGTCGTGTCATTTGCCTTTGTCTTACGAAAAGTGGACAAAGTTATTTAGCTAATGATGTACACTTTTGTCCGAGTACCGTGCACTGTATCATCAACCTTCTGTGTAGTACACCAGCGTCAAAAATTGTAGTGCAACCGTGTGCATGTTTATGTAGACGTTACCCAGGACTTTTGCAGTAGTTAACTTTTATGCAATGTTTATTTAAATATGTGTAATAAATGCAGGCGATCTCAGCTGCACACACAAACACCACAGGCTCCCTTAAGCCTAACTGATCTCGCACACAGTTTCATGAAAAATAAATGACTTCTCGTTTTGGTGCCTTGCCGTTCTTGTTACTGCATTTCAGAAAGCTGGCAGGCTGCACCCTGTTCATCACCGGGGCCAGCCGTGGCATCGGGAAGGCCATCGCCTTGAAAGCCGCCCTGGATGGTGCCAACGTGGTGATTGCTGCCAAAACTGCCCAGGCACATCCCAAACTTCCTGGGACCATCTACACAGCTGCAGAAGAAAGTAGGGCCTTTCATTTCTGGCTGCATATGTTGGGCCAGGGGTGCCCAGCTCCAGTCCTGGAGGGCCAGAATTCAACACAGTTGACAGATTTTCCTACTCAGACTTACCTATTACACCTGGTAATTAGCTGATTAAGATGTGCTTGAGCAGGGAACTCTGCAAACTGTCGGATTCTGGACCTGGTTAGACTGTTCAGGGGAGCCAGAGAGTATGAAGACTCCGAGTCACATGCTTGACTGAAAAACATACCATTTCACAACATAATGTTTGCATTTGCATCAGAGTAACTTGTTAAATTGACTGCTGTCCCCCTCTCATCTTTGCAGTTCAGGCAGCTGGTGGTAAGGCCTTACCCTGTGTTGTGGATATCAGGGATGAAAAACAGATCAGCGATGCAGTGGAGCAAGCGGTGAAGAAGTTTGGAGGTGCAACTTGTTTGCTTTCACTGTAGCATTGTTTACTTATGAGAGGTTGGCACTAACTACATCGGTGACGTTGTTTAGTGACCTTTTTCTCTCTCTGCTTTTTGTGTTTTGTTTTTCCAAGGTATTGACATCTTGGTCAACAATGCAAGTGCCATAAGTTTAACTGGCACTGTGGAGACGCCAATGAAGAAAGTAGATCTGATGTTGGGTATCAACCTCAGAGGGACTTACCTGACGTGGGTTACGTACCTGCTGAGCACAGACACCCTCATATCATAAGCAGCATCTTGGCATTGAACGGAAGTGGAAGTTTGAGGTCCAGAAAGTACAAATCCAGGCCAATGTTTTGTTTCAACCAATCAGTTGAATATAAAGAGTCTCAGTCGCAGAGTGCTCAACTGGTTGATTGAAGCAAAATCATGGTCTGGATTTGTACTTTTTGGACCCAAACTCTCCACTGCTGGCATTGTCCTTACTGCACTGTGTATCTTCTTGCCGCCAAGCTTCCAAGTCATTCTGCACAGGTCAGGATAGGGAGGTATCTGGCTTACTTCAATGGAAAGTGGGGCAGGTAATCATCTGGGGGCAGCACATGTTTCTGAAGATTGTGGGGAATAAAATTATACATCCAGCCACCTTCTGCACCTGCATGCCCTATGCAGGGTTGCTGGGGTCCAGAGCCTATCCTGGAAGATATGGGTGCAAAGCAGGGAATAACCCAGGATGGGGCGCAAATCGGGGAAAAAAAATCTATAAAATTAAAAATGACAAAATATAAAAAAAGAGAAGGGTTTAAATATTGGCCTGTATGTGGTGTGACATCGTTTTCCAAAACATGTAGGCAGCCTATGGAAGTTTAGTGATTTCTCTGAAGAGCAGTAATGACACTGCAGAGTAGGTATGAGTCCCGGCTGGGTCCTGCTGTCACTCGTAGTGTGACTGACTAGAATGCAAAAACCCGTAATGTTATTAGCTAGAGCAGGGGCTGGCAACCCTAATCCCAGAGAGCTGGGATCCAGCAGGTTCACCTTTCTATCTATTCTATTCTAGGATGGAAAACCAGCTGGGTACCGGCATTCCAGGATCAGGGTTGCCTACCCCTGAGTTAGAAAGTGTTCTCATATCATTGCCCTTCTAACACCAACACTCTCATTGTCTCTCTCAGGTCAAAGCTGTGTATCCCGTACCTCCTGAAGAGTAAGAAGCCTCACATCCTCAACATAAGCCCTCCACTCAATCTAAATCCCATCTGGTTTAAAAATCACACAGGTGAGCTTTATTATATAGAAGTGAAAATGATGAAGTGAGATTAATCATTTTTCAGGGGATTCTGGGATAGGGTGATATTTAATGAAGAACAACTTCTCTAAAAAGACAAAGGCTTTTGAGGAGAGTGGCACTGAGTGTCATGTCTCTTTCCTCTTCAGCGTACACCATGGCCAAGTATGGAATGTCCATGTGCGTTCTGGGAATGGCAGAGGAATTCAGAGGGTCTATCGCAGTCAATGCCTTGTGGCCCAAGACAGGTAAATGGGTTAGCGTTCGGAAAACTGAAGTGTGTTCCTCTTTGAGGGTTGCTATGAATTACAGGTTTGATGTGTTATCTGGGGTGAAAAAAATAACGGCTGAATGCCTAGCAGCCATTCAGCCTTTCCATTTAACATGCCTGCTTGTCTTCCCATTGGCTGAAGGCTGTCTTTCTTTCCCAGCCATTCAGACGGCAGCCATGGACATGCTGGGAGGCTCTGGCGTCAGTAAGCAGTGCAGGAAGGTGGACATTGTGGCGGATGCGGCCTACTCGATCCTGAACAAGCCCAGCAGCTACACGGGCAACTTTACCATCGACGAGGATGTGCTGAAAGAGGAAGGAATCTCCGACTTTGACACCTATGCCGTTGTCGCGGGTGTGTGATTGTTTACGCAGAGCGGTGGTGTGTGTGTGTGTGTGTGTTGGGGAGGCGAGTAGCTCTGTGAGTGGTTTCTGATCTGCAGTGTGCAGTCTACAGCTGTGCTTATTTCTGTGCTTATGACGCTTTGCTAATTAATTTAATAGCTAAAGAGCTGTTAAGTGTTTGTGACACTAAGCATGTCAGGAACAGCAGGTTAGAGTGCAAGCAGTCCCCAGGTGAAGAACACCCAACTTGCGCATACCTCGTACATATGAATGGACTTCCAAAAAGCCTATTATAAAAAAAAATCAGTCAAATGCAATGGTTCGAATGCATGCACGAGTTTGTGACACTCATGGAAAACCTTGCGTGGCTTCGGCTATTCAAAGTACACTACTGTGTAGTTACTTTTATTCTTATATTATTATTGTTCTGACTTGCCAACAAATTCAACTTTAAGGAGAGATGTAAGGAACAGATCTCCTTCCTAACCTTGGGACTGCCTGTAATTCACTGTCGATGTGAGGGTTTTAATGAGAGATCGGTGCTGTTCTTTGGCATAAGGAAACATTCTTGGTGGTAGAAGAATCGGATTGTTCTAAACGGTTAAATCATCTCCTTTTGTGGGCTTGGCCTAAGGAGGTTCGTTCACCTGTCACTTGGATTGATGAATGACCCGATTCTGTGTGTGTGTGTGAGAGAACAGGACATCCTCTGCTGCCTGACTTTTTCCTGGACAGTGACCCAGCGGACTTGAAGAAGCAAATGCTGGATGAGAGTGAGAACGGAGGCAAGTTATCACCCATCACACTTTAGTTGCTGAAAATAATCAGGGCGAAATTAACAGCAGCCCTGGAAGGGTTCCTTTGAGTAGGAGGAGATCTTTAAATAGTATGAGTGGTGCACAGGCATCCATGCTGTAGGCACTGTCTGATCATGAGAATGGGCGGCGGAGTGGGAGACTGGAGGGAAAGCAGGAGGTATTGTAGGGTCAAGCCTCGAATCTCTACCATTCATGCCTGAAGATCTATGCTCTAATCATTCTCTCTGGTCCCCACAGGAGCTAAGAGCGGACAGGCAGCAGGAGGCACGGCAGGGGGACCCATTGCTGACACCTTCAAAGTCATTCAGGGAGTCCTGAGCCCCGATGTTGTTAAAACGACACAGGGAGTTTACAAGTTTAACATCACCGGTGAGTGGCTGCTCGCGACGCACACTCGCCCCCGGCGGCACACGGGTGGGGGGGCTGGTGGCCTTAGCCGCATGCTGACGGGAAGCGGGGCTTGGTGTCGCACAGGAGACGACGCCGGCGTGTGGTACATCGACCTGAAGAACGGCTCGGGCAGTGCGGGCCTCGGGGAGCCTCCCAGCGGGCCGGCCGACGTCGTCATGACCTTGGACGGCGGGGACTTTGTCAAGATGTTCAAAGGTGGGCCGTGACACTGCGAGGATTCTGGGGGTCTTCATAGGCGCCCAGTAGCATGACTGAGCACACTGTCAGAAAAGGGGAGCGGCCCTGGTACAGGGTACACACTAATGTACCCCCAATGGTACAAAATGTCTCACATAGTCCATTTCTGTACCTGTAAAGGTATAAGAACCTACAGCTAGGGTACAATTGGCAGAATCTTGAGGGTACAGCCCCAGTGACTAGTGATTCTACCATCAAAGGTACAAATTGGTACTTTTTTCTAACAGTGCATTAGTCATTATGGCCCCTTTATACTCGTACCTATTTTAACTGCACGATCTTTGTCAGACGAGTGCCATGTTATCGAGCAGATTATTCAAAATGGAAACTAGCATCCCCATGACAGGAAAATCATGCCTACGTGTTAGTTGTTTGCTTCTTCAGATTAAATTAAAAGGGCTGGCGTTGTGCCTTTTCCTTCCAGGTCAACTGAAGCCAACGATGGCATTTATGTCTGGAAAGCTTAAGATTAAAGGTGATATGACACTTGCCATCAAGATGGAGAAGATGATGGCGATGATGACATCTAAGCTTTAAGGAAAGCCCGCTGCTAGCTCTCCAGCACACCCATCCATTGCTAATCCTGCGATAATTTTGTAAGCTTTGTAACAATGCTAATTTAGCTCTTTTCCAGTCTCATACTTGAATGCAAATTATCTCTTGTGCATACATTTTTCGAGAATGTGCACAATCAGCCTTTGGTGTTGCTGGGTCTCCTGCAGGCTCAGTCCTGTGATCTGCTAGCCTTATGGGATGTCTCTGGGTGGGAAATGCTGGAGTGCACTCATTGTTTTTTAGTAGAAGCCAAAAGAGTGGTTTACTGATGAGTCTGTTACCACCTGAACATGTCACAGTAGATAACCTGACCAGTTCCCAAGGGGCTGGCCTCACCATGACACATGTATAACACACATGAGAGATGTATTCCATGGCTAAACTTTAAATAACAGACAACAGTTTAGCACAGTCACCCCTGGTTACGGTTACCAATTAATCCCAACGGGCCTTAATTAACACAGAGGTACTAAGGTTAAAATGAGAAAATAAAATGATCCCTACATATCTTCATGACCCAAAGGGGGTGTCAAGTCCGAAACCAAAACCATTGAAACATTAGCTGTACTAATAAGTGACCGATAATCAGGGCTTGTAGGGGGTCAAACAAAGACCAGTACTTCACTCTGTGTTTTATCAATACAAGGGCAATTTGAAATAGGGTGGCACCAAATATGAATGAAACTTCTGCTCTTTCTAAAAGCAGGGCTAGCTTAGCACTTTCATCATCTCGTTACCCAGGCACCAGTGCCCCCTTCACATTTCAGGACTGGATTAACACTAAATTCTAGTCTTTCAGAAGGTTTAAACCAAGAATGCTAACAATCTGCAGCATGGCTGGTGCACACTCTACTAGAGCACAGCACTTGGAGCAGAAAGTTGGGAAACGTCATTCCCAGCACCCTAAATAGTCATTGGCAACAGGCCTCTGACCCCCGAAACTGATAACCCCACCCCAAATAGGAGGCATCCAAGTAGGAAGCAATACAAACACTTGCCCGTTTTGGGATTATCTAGTTCCTTCATATAAAACCAATCCACGGAAGAACAGACATGGCTAGATTGGATAATGTGAATAAAGGTCAACAAAATGGCTGAAATTGGAACTGCTTTTTTCTTACATCCAAATCTGTATTGATTTTGATTCAAAGCACTAATCACCAAAATAGCTTGTACTACTCCACGCCAGTTCTTTTAATGTAACAAGTAAAATTCTCAAACTGCAGCCATCTTTTAGTTCTTCTGTTTGGCCAGTTAAAAAGTGGTTCTGGGAGTCACTGTGCTCTTGGTTCCCCAGCCGGCTCTGTGAGTTCAGAAGCACTTAAGCCACACAGCCGAGTCCTGCAAGGCTGTATTCGCCTTGGGCCCGCGGGGGAAAAGCCCCTGTGCTGGTGCCCCCTAGTGGCTGCTAGCTCTCAGGGGCACTGCCTTTCATTGGGTCCAGTTCTTCCTAGCATAGCGGCATAGTTCTGCATGCCCTTTTTGAGGCAGGGTTTAGACCACAGGGGTACCAGCAGCACACAGACAAAATTCAATAAATATATAAATGCATAAAACGACTAACAACCAGTAAACAATGTAAAGTGGCAAAGAAAAAAAAAAAACAGCCAATCAAATGGGACCCACTGTAAAGTGTTACTTTGGGGAGAGGGGTACTGAAATTTGCAGAGAGCAGCAATTAGCATCATGAGAACACGAGAACCTTTCGTTGTCCCCAAACAGTTCAAAGAGGGAGAAAATATCCAGGACTGTACAGCTGGGAATTTTTTTTAGGTAGACATTTGTGGACAACTAATTTTATTTTCATAAAGCAACACAAACCCTCTTCAAAGCAAAAAGATTACATGATATGTAATAATGGTTGGTTGGCTGTAGGTAGGTCAGTAGGTAGTGTTCTTTTGTTCCACATGGTGGCGATAGATTTTGCAAATATCTGAAAAACAGGTGTTTGTTTTTTCAATGCAGGCATCTGTATATTTGTTGCAATAATGTTACTGTACAGCACTACGTGTCGGATGAAACAAAAGAGCTTCTCAGACGGGCACGTCAGACAAGTGAAAAATATCAAAGGAAAGCCAAGTAGCTGCAGGGCTGTGGAGATTAAATCTGTAAGAATGCTGACCATCGCTGCTTCTTCCTATGATGGTTTGGGCATTTACAGAGCAGGGGCCACCGAACTGAAGTAATCTTCATCACACGTAATGAAATTACACTGATGTAATGGATTTCAAGAGGCTGATTGGTTACATAACACCAATCCATTTAATTGCACAGTTCAACAAATGAGCATTTGTGTTTTTGCAGATGTATGAACTGTTATGGCAAGTGGGAAATTTCCTGGAATTTTCCATGATGAATATTAGTCACCCAAGCTTAACCTCTAGATATAAACTGAATTTAAGAGCAGATGTTAGAGTTGTTGTTGGAGTGGTCCAACAGGAATGTACAGTATAGATGCACTACAAACCAATCAAAAGAGATAGAAGAAAGGAGCTCATAGGCTGAGCACTCAGTGACCAGACAGGACAGCCAATGAAGGCCTCTGCCTCAAGTGGTCTTCAACCAACATGGAAGGAGAAAGCCAAGGAAACATGGGAGACTGATGCAGAGCAAGCTGAAACCCGAGGTAAGACAAAGACACAGGAGGACTAAGGGAAGTACCGATGTCATTACATTTATTTAAGGCATGCTACAACTGAAGTTAGGGAAAAAGTAAGCAGAGTAGTATCTGGAATAGTATTCATAGTAATAGCAATATTATTATAGGCAATACAAACCCAAACTGTCTTCTATAAAATACAGAAACACCATGCACACTGCAAAATTAGAAAACATGTTTCTTTAATAATCAAACCTCTAGTTGCATGTCATTACATTAAGTCAACAGTGGAAAGCACTCTCTCCTGACCAATGCTGCCGCACTTACCGCTTTACAAAGGAAAGCTGCTTCTGGAAACTCAGTAAAAATGCACGAGACAAATTCTGTTTTTCTCTTTATATCGCAAAATATATATTTTTGTTCCCAAACACTGGAAACAAAGGAAAAATAAGGAAAACAAAGGGGAAAAGATATATACAGCATTTGTTTCCTTATTGTAATGAACATTCAAACAAAATGGTGTTATCACATTTCCAACTGAAAAAGGCGGGAAAAAGACTAAAGATGAACTTGAGACCCACATCCCCAGAGACTGAATAAGCTCCTCCCACTGAAGCCAGGCATTAACGTAAGGGATGAAAATTTAACCGTTAAAATAGCGTTTCATTTTCATAAGACAAATGAAGCCAAGTTCATCTGCATCTTTAACTCGAGAGTTCACGCAAAGCTCAAATTCAAATACTCCTTTGGTGTCTGTAGAGTTGCTTAGTGATATTTTTTCTAAAGCTTTAAAAAAAAAAGATTTTCTTCAGTGAAACTTTTTACATGATAAACTAAGATACAGGTTCGATCCCATTTAGAGAGACCCTGGGAATATTTCCATTTAAACAGCCATCCTCTTTAAAACAACTAAAAAAAAATGATAAAATTGTCAAATGCATATGCGGCTTTGCCAAGACACTGACAGAGTGATAGAACAGCCAAATATGCAAATAAATTAGTCTTAATAATATGTCTTCTGTATAAATAAAATTATGACTGGACTTCAAACAATCTTGTGCCATACTTAATAAAAAAATAAACACATTTATTTAAAAGACTGCCTCGGAATCTTTTTTTTTAGTCTATTGAATCACATACAAATTGAAAAGCAAGACACTGTGTACACGATTTTTTGACAGTAAAAAAGAATAAGTTCATATGTAATTAAGGTCTGTAAAAGGCACAAAAAACTTTGGTCCGGTTTTATGTTTTTTTTTTGATAAAAGAAGGTAAAATGTGAATATCATGTTTAGCTGATTAATAAGGTACTTTAAAATGTCAAAGAGCATCTAAATCCTTAAGACTGAACACAAAATAACAAAAAAAGACCCGCAAGTCTTGTGTCCGTGGTCATTTTGCTCCCCCACATGGATTTGGAATCTGACTTTTCGATCTTTAAAAAATAATAATAATAATAATAATAATAATTAAAAAAAAGGACTTAAAAGAAAAACCAGTCATAGAACGGGGGAAAAAAGATCCAATGTAGCTAATTTAGAGACGCTAATACTTCCTCTGTTTTGAAATAAATATGGTTTGCCAGAAATAAGCAGGGCTAAGTTTCGTTTTGTTTCTCGAAAGCGACGGATGACCCAAGCCCTGTGACGAAACAATGACAGAGGACAACCCAAAGCAGTTTCACACCTCCTTTAAAACATATCACACCAAGGATAAATCAACAAGCTAGAACAAAAGAAAAAAATATATATGTGTATTTATATATGAATATTATACAGTGAATGATTACACCCCTACTTAACAATCATGAAGATGGATTTCAGACAGATTCACACAAAACAAAGGCATTCTTAAAGGGCAGTACTGTGCTGTGGGCCTGAGCAGAACCAAGGAAGGACGTCTGAAGATGTTCTGAAAAATTTGCAGGTGTTTGTTTAGTCCCTGCTACATATGAAATGAATCCTCCTGTCTGACATCGAAGGGAAACCGATGTTCACCAACTGCACGTGGAATCACTGTGGAGCGTGGAGAACAATGACGGGCGTGAGACTCCCTCACATTGGGGAACTGTGACCATTTCATGTCACAAGAACATCATTCAGATTACCACCAGTACACCTGTTACTGTGTTTGATCCTAATGCATTAAGTAACCATTTTTTGTTGCATATATTTTTCGCACACACATTTTGTAGTTATATCTTAGTTGAATTTCAAGAAGGGTACTTTTCTAAATAAATAATAATTAAGTTTCCAGGTCAGATCTGATTCCAAATTATTCATAATGATCGCATTTAATGACCCTTGGTCCAACTGCCATTGGCATGATCAATTCATTTGGTCCTTGCATTGCATTTACATACAATAATGAGCCCAATAATACATTAATTAAAATTAAGCAGCACTGACAAATGGAAGCTTCTCTCATATTTAAGGCATGCAATATTTTACTGAAATAGCCCTTGAAAATATCTAATAAGCCTATACGAAACCCGTAAGGAGATGTGATAAAAAGGGAAATCTTTTTATGTGAATTGTCATGAGTATTTACAAGGTCCTTGAGCTGTAATGGATTATAACTGAAAATGTAATCAAACACTGCAGAGTTAGGATTACATTAAAGGTCATATCTGATTAATACAACCAGATTAATCAAAGGACATATTTGATTATGTGTGATGCACAATGCAGTCTGATAAAGTTTAAGCCCACATTACTGCAAAACTTCTACATAAAACATCTGAAGAGATGCCATTTTAGGGTCTGTGTAACTACTTAACATAATGAAGAACAGCGTGGTGTGTCAGCAGGGTCCTTGGCCTTACGAGCTTCAGTCAGGCTCTCTGTGTACAGATTTCACATGTAGACTCAATATTTCCTAAGAGCTTTGCCAAATAATCTGTCTCATTTTTCAGACAGATAAGTTACCATAATTCTGTCCTGCCTGTATGAGTCCACAATTTTGTTTTACTCCTCCAGCTTAATAAACCTAAAAAAGAGAAACTGCCCAAGTGTAGGTACATCCAAACTATTCTCTCCTTTTGAAGTTTCCCGGAAAACAACAGGCTTTTAAAGAATGCAAAGCACCACTGAAAATGAAGCACATTGTCACGTAAATGTGATCTCATTGGTTTCTCTCCAGCAGTGGAGGGGAGATGATTTGCACCATAAATACGTATTTCAGGCACGTGTCTGAGTGCGCTCCCTGGGGAAGAAGCCCACCAACATCAGCCAGGTGCCAGTGAAGGCTGATTTAGGCACTGGGATACCAACAATGTAACTCATTTAGATCAGACACCAATGCAAGTCCCAGACCAGGTTTGGTAATAATCTCCAAAGAACACAGTTCAGATCCATCATCAGATTGCCTCCAAAATTATTTCATCTTCACATGATTAAAGATGCCATAATCGGAAATATAAGAAGCCCACAGCACACACTGTACATTTAGTTAACCATTCGATCCACTATGTGCACTGAAAACAACACCACCAACAACACGCATACACTTCCAACTAAGACGAGTAAAACAGATTAACTCTCTCACCAACCCCACAAAGTAGTATATATCTTAGGTAAGGTTTCTAGAATCTATTTGATTATGAGCACATAATAAGGCACATAATAAGAAATTAAGTGAAGACACAGTAATATGATTTCTCTGTGATTTCTTGAGTGATTATATTGGTACAAAATCCCAGGAAGTTAGATTTCTTTTCACTTCCATAAAAAAACTTATTACCAAAAATAAGTAATTTTCCTTTCAAAAATCCTGACAATTTTTAAAATATACAGACCTGAATTATTTTAAGACTGTAAACGTAAAAATAAAAAATAAAAACTAGTGAGAGGGGGAAAAGCGTGAATGTTTCAAAACGTTTGCCTTTTGTGCCTCTCCGGGTAAAGGTGACGGCGGTAGCCCAGCCTTGCTCCCGCCGCGGGGTAAGGAGGAGACTGCGCCGCGGGGTGGCGTTGGGGACAGAGGCACGATTCCCCCGAGAAGCCCCGGCCTCGCCACCCTCCTGGAATGTTAAAGGTAACTGGCCACCCGGCCCAGCGACCCCCGCCAATCGCTCCCGGTTGGGTACCCCTGTTCTCCTTACCAATGAGAACAGCACGCTTCTTTACATGCATTTCCATGTGGTTCCCCGGGGTACTCATCTCCAAACCTAGGCACACATGCAGGGTTTGCTTTGATTGGTAACACTGCAAGGCGGCTGGGGGTGGCGAGGGTAGGGGCCATTTCTTTTTCCCCACAAGGAAACAACCATAAGAACAAAAGCAACAGAAACTGACATGAGAGGAGGTGAGAAATGAATTAAGGCAAGGCTAAAGGTTCTCAGATAAGGTAGCACTTGCTACACATTACAGATTCATCTGGTAAAATGATCAAACGAATGGACTGGTTTACCTATATACTCTAGACTAATGACAGTCACCCTCCGCAGAGTCTTTCACATTCATGATTCCACGGCTTCTCTTCACCTGAGCACCGAGTGTATGAGTGTTCCAGTAAGCCCACGGCGCGGTCTCCCCGCCGCCATCGCCCGCATACATGAGGCGGCCCCCTCGCCGTCACGCCGGCTTCGTCCGCAGACGCGTTCCGAGCGGCGAACGAGAAAGCGCATTCGCCATCAGTCTTCGCAAATAAGCGACTCCTGCCTCTAAAAGCCTTTGCACAGTAAACTGAGCGACGAAGGTGCAAAACGTTCCTTAAATAAAGACTAAAAGAGACGGTCCGGCTCGTCCCGAAACCGCAGCGCTGCACCGCTCTTGTCGGGGAATCCGCAGGCGAGTCCCGGGGGCCGGTCTCCAGCCGCCGCCCCCTGCAGCGACTGTGCGATAACCTCCGACCACAGAAAGACACTTGGCATGAATACCACAGGAAATGAAGGGTGTCACTGCACTCCGGCCGGGGCTCGGCCATCCCTCCCGCTCATGGCTCTTTAACCCAAAACGGCTGGTTTCATAGATGCAGCATTTGGTCACGGTCCACCTGCCGTCAAACATCAGTGTCAAAGCGAACCCTGGGCTTCCAGAGGTGCCTCCGGATAGAGTGACCCCCCAAACAGTCCGCCGTAGGAGGCTCCGAAGCGCAACACCCCAAGTGACGTTCGCACGAGGATGTTAAAGATCCTCCCCTGAATCCAGAACTGGCCTTCACTACGTGTCCGTCTCTCAACGATGGAAGTCTTCTCCTTTTTTAGAATCTAACTATCAAAATGAGGTTATCTATTATGTGTTTTCTTTTTTTTTTTGTTGTTCTAATTCAGCAGATCACTTTTCTCCTGAAGGCCAGGGAGCAAAAGTTTCCGTGTGCAAAAAAGTGGCTGTTAGATGGTGGATTTGGAGAAGGACACTCGGAGGTGGTGGTTCTCCCCCAAGTCGTGGTTATGCAGGTCGATGAGGGCCTGGATGGCTTCCTCCACCGAGCCAAGCTGGATCAGAGCCATCTTGTGGTCTTTCCTATCAACCGAAACACGTGTCAAATCATTGATTAAAATGACATGATGCAGACTACACTATACATGCAGAGATCACAAAAGCACTGAACCAACAATAATTAATAACTAATGTTGCACATACAAAATGTACAAAAATCAACGTTTTCCATACTGAAATATATTACTTAACTGTAAAAATCAATCCCCATATCAGAAGGTGTGAGTAGACATTAAAGTGCACTTGCTTGCCACTATGCTAGTAATCAGGCAGCTTCACACATTACACACACGAACGTAGGAGAACCCTAAAAAACCAGCATTATTAAACTATGCTTCCATCTAGTGGCACTACATGCATATTACACTCAAGCACACACAAGCGTCTATTGACAATCAAAGGGTGTTCAATTACTCCTGTTCATGGCCAGCAGACCTCAAGTGCAGAAACAGTCATTTCATTTGCATACGACAAGCAGTTTGCAAAAAGACGGCAGGTGAAGCCAGAAGTTCAGATGAAGACAATGAGCTTACTGGAAAAATTTGAAGGCCTTTACTGTGTAGCCAGTGCCAGCAAAGAGGTCTTTGAGAATGTCATCCGTTACCGAGGGCCTGCAGACAGAAAGCCGAGAGCCAGTGTAAATCTCATCTTTGTTTAAAGGCTGCCTGGGTTCCCCCGTCTCCACAAGAGCACGGGGAGAATGTGCAAGCAGCACACACGCAGAGCTGGGGTTCCAGCACACGCATTTGGTGTGTCCGTGTGATGCTACCTGTGTAGCCACCATGGAGACTTCTCTTTATTATAACCTTCAACAACAATGCTCTGGGCAGAATGATTACTGAACCAACACTTAAGGGAATGTTGTGTACTTTTGTGATTTTACAGAGTCCGACGTAAAACTTGACTGTGAAAAAATTTTAAATTTCAATGGAATATTTTACAAAGCATAGTGAACACAGTAAACTGCAAGCTATCCATGTCTTACTGTATAGTCTGAACACATCAGAACACTCACGGGATATTGGAAAGGTGAAGAGTCGCAGAAGGAGGGAAAATATTTTGGAAGTTCTTGGAGCCGGGCTTCTTGAAACGGTGCAAAGGGCTGCTGCTGAAATCCTTAGTCAGCCCCTGGTCCTCCTGCCCTTCCCTGGGCAGCTGGACAGTCTGGTGCTTGGAGATTGTCACACGGATGACCTTACCGTGAAGCCTCTGCCCGTTTAAGTGGCTCATTGCTGCGGAAAAAGACATGAGAGAATAAGGCCGTTAGGCTACTGCATCGGGTACCTGCTAGGTCCTGCACAGAAACGGGGCTGAGCAAGGGGGCGCGAGCTTACCGAGCTGTGCCTGTGTAGCGTCTGCCATCTGTATCAGGGCGTTTTCTTTCTTGTTGAAGAGAATTTTTACTCTCTGCACATCCCCATAGACCCCTGGAGACCAGACAAAGGAGGAGGGTCAGCAAGGGGAATCCAGAGGGGTGAACGTACACCACACAGACAGAGAGAGTAGAGGGAGATCCAGAGGGGTAAACGTACACCACACA
>JAODKM010000108.1:19743783-19770048 GCA_026780845.1 Petrocephalus sullivani
AAGCCGCCCGGCCCCCACAGGGACCAGCCCCACCCCCCCGAACCCCCCCCCCCCCCCCCATCTTCTCCCACCCACAGACAGGTCCCATCTGTGTGTCCAGCTGCCTTTTGAAAAATGTTTGCTTGGTACTGATTCTAGATCTGTCGAATCCAGGAATCAGCTCACTGACAATAACTGTTTGCAACTAAATAATTCAAGGAGAAAGGAAATTTGGGGGGGAAGCAGTTTGGGGAAAAAAGAAAAAACTTTCATTACAGGTAGTCTCCAGGTTACGAAGGAAATCCGGTCCCTAAGTCTGTCTTTAAATCGAATTTGTAGGCAAGTTGGAAAAATAATAATACAGTACATAATGATACTAATAATAATAATACTAATAATACTAATAATAATACTAATAATACTACATGTGGTACAGTATTGCACCTCAAGCTGGCAGACTGCTAAAGCCCCACAGTGTTTTCATGAGTACCACATAGTACCAGTATAGCATGCCTTTGATACAACAATTGTATTTTACTCAAATTTTTTAAATAATAGGCTCTATGGCAGTCCATTTGTAAGGATTGTGTGAATTGTCCATTCGAAAGACTCTCTTAACCCAGTGACTGCCTGCACAGACAAAACATTTAAAAAAAGCCACTGCACACATAAAGGGGTCCCAAAGGGAAAGTCCAGCCCATCCAGACCCGGAACCCAGACACTTCAGCCGATGACAACACTACTGAGAGGGAAGCCGTCAGACACACAAGCTGGTCCTGACAGACCGACAAGACGGGAGCTGACAGCAACGCAAATGTCAGGCTGCGGGATCTTCGCAGACATGGATGGCCGGGCCAGAAATGGATTTCCCTCAAAGACCAAAGACCCAGTTCCACAAAAACAAATCATATAATGACGTCGCAAAGCATAAAACGAGGAACATAATGTGGATTCTGTGGAGAGCTAATTCTCTATCAATAATTTGGTTATCAACATGTTGGGAAATGAAAGGCAACAGCAACGCTAGGGAAGGCTTCAATACTCAATAAAACATATCAGCCCCCAGTTAAATGTAAGAGGAGCTGGAGAGACTTGGAGAACAGACACCTGCTACTGGTTATATTAATGAAAGCAACTGACAACAGAATGAAGGAAATGCCAGAAAACTGCATCAACAAATAACAATGCAATTAATTAGATCAATTAACACAGGTTCCCATTAATGCCAGAGACAACGACAGGCCACCTGCAAGCACGGGCCACCTACAGGTTCACAATCGTGCTCAAGCAAGCATTGACAAGAAAGCGCAAGGTTTTCACTGCACTTAAACACCGATGACACAACCTTGCTTATGTGCGTGGAATTCAGTTACATAACTCAGTTAGCGAAAAGCCAGCCGCCCATTTGCTCTGCTTTTCATGACGGTCAGTAGCACGAGGAATCTATAAGGAAGCAGAGCAAATAGCTGTTAAGCTTGGGCAGGGGACATTTATTATGTGCTGTGGCCTTAACTCCTCTCCATCCACATCAATCTAGAGAGCGATGAAGGTGTGTGGGCAGGAAATCGATCAGGAAGGCAGTGCAGTGAGCGAGCGAGCGAGGCTCCAGGGGCTCCAGCTGAACGCCCAGGGTAATTTTAGTTTGGGGAAAGCTAGGTGAATAGGAGCTGAAAGGGCCTCAAGATCCAGCTCAAAAAAAAAGCATGCCCGAGCAGAGCCAGACACGAGAAGCTGAATTAATATTACGCGGCAAATTAGCCGCCATTATTTCTGGTACCAGGCGCACGAGCTACAGAATAGTATGGAAACGTTGTTCAGCCAGCCAGAGACAAGAATAGCTTCCTGTTAAAGACGTCTAAAGCGTGTCTAAACTTATAAAGTTGTACAAGCACACCAGCAGGTGGCGTGGTGACCCTCACACCACAGTGTAAGGTTTCAATGTCCTCATAGCCAGACTCACCCCGTATCGGAGTATTTTTATGGTGTTCAAAGACACAGAATTTATTTAATCGCCAGGTGGAGACAGACAGTGATTAATGTCATTAGACATACTGAAGAGCATAAACGTGTGTTTTCCGCCTTTTCGTGCCAGACCCTCTAAGACAAAACATCAGCGTCAGCTGAAACCTTGCAGATAAGCAGGATTCGCAAATCGCACATTCCTGTGCCGCGCGGCCTTTCCAGAAGATTCTCCCTTCCTAGCATAGAAGCTGAGGGACAACTAAACCCATGCAAGCGGTTCTTCTGCTTGGCTCCCAGTGCGGCCATCACGCGCGAGCGATAGCAGGAACCAGCTGGCTTTTCATGGCCGGGCAAACACGAGGAAATGCACCAGACACCTTCCCTGGGCTGATTAATGTCCTACGTATTCAAACAATGCAAATAAACACACTGTAAAAGCCTGGTCCATCCCCTGAAACACCATTAAACCAACAGCTCACGGTCAAGTAACTGTAGCTCTTATCTGTATAGGAGAGCAGTTTAGTAAGCCATACACAACTCACAGATAGTGTAAACTCACTTTATAATTTCCTTTCTCTTGATAAATAAAAGGTACACATTGGATTAGTTTTGTTACTTTATACATTTGATTATATCCCCATAATGCTTCTAATCCAAAGTAAAGCTGTTATTTTTACTTTACCATGAAATGACCTGGCAGATGCTGGCTTGAAGGGACCACATAATGTCAGCTATCGGATGACAGTTAATAATTAAAAGATTCCCTAGCAGCTCGACCGGTGCTCTTCAGGTAACGTCTAGCTCAGTCCACTGAGCTGTGCTTCCAGCTACTCTGACGGCTGTGCTCCGCTAGGGAGGGACGGGCACAGGGACGGGCACAGGCTCACCCGCGAATCGACATGTCACTACCTCACAACCAGCTGATTAACAAGTCAGCGTTGCCCGCTCTTCCAAACAGAACTTCATTTGTGATTTCACATGTAAAAGTCTGAATAATCTGAACTAGAACACAATTCCTGAGAGCGCTAATCACAGCAGTGACGTCCCCATCTCACTCTGTTCATTAGGGAGGGGACCGGGAAGGGGGCCTGCCTTCGACCCTCCCACCACTTTCAAAGAAATAATGAGCCAATCATTATTCCCCACGTTGTTCTTCCTGCAAACTCATTAACGCTTATTGGAAAAGGGGACCCGCGTTTGATATATCGTTTGGATTTTAAACGTGTTTTATGGGTCGAGCGTAAATTGAACTGCATCGACACACCAGCCTTTCACCACCAGCAGATGCAGAGCCGTGTTTGATGCCGTTTAATTGCCAGCGGAGTGACATAGACATGAAACCATGTTGTTTTTGTGAAGCACCAAGTCTGCTAATGGCATCCTCCCCCCTCAAGTTTAACTGAGTCAGCCTTTTATCAAGCACGAAACCAGGCTGGCTGTTTTAAGCTTCTATAAATAAGGGCTACCTACCCAAGCTACACATTCCCAACCCGCATTCATATGCTAATTCTTTTCCACATGTCAGACACCAGCGGCACATACAAGTAACAGCCAGTGGGAGTTATACTTCTGTCCGTACCTCGTTTGTATACCCTAAAAAACCGGGGCTGTTCAAATCACGGCCCTTAAAAGATCTAGTCCTGCCAATTTTCCAGCCTTCCTTCAGCTGTGAGCCAGGTGTGAAGCCTCCAGCCAATCAGAATCCGTCGTCATTAAGCTCAGTACCTGGGAGAACTGAAAACAAGGCCTGGATTGGGATCCGAGGGCCGGACTCGAGAAGCCCTGCCCTAAACACTCCTGCTGAAGTGCTTATGCTGCACCCGCGACGGCAGAGAGGCTTCTAAATTGCAAAAGGACGCCAAGAGAGAAAACGCACTGTACTAAAACACAGAGATAGTCAGACGCACACAGGAACATACAAAAAACATCCAAATGGCAGACATGTCAGCAAGACCTGAACATCCAGAGGCAATAAGGGTCATGCCAGCAGCGTCTCCGAAAAGACATGGCCTGCTTCACCATTACAGCCTTTACCTTCCACTTCAGTGGCTCCCACTCGCACCCGAAGGCTTACTGTGAACAGAAAGAACAATCTCTCTCCGAATCACAGCCACACTCCTACAATGGCCAGGGGGACGGGCGTCAGACCTGAACACAAACATGCAATATTATTCATATAAACATCTCACTGCAACCAAACCAAAAGCAGGAAGCCAGACAAGGGCAGCGAGCACACAGATGTGCCCATGTGCCATTATACTGGTCCCCAGTCACCCCAGTGCCGTATGGAGCAGGTGGCCGCTCACAAAGGCAGGGAATACCGCGGTCTTACAGCGTGCCTGCCCGGGACACCCTACGGGTAATGGCGGCGGCAGGGACACGCTGCGGCGGTGCTGCTCCTGGGGCCAAAGTCGCACATGCGGGCGCAGAGCCTTAGCTCCGGGGCATTCGCGGCGCACAGTGCCGCCGGAGCGGGTCAGGGGGTTACAGCCCGCAGGCCTGCCGCTTTTGTTCGGCTGCAGACCGCGGTGGCGGCTCCCCGGCTCCGCGCCTCAGCCGCGGTGCCCCGTTATAATGTCGGACCCCCCGGCCTCTGTCCCGCACTGCTGCCGGAGGAGCGAAGGCCTTCCTTCCCAACCAGAAACGCCCCTCGGCGGCCTTAAAATGGCAGCGCGGAGACGTTCCGAAGGGCGCCGGGGCCCCGCACGCCCGACCGGGGCAAAGGCGTCTCGGAAACGCCGGACCCAGGCGCTCCGGGCGGCGGCCGGCACACATGTGCGCCCCCTCCCCCTAGCGATCGGCTCGGCGCTCCGGGCCCGAACGCAGCCCCGCGTCCAGCCCTCGCCTCCGTCTGCCAGCGCGCATTAAGGGCCCCAGCCCGGCGCACGGAGGCGCGTTACCGCGGCGGAGGGGGGCAGGGAGAGCCGCCGCCGCCGCGTACCGATCCGGACCCCCGCGTACCGAGCGCCCACACGTACCCATCCATCGCCGAGAAAGGAGAGCCGAGGAGCCGAGGTGTCGCTGATGCCCGCAGGTCCGGGTGCTGCTGTGGCGCGGAGCCCCGCGTCTCTCCGCTCGGGCCGGAGGTGCGCTTCCTGCCGCTGACGTGCGGCCGCCGAGAGCTGCCTCAGCACACAAAATGGCTTCCCTGTGCAGCCAGGCGCTCATCTTTCAGCATGACAAAGGATAATGACATCCAGCATGCCCGAAGGCTGCCGCCGCCCGCCCGGGAAGGCGCATTCCGCCCGCGCTCTCTTACAAAGAAATATATATATATATATATATATATATGGTGGCTGCGATCGGCCGGCCGGGCGAGCAGGGCTGCGGTCTGCAGGTTCTGGGTGTTCCTGCGCGTCTCCCCGGGACCCAGCTGGAGCGCAGGGCGAGCTGCGACCGCGCAGATTTAGCGCAGATTTAGCGCATTGTCGTTGCGCCGCGAATCTGCGCTAACAGGGGAGAGGAGATGGCGTTTCGCACTCATACAAGTGAATCTGGGTGTGTGGCTCAATGAAAACATGTATATGGTGTTGGGGGAAAATACAAACATTAAATCAACATCAAAAAATTAAACTTTATCAGCAATGGATGGCCAAGGAGGAAGCTTAGTGTATTTGATTTATGCGTCACCCTGAATTTGCAGGGGAAATCCCACAAATCCACCCCGAAGCAGACAATGGGAGCGAAATGACAAGCTCATAAATAAAAGTCAATGTGTAAATTTCCGTCCTGGGTTTATAAGTCACTTTTATTTTGACAACACTACTAAAAATGTAGCAGAATCGAAATCCTATAAATCGGATCCTGATTTGTAATTCTTAACGAGTATAAATCTAGCGTGATGGGAGGATAGAGACAGTATATAATGTTCGCTGATGCTGGTATTTTTTTTTATCCTGCCCGTGTTTCTGCCCAGTTACTCTGCACTTTGCACTGGCGCCGTGCGCAAAGCCGCCGGACCATGGGTATTGTAGTCTGCTCCTTCGGGTCCAGCCATCGGAGTCGCGATCTACTCCGGGGACGCCAAACCAGGCTGGCTTTATAGCCCACTACTCGTTTAATTAAACCTGGTTTATAGGTTTAAGAATTCGTATAAATTGCTTTAACGTGCCACAGCCACGTGACAACGTAAGTAATCTAATTTCGCTAGTTAAAAAAAACTATGAAGATAAAGTTATGAATGTCGCAGACAAGCATCAACAGTGAGAGCTGAGTAGGAAATGGCTCTGCCGACTATCACGACATCTGCAGCCAATTAGGTAGGAGAGAGTTTGATATGAGGGGGGGGGGACACAACTCAATATTTTAAATACAAAGGTCTTTTTAATGGGGAGATGCATGAATCTAAATACTGAAATTTCTTAAACTGAATTAAAATAAATGTTGGGGAGTTTAGCCTCCCAGGTTCCTACACTTAATGATGCCCTTAACCAAATGCATTTATATTATCTCACTGTAGGCTTAATTTTCTGTTTCTGCTATGCAGAGCTTACATCAGCTGCCAAAGCCGACAAGCACAAGGCATGAGTCAGGGTACACTTTATGTGCAACTTCGAGACACCAGTTCATCTAAAACGGTAGCTTTTGGACTGAGAGGGAACCCTACACAAATGCTCGGGAGAACATGCGCATTCCACGCACAGAAAGTGGAACCCATGATGTCTGAGGTATCCTGTCTTACCAGCTGACCCACTAGTATGACTCTTGTTTAGTTTACTGGTATGAATTTTGCATTCCACTCTAAATGATCTAGTGATGAAGTAACTAGTGGTATCAGCTGTTGGTAGAAATCAAAGGGTAGTAATTTGGTTATTCTAAGAATTGAGAGATATTTATGCTTGGATTGAGGGGTTAATAGCTTAATCTCCATTTTACTTCCCTGGGAAAGAGAACGCTTACAGAATAGGTGTTGTCATTCAGATGGGCCTGCTTGTGGTGGAACTCACCACACTGGCTGGACTGGCCCAACCACCCTGCACACTGTTTGCTCTAAACCACACTCCATTGTCCTGCTCCAAAAGTGAAAGGCGACATTTCAACCACTACAGAGAAGATTATACAGCCATTTTATTTTTGTATAGGGTCATGGTGAACCTTGAAGGTATCCCAGGAAGGATACATCTCACACAACCTAGACAGGATGCCAGTCTATCAATGTGCATGCAATCACACGCCACCAGCAGTTTAGAGATTCTGATTGATGTAACTGCATGTTTTTAGACTTTTTGGAGGAAAGGTCAGACACAGGAATGAACCCCCCAGCCCAGGAAATGTGAGGTTTCCATGGTATCCACTTAGCCACTGGGAAGGTCCCTTAAATAAAACAATTAATGTAAGTAAACAGTGGTATACAGATTAATCAACATACACATAGAGCGACAGAACAGTTTTTTCACTGCTTATGTCCACAAAGATTTGTTATGGACGGACATGCTGTAATTAGTTGTTTGGAGCAGTGTTTCCCAACACGGACCATGAGGACCTCTACTGGGAGGGAGCAAAAATGTGGACCGTCTGAGGGTTCCTGAGGACCAGGTTGGTAAACACTGATTTAGAGTCATGCTTGAACCCCAGTCTGTTTCAATATTTGGATATTGAAACTCAATATAAAAACTACTTACATTTTAAGAATTGAATAAATCACAGTAGTGTAACAGAAAAACTTCTGATCCAAAATATGAGATGGATTACGTGGGAACATAACTGTAAGATTGCTGTCACAATCAATCAGTCAATCTTGATGTTTCATGTTGTAATCAGTCTTTGCAACCTTCTCAGATGTCCCTGGCACTGAAATGTAAATCAGTCATTACCTTTCCTCCATTGGTCTCAGCACGCTGTGGTGGCGTCACACCAGCGGAGGTATATGGTTAATGAAAATTAAACTAGACAGATTGGGAATGGCCTTGCTCATCAGCATGGTCGTTTGAAGTTGTATTCAGAGCAATTGGCTGTCTACTTACAGGGTAAAAGGTAATGAAATTAATTAATATCTCAGGGTTCAGTGACATTTGTTATTTCTACAATCCTTCTCCACATTTCATCTCAGTGGGTATCCATTTCAGATTTTACAGGGATAAAGTTAAGGAATCTCTGGCTTAAACCCATTGTGTCAATCTGCATTCAGTGTCAACAGCCTAATTTAGTAAAAAAATAGCCACTTTATTCATGAGAAACATACAGCGACAGGGTTGAAGAACACTCCAGGTATTCGTTGGGTGATGTGCAGCAAATTGATCTCACCATCCCCTAAGAAAGCAACCCATTTTTATAATTCAGGTCTCATTTTCACCAATCAGTGTGCCGAAGATGTGTACGACTGACGTTAACATTTCACATGTAGTGTCACGTTTAGCTAAATGTGCCTCTAACTGGAAAAGAGGTCACTGGTCTAACTCGTTTTGAAAATTCACTTGAACTCAATATATTTCCCGGGGTGTCATGGAGCAGCCCATTTAATGTGGTTACTTCTAGATGTCATGGTATGCATGACGAGCAGCTGAGCATCTCCTTAAATCTGCCCCCATAATCAGTAGCAGAAAACACAGAGACTGGCCTTTAGGGTGTTTATATCTAACTCCATCAGAATATAGGCTTGTGGAAATATGATGGTGTATCATAGCTGAAGCCACCAGCCACAATCTCATGTTGCTCTCTGACAGAAATGTTTGCTCCTCTGACTGTGCCTGCCGCTCACAGACAAAGCTGTAAAAGGTCAGTGCACGTCACCCCCGGCAAAGGCACCATAATGGATCGCTGGAATGTTTGCTGTTGTTGGTAAATGAGGAAGGCCTGCCCAGCTTGTTGAGCAGGAAAGAGAGTCATGTGAACACCATGCTTTCATGCATGTCTCTGACTACCAAGTATAGCTTGGCTGATCGTAAAGTCCCATTTATCTTTAAAGTAATGTCATCCCTACAGTGAGCTTTATTATTAAATATGGCATAAATGATGTCTTTATGCTTAAAATAATTTGGAATTAAATATAACAGTTATTAACTCCCCAGAAGTTTATGCAACATTTTAATAATGACTGGGAATGATGTGATTGATAAAATCTGGTCAGCAGCCCTTAGTCCAAAGGCATACTCATATTCATGTAATCTAGAGACATACTAGATTATTCATTTAATGCAAAGGCACAGTCATATTTGTGCTTCAAGAACTAGCGAGAATTTCAAGTCACAGGTCATGCAAGCACAACCGAAAAAGAAACAAACAAATGTCAAGATGTTGGCTTGCTAAACTTTTGTGATATTTGCAGTTTGTCCCAGGCAGATTGAAGCTCGTCTGCTGGAATACTGAGTACAGTATCTGAGTACTACTGTAGTGATGTAGCAGAGCATCTAGAGAAACTCAAGTATTTTCAAGTACTCAGAACAATAATTGAATATTGTTGAAGTGATGGAGCAGGCCATCTAGGGAAACTTGTTTAACATATTTTGAAGTAACTCACTCTCATATTTTGAAGTAATTCACTCTCTCAGGCATGTGCACATGCATACGCACACACGCACGCACACACAATCTGTGTGTTCACATCTTTATGGGGACCATCAGTTCATTTCTATGGGAAAAACCCTAATCCAAAAAATGATACCCTTAACCCATACCCAACCCTAACCTTAACCATAAGTATCCAAAAAACAATACTTTTTTTGATTGCAGTAACAGATTTTTATAAAATTTAGCTTCTCCTTATGGGGACCAAAAAAATGGTCCCCACAATGTCAGTATAACAGGTTTTTATCACATTGTGGGGTCCCCGTAATGTAATATGTCTATAACCCACACACACATGTGCAAACACACTGAAAAAAGACTTACTGTTTATGCAGTATAAATAGTATAAATACACAGAGGCTGGTTGATTCACAAACTGTAAAAAAGCTCCCTCTTACTCTATACTCTCCCATTCATTCGCTCTCTTTGTACCACTCAGGGTGTCAAAAACAGGCACAAAGAGCATGACTTGCAGGGATTTAGGAAGTGAAATTCCAGAGGCTGTCAGCTAATTCTTGATGCCACAGTGGCTGCTGGAGCCTCAGACCCCTTGTCAGTGTTCTGGAAGCCCCCGATGCTGCTGGGAACCTGCAAGCCCGTGGAGAGTGCCAGAGCTCCACACCACACCTGCAGAAGACACGTGCATCTATTTAAAAGGATGATAATGATGCTAGCGCAATTAGTGCAGGTTTTACGTCAATTTACTGCTGGTTTCCACTGTTCTTTGGCAGTATTTGACCCATGGAAACGCCATTACCATAGAGGCAGTGCGTCTTTAAGCATTTTATGCGCCTTTAATCTTACTAACAAACATCCTCCCATGTGAGCCTCCACAGCATCTAATGACAGATTTGTTCTTTACTGCCACATCTAGACAGTTTCACAGGGACAGGATGCTATATTAAGCAGTCATTCTGCAAGGAGTCTATGAAGTCAATACACACAATTCTATGGCTTTCCTTTTTGCTAATATGCATCAACTGCACCTTTTGCATTCAGAATGTTAGGACTGAACACGTGGAGTTTTTTGGAAAAGAACATCTAAGAGGTAAGAAAGTATGGGGCAGCCTGGTGACTCGCCCTCCCCATAGGGACATCCTTAAAGAGGACATCTGCTCCATACTATAGCATATAGCATATGGGCATACTATAGCATATTTGGGTTATATTAAAACTCACCATAAAAGCGGGTATGATGGGCTGGCTGAATTTAGTCTTGAATGTATGAAGTAACTGTTTATTTTCTGCATTGTAAAAGGACAGCTGACCTGGAGGAAGACAGCACGTCACATGTTCATGTCCAAAGCAGTACTTAAGACCACATACCTTAATTACATTCCTGAGGTGGAGGTAACTGTTTAGCTGAAGCCTATGAATAGGAAGGCCTCTTATGTAGTGTCTGATATCTGTTTGTTGTCTGCTGTTATTGCTTTGGGTTTAAATCTGACAGGAATAAAACCGTGCTCCACAATAGCAATCGATTCACGGACGCTGGGACATTGTGGTTAGTTACTAATGTGCACACAGTACAGGGAAATTCTCTCTTCAGAATGTACTGTCAATAAGTACACACACACACACACACACATACATACGCATACAAATACATATACATGCAGATCAAACACGGCATTCAAGATGTCGCTTAACAGAAATGCCATGATTATGGACAAGCAGCCCAGCTGTCATACACCTGCGTTACACTAAGCCATGTGTTGAACTGAAGCCCCTGCAAATGAAACCATCTCTTTAGCAGCTTTGTTGGGAACAGAAAGGAGCACGCCTTAGATGCTAAACAAGTGATCCACTGGCAAAAACAGCAGATCACTTAAAGTGAAACTAAAATAAGAAAACCTAAAAAAAAGTAATATAGTATAGTATTCTTACACTTATAGCACACCCCTCGACACCGCAGGCCACGGAAATCTTACCCTAGACTATTCTTTTTCATTTGATATACAACTTAAGGTTTGGGCAAACATTGTTTGTAATTTTGGAACGGTTTATAATGGTTGGAACAGTTGGTTAAGAATGTTAACTTCAAGTCCCAGGGGTTTTACTGAACAATAGCTCAGTAACATATCCAGCACAAGTTAGAACAGGTAATGAAACATAAGCAGCCCCAGGTAAATGGATCCTAAGGCAAATAAAACCCTGAAACATTCTGTGAATTTAAAATCAAAATCAGGGCGGGCCTCGGTAATTGTTCTGTGTCTGCGACTGGCTGCAGCTGTCAGCACTGAGTTTTCACTTGTACTGCAGGCTCACTGCTTATTTTTATCACGGTTGCGAAATCCTGGCTTCAGAAGCAGTGTCTGATGGAAGACGAGCACTGCGATGCTAGAAAGACTGGCACAGATGTACTCAACAAACAAACCTAATTTCTCTGCTTTAAACTTGGATAACCATTGTCTGACGAGGATGCTTCAGGCTCACCCTAAGCCTGCACTGAGTAAGGGGCTAGCGAGTATATAGAGGTACTGTACTGAGTAAGGGGCTACATACAAAGTGGACAGAGGTGGATAAATAGTCGTATACACAAAAAAAATGAGTATTCATGTTTTTAGTACTATTCTTGCTAACATGTCTGAATACAGAAAGTAGTATTAGAGCATTACTGGAGTATGACTTCCCCATCTTTACCTCGGTCTAAATCGCAGTAGACGCCAATCCCATCAGGAACGGGGACTTCAAGACTTTTTGTCTTGTTGTTGTGCTTGGCAGCAAAAGAGGTCTGCAGCCAGTTGTTGACATGGACACACCATGAAGTGTTAGTTTTCCCCAGCTGGTCAAACTTGCCAAAGTTCTTGTAGGCCACTCCCACGCTGTAAGACTTGTAGTCCTTAATTGCCTTCACTTCCCAGTAGTGCTGGCCAGCGGAAACACTTTTGTCACCTGAGAAAGGCATGAGCGCCCATGTAAAGTTACAGAAAACTTCACAGGAGTTGTGGGAACAAACCTCCACAGAGCCAAAGCTGCACACACTGTTCTACCACCGTGATACTGTGCTTTCGTCATAAAGCTAATTAAACAGATCATATAAAGTTAACTGTTAACTGTTCACTGATCTGTTAGTATTACTTTGACCAACTCTGCATTTTTATAATAATGTTAGCATTCTAATCACCAAATGTATGCAACACAAGCCAGCCGCATGTTAGTGTTCTCTTGGTGTAGGACATAGGTTACTGAATGCTCGAATGGGCCTTCTGTACGTATCAAAAATAAATTAAATGCAGAGTGAGGTATTGCATACATTACATGTAGAGTCACACATGGTATGCTGCTGGGGAGTGATTACCCAGTACTGTATAAGACTCCCCAGTAAAGCGGTCTCTCCCCCTGGCTGCAGGTGCTCGTGAGGTAGGCCTAGTTCTGCTGGGAGAGGCTGTTCCAGTACTGTGGATGGAAAGACACAACAAGGTGGCACTATAGTACTGATTAGCTCTTAGCTACTTCATATAGTTAGGTACCTGGTCAATATCGGTTAGCCGTTAGCTACCGAAGATTCCTACCCATTCAACATTCATTATCCATTAACTAATCAAAGATGCCAACCCAGTCAATGTCAAAGAACATCAATTTTTTAACTAGCTACTGCTGATTCCGAGCTGGCTTACATTAATTACTTGGTAGCCATAAAAATATCAACACTGATTACCAAAAGACCATGATCCAGGTCATTCTGAGTAGCCATTAGCTATCAATGTGCCAGCACGATAACCAGTCTTAGTGTGTGCAGCTTATAAAAGCAAATGCTGAATTACCAGAGAATGAAACAAAATGTATTTTATTGCGAACAAGAGTCAAATTAGCTCCTGGACAGTCAGAAGAAACCAAGAGCTTAGATATTATTGCAAGATGTGCGTGTTTTCTTTTACAGTGAATTTTTGAGTGTAAAATGATCTAAAGGAAATTCATCTAAAGTCAATATATAAAAATTTGCTGTTGCTTCTTCAGTCATTATTACAGATTGGATCTCTATTCCCAATGCAAGCCACACTGAACAGAGCCATTGCCAGTCAACTGAACCCACATCCACTCGTGAGCTGATCTGGTGGAGGAAATACCATTTACGTTTTTCAACATGGGAGAACACCTAATAAAAAAGACATGCAGCCACAGCACAAAAACATTTCCTCCCAAATGTCAACTTCCCTGGCCGCCCATGGCGCCACCCCTGTGCATTCTGGGATATTGATTTACAGCTTGCGTGACGGAAATATTCAAATCTGACAACGTATGCAGTATGTAAAAGGAAGCGTATTCGATAAGCTGTTACCTGCCCTTGTTCTCTTTGCCCTTAACTTTGTTTTCCAGTTTGCCAGACTGTGGATCCCACTCAACTCTCTGGTCCTCGACTTTCAGGTTGAGGTGTGAGGACGCGGCATCCAAGTTGAAATTAAAAGCTGGGTTGAAAATGCAAAGGTTAATCGAAGAGAAGCGTAGACTTTCCATGTTTTACTTCATATCGTCCGTCATTGCGTCATGATGAGGAACAATATTTAAATGGCATGACGTATATTAAAACCGGAGAGCAGAAGAAGCCTGACCTCTTGTCTCTAAGGTGACGGGATCAGAGTAATCCCCAGCAGCCGCCTTGTTACACGCTCGTATCCGGAAGTTCATGAACTCGCAATCAAATTTTAACCCTGAAAGAAGAATTTCTCCACATGATACATTGTAAGTTACCCCACAGACAAATAAAGCATGATGTGGGAATATACCGGTATGTGCCAGACACTATTATGTAACCACTGACAGAGAGATTTGTGTACCTGTCAGTGTGAATTTTGTGACTTTCACATTATCCACCACCTCCCAGCAGTACTCGTCTTTGACTCTCGGCATTCCGCCGTGATTTGTTTTCCGATACTCCAGAATGTAGTGATCGATCTTGCTGTCGTCCGCTGGCATTCTCCACGCAACTGTCACTGTGTTGTTGGTAACGAGGCAGTCCGTCGCATCAATCTCTGGTGCTCTGGGCACTGGAATATCATTGCAGACATGCATTAATGAAATAAATATATCTACTGATCAAGGACACAAACTAGCCTGACCTCATGAGATGTAGTTCTTCAAAGCTCGGATAATATTGAGGGAAAAGTCCTCTGCCTAAAAACGTGTTGCTATTTCAGTAGCAGTGTGCCTGGATCCAGTACACAGCCCACTCAGAGGATGCAGTGCTGGTGCATTTACTGGGAGCAGTATGCCTGGATCCAGTACACAGCCCACTCGGAGGATGCAATGCTGGTACATTTACCGGGAGCAGTGTGCCTGGAACCAGTATACAGTCCACGCAGAGGATGCAGTGCTGGTGCATTTACCGGGCAGAAAGTTGAGCTTTTCCAGCATCCGTCTCTCCTCAGAGAAATCGACCATCAGATGAGACATGTTTGCTGTAGCCTTGAGCTTCATGGTGTGGCGAAAAGCCGGAGCCACAGTGACCCTTGAATGACATGAGTGTGCAAGATGGTCAGAGTGTTTCCCAGGTGTGACTGGAAAAGGAGTTTCTAGCAAAGCGCGCTAATGGGCTAAGCATGAACCCAGACAGAGAGCTCATGCGTGGTGCTGCCATACAGTCATGTTTTCGGTAACGCCTGATAAATACTGGATGAACATTTCCCAGAGGACCCCTGTATCTGATAAGCATTGCAGCAGCTTGCGGGAAGCCACGTGCCCCGGGACACGGCGGAGCTCAGGGTCAACACCGCTGTGGGCTGAGGTCTCCAGTCTCACTGCGTTTCGTCCTTTAAACAGTGCCAAGATATAGCGTTTTATGTCTTTTGAACACATTCAAATTTGTAATTCCACTAAAAGTTGAGTATAAAACAGCGGGTTGGGAGATGAGGCTGAAATCAAGGTGGCTGCCACAGAGAAACGTCCCGGCCTCAGCGCTTGTATTCAGCGGCTATGTAAGTTTGTCCTGGTTATATGCCTGGTAAAAAACCCTTTAAACTTTTAAAGAAGAAGGTAAGACACTACTATCAAAATAAGTATGATGTTAGGCCTACACTATCTAGGAATGCATTTTAGCTTATTACTGCAAAAATAATATGTTAAACATATCATGACAAAACACAGTGTGTGTCTCCCTTCTAGCACACTCTAATATGTATTATTCTTTTTTTGTGCCAAAACTAAACATAAGTAACATTTTGGTGGGAAATAATTATGTTCATAATGGGTTGATGCAAGGGCAAAACTTTGGCAAAACATTGGGGGTCTCCACCCCTTTAAGGCGGTCCAGTGGGTTGTACTGGCTGGTTTTGATTATTGTGGGGATTCCCCCACCCCCCATAATTTACACCCATGGGTTGATGACACCGTGGCCTCACCCCTGCAAGGCTGTGAGCTTTGTTATAGTTTTCACCGTGTGTTTGATCTGCTTTCTATCCACGATCCAAAAACATGTGGTGTGTCAGTGTGTGTGCCCTGTTAGTGAACCTGACAGGTGATTATTTTCTAATCACCCACTGAAAAACAGACATTAATAAAACACTGGAAACGGAAATAGTCTATTGCATGTCACATAATCTTATACTGACATCTTGTGGAAAATCTGTGGAATTGCACCATAAAATGGGTAACTACCGATATTTCCCAAAACTACCCTTATGTCCTTATCACCACATCAAGAGTGTAAGCCCCGAATGAATCTGAACGAAACCTGAATGATTTGTTTAACTCAGCTGTTTTACCAACCATGGTCTCAGTCTGAGAACCCTCAGGCAAATTAGTCTCTCAGCTAAGTGTCTTAAGAACCAAGCCCTCCATTTATCTAAGTCCTATTCAGGATAAAAGAATAACATTACAACATTTAATTTTAACGGGATTGAACGCCAAAATTACATGGCACTAATCACTCAAAAACACACGTAGCATTTCTCAGTGCAAGCTTAAGAACAAGCAAACAAAGCTTAACACATTGTTTAAAAGCATTACTTGGCACACCATGTCATTAAATTACCATGTTTTAAAAATAAAAACCACAGCAAAATAGTTACCGGCAATAGGAAGTACTTTTAACCCAGAGTTATACATAAATAGTAAATCATATATAGTTCATTGCACATATTGTTTCCATTACTATTTTACTGTTACTATTATATGTATATGTATGTGAGTCAGTGGCAGTTCAGTAACATTTGTTATGCTATTTGCTATTTCATATATGCTATTTAAATTTTGCACATTTTGCTTGGTTAGAATTCTCCACTTAAAAGTAACAGGCTTCCATCAGATTCTGTAAAAGCCTGTATCGGCTCAGTTACACCAGGCAAGGATGCGCCTTATTCCCCCCAGGTATTAGGAGCTACTCACTTAGCAGCACTATTAGAGAAGAGCACAGCATGCGGGAGGGGACAGCACAGCGTTAAGGAGAGGCACCGTCACCTCAAGGTGACCCTTTTTCAGGCATGGGGTCGGGGGGGGGCTTAAGCTTTCATGGGCTCCTAAACAGAGGCAGGCACAGCATCACGGGGTGGCAGCCTGCAAACCAAACCAAGCGGAGGGGGGCTGGGGTACAATACCTATCTCTGATGTGTTTGGCGGCCTTTGAAGGAGGGCAGAGAGAGAAGGAGATTGTTAGTGTGGCGGTACACGTGGGAAGGCCCTCGGGGGTCAGACTGACTGCCAATCTGCTGGCCACAGCCTCCCGATACTGTCTACCTCGTCCGGACATGACTCTCCGGGCATCTCTGACCTGGATTCAATCCTTCTGATTACTCAAGTCAGTTCTGGGAGGGATGTTGTGATATTACACGTGACAAATGTCTGAAATACCGAACCAATTAACGCAAAGGCCAATAAAATAAAGAGAAAAACTGTACTCAATGTTTCTTGTATAAAGTATAAATATTTTAGGGCTGCAACGATTCATTGAGTAATTCGAGTAACTCGATTACAAAAAAATTCTTTGCTTTGATGCTTCGTTTAATCCACACAACTACGTACTGCTCAGTGATCACCGTGTTTCACAGAGAGGATTATTACTGTTGTAAGTCTGCTTACGCTGCATTACAAGTAGCAGAGCGGTAGAAACAGAAAAGAAAGAAACAGGAGTATAAGAAACAGAGTGGCGCAGCTGTACAAATCACGTAGCAACAAGGCTGTACAGATCAGGTAGCAACAAGATTGTACAGATCGGGTAGCAAGAAGGCTGTACAGATCTGGCAGCGACAGCGACACTACTGTCTAAAAAAATGGCGGAGAAATTTTCGGCAAACTTCTGAGTCACGGAGACGGTGAATAGAGACATTCACGGCATAGAATCATGGCCATTTCTATTGGTAATTACTAATCACTTTAAGCGGTATGTTGATAAAATAACAGAGTTAAAAAACATTTAATATATTGGCTGTCATTAATATACTAAATACTATTTTATTTTTCTATTGGTGTAGCATTAGCTGCTAATGGTTATAATAATTAATAGTTATAACTGAAGGTAGCTTAGCAGCTATCGAGGCTAACATCCCCATTTCACTGATGATTTTGTCTACTGACGCAGGGTAACGTAACATTAAGTTGTTCTGGTTATGAACTGCTTTATAATTACAGTTAGCTGCACCGCTACCATGTTAATACAGCTGATTAAAATATCAGTTTACAGCTCTCCTCAGGTCACATGGGTCAATGTGAATTTACTACCAAATTCATGGCAAAATAGCTTACATTATTTTGTGGTAATTTATTTGCCAAAAAATAGTGTTTCAGTAAAGTGTCTATCATTACGTGTGCTTTTTAAGTGCTGCATTTGCAAACAGCGCTCGAACAAAAAGTGGTTACTGTAACATGTTCTAAGGCGCTGTTACAGGCCCTCAGCCTGCATACTGTAACATGTTGTAAGGTGCTGTTACAGGTCCTCAGCATGTTTACTGTAACATGTTGTAAGGCGCTGTTACAGGCCCTCAGCCTGGTTACTGTAACATGTTGTAAGGTGCTGTTACAGGTCCTCAGCCTGGTTACTGTAACATGTTGTTAGGTGCTGTTACAGGTCCTCAGCCTGGTTACTGTAACATGTTGTAAGGTGCTGTAACTGGCCCTCAGTCTGGTTACTATAACATGTACCACTTTAGCCTGCATGTGGCTTTAAACACTGACCTTTCTCTCTATATTAGGCACTTTCTGCCGCAAGGCCTCTGGGGGTGGTGGGCTGGTTATGGGGGAGTGGGGGCCTTTGGTTGGGCTCCAGCTCTGTAAACAGCGATCTTAAGGACGTCTCTGCCACACCAAAGCTTGTTAGTGAGGCTCCTAGCAGAACCACAGTTGCTATTTCCATCTGGCAATGGTGGTCAGCTTTGGAACGATGATGACCAGGGACCGCTATCCAGGCTTTGGTGAATATTATGCGAGTCTTTGTTGAAATCACTGTTTGGACTAACAGATTAGACTGACTTCTTGTGATATGCTGTCTACATGGTTTGAAGCTGGCTTAGGTTGTATCATTGTCGTCATTCTATGAATTATACACCTCCCAGGCATCTCTGTGTCTTTGGCTCATAAAAGTTGTATCCAGACAGAGATCTATCCTGCAATATTCCTGCGTCTCAGACCCAGTGAGCCTTGGACTTTACTGCTGCTTGCTGAGGGGTATCGGCCTGAGCAATGCGCCCGTCGGGAGCTGACCCCCAGCCTCACTGGCTTACCTCTGATCTCCTCCACCAAAGTAATCAAAAGAAAACGCTACCTATCGCAATATGGCCTCCATCGTGACAGGAGGCTCATGACTGAACGTAGCGTGATATTCACATTTGACAGGACTTCCCATGGTTAACTGTGCGGCTGCTGAACAGAACACACAAGCCTAAACGAGTCAAGAGCTGGTTTATTATTCAGCATTAAAGCCTGACATAATCAGTGCGTTTCGGTCTGAGCAAACGTGCTGCAGCAGGTATGTTGTCAGATGGCCGCCACGCTACAGTGCGTCATCCAGCATGTTTCAGCGTGATACATCGACACCATGCGTAGCTCTGCCGTTCAGGACGTTCCAGTTTATGAATAACGCTCCTTTTTCTGAGTGCTACGAAGGCGCGTCCTGTTACAGACGCAGGTGCGGCAAAGGCATCCAGCTGTCCCCTGCATGTCCTCCCCTAATATTTATCATTTTGACAAAAATGCAGAAGAGGCACCTACCTTCATGAAGTCTTCTCCATCTCTGATGAGCATTGCATTGTTGGCGAAGGCCAACAGCTCCTCCGAACCTTCCAAGGCACTGCTGCTCTGAGTCAGCTGGTTCTGTAACACACAAGGTCGAACATGGCAACCGAGACTGACCTCTGTAATACATATAACCATAAACTCGATGAAACCATTATATGAATCATATGTGAACGGGATATAAACCGGAATCAAAATGGGTGGCACCATCAGGGTATAATTGGGGCTTTTTAATGTGATTCTTAGTGTTTTTAATGTGTGTTTAGGTTAGTATGAATTTTCAATAAACTTCTTAAGAGACACACTTCACCAGACACCCCACACACACACAGCACATGCAGCTAGAGGGCAGCAGAGTAGCGCAACGTGAAAGTCGTGACCACTAGGGTTGGACTAGCAGGGCTGGGAGGGTCAAAGGTCAGCTGGCTGGCCACACCCCTAGGGCATGCTAACCTACAGTTTCAAATGATTCTGTGCTGTAACTCACCCATTTAAAAGTCAACATTTAAAAAAAAAAAAAAGAAATTGGCCAGTCTGTCAAAAAGTGCAAGCTAGATTTTGAGTGTTTTTCCAGTTCCCATTTCATCTGGGCACAAGCTGACATTATACTACCAGCATAATGCATGAAGCTGGTTTTAATAACTTAAAAATCATCTCCACTAGAATCATCAAAGTTTACAGTATAATCTGAAGCATCTGCTGGGAGTAAATACAGAAATAAGCACTTTATCTACTCTTAGATGTTCTTTTATGCTAAGATATCAAAGGTCTGCTTTCATATTACTAAGCAGCGGCCTGGAGCTCCCCCAGTGCACGGACAAAGAGCTGGGGCCCTCCCCGTTACCTGCAGCTCCTGCATCCTGCGAGTCTGCTCCTGTTTGACTGTGTTGGCCATGCTCTCTTTCATCTCATACAGCACGGAAAATAACGTGTCAAACTCCTCTTCCAGATCAGACAGCGCGTGCGAGGTGTTGCTCTGCAAAAATCAGATGCCGTTACCCTGCTACAAAACCATACTTATTAATACTGCTTCCTTCTATAGGCCTCGTAACAGCCCACCTTATTTTAATCAACATTAGTTTTATCTGGGCAGCTTGCTGCATAAGCGCAGAGTTTAGGCAGATTCCACACTTAGGCTCACTAGCGTTTATGTGGACATTACTCTTTGGCCCACTGGGTGTCACGCCGGAAAAGTCACACACTAATTATACACATCAGGCTCTCAGCTTCGCGGGCTCAGTTATGCTGCGACAGAAATGGCTCCGCTACTCCAACAGGCTCGAAACCGTGGGAAAGAAAAAGACGGGAGCGTCCAAGATGTGAGGAAATTAGTCTGATTTCCCTGGAGAAAAAAGTCAGTGTACAGGCTGTCACTGTAAGTGTCGATTTCTTAAAACTAATAAGTGTATTACCCCTGCAGTATTAGCATGGTGCAGGATAATTAACACTAACATATAAGAATAATTCTCAAAATAGTAAACTGTATACCTGATTACATAACAGAAGCTTAGGTTACTGTTCATCGGTTTCCCTTTAAACTGGACATAGAACAAACCACAATTTAGCGCGCGGTAAATGTAGGCTGCAGACTCACCTGCAGGCTTGTTAGGGAATACCGGAGTGTTTCAATGAAAGTGCGGAGCTCGTCCTTTCGTTTGGCTAACGTAGTAATTATCCTGTGTAGAGCCTCCTGGCGAGAGAGCAGATGCTTCAGTACGTAGGTGTAAGCCAGGCACGCAACCACGTAGTACATTAACGGGTTTGTCCCCCCCTCAAACGCAACTTCAGCTCTGGCCCTATTAGTAGAAGTGTCAGACCCCCCCCCCCCCCCCACAAAAAAGGCCCGGTGTGAGCTCCCCAAGATGCTCGGCTAACAAAGTCACTGTGAGCACCACTGACACTCAGCACAGCTTCTCGGTACACAATCAGGTGGTGAAGTACAGCTTAGAAGAGGCCGTGACATTGTAGTTTTCAGCAGGGTTTTGATGACTTTCTAATATCTATATCTGAAAAAACATGTACATTTAGCGAGGAAATGGTCAGTAAGTCTGTGGCTGCTACAGGATCGTTTCCAGAATTATGCGGGCGTGCTGAAATTTGGCCAAAATGTCTGTAAGACTCCAGGATAAAACAAAGATCCATCTCTCTATACTAGCTATGAGCAAGTCAGAGTTACATAGAGAGAGTTCTGGATGGAAGCCCAGGGTTATTTCTGCTGTCCTCTTACTGGCTGGGCGATTAACAGAAGGACACAAGCAATACCAAAGGCCTGAAAGGAACTGCATTATATGATTATAATTAATCCTCCTGCAGTGAAAAGATCAAAATGTGAAAAGATGGATATACCATGCATCTGCACTGCATTGCAGTGCAGTGCACAGAGGGGTATGTGCAGTTACCACTGGACTACAACACTCCCTGCATTGATGACTTGCTAATTTTTCTTTCTGCACAAAAATTTGACCTTTCCACAAACAGAAATCCTCTGTCCCTTTGAAATTCACATTTTATAATTCCTTTCTGCAAAAAAGCCACACTGCAGCCTTTGGCGTCCAATGCAGTGCTCATGTCTTAAGAAGGATTCAGTGAACAGCTCTATCTACCCTCAGGGTACTAACTAATGACTTCAGACTGCACTGATGTCACCTCGTGATCTGTCCTCCCCCTGCACCTAGTTTGTACCTTCTTATTTCAGATAACACATACAGGCAAGGCAGCTCAATCAGGATCTCTGCACCCAGAAGCTGAAATGAAGAGACCAGGAACTTTGTGGAACTGCTACAATTTATTAATACCATTCATTTAAACATAAACATTAAAGATTCTGGATTAATTGATAAAAACAATCATGTACAAAACAAACTTAAAGTTGTGACTGCAAGCATAACAGGATGACATAAAGATCAGAATGTAGTGTATTCTAAGAAGGAAAAAGACACCAGAGCATAATTCATAATGATTTTTGAAATATAACAGTATTGGTAGCGCTGAGTGGCACGCCCTCATGATGACTTTTGCTTTATTGATGCTTTTTTGTTTTGCTTTTTGAATAGCGATTCAGAGCAGAACTCTCATTGATGATGCCCCATTTCTCTTTATTTTAAGCAACAGCTTTTATTCAAGTCCAGTGAGGCAAGTTTAATGAAACAAAATATATGTTCTTACATTTTTTAAGAAATGTAATTTCCTAATAATGATGTGGATGATGATGATGATAATAATAATAGTCCAAGGTCCATTAAATATCATTAGAACATTAAATTTACATATTCTAAATATGTGTTTTGATGCATGCATAATTTTAGTGACCCTTTATTATAGAAATTATAGTGCTTATTACATCAATATCCATACTACACTACACTTACTACACTGGAAGCACATAACCTGATGAGGGGGAACTAATATTCTTGAACTTCAACTAGCAATCTCATGAGTAAGACTGAGGAATGTTATTAATGGCTGAAATTTAACTTAATGGAGAGGATGAAATGTGCCGGCATTTGTGAGAAGTTCAGCGTGAGCTGGTGGGTCTGACAAGTGCCCACCAGAATCACCTAGGAACACTGCTAATGCTCATCCACAAATACTTAAGGTCATGCTTTCACCTTCACCAGTCAACTAACTGAAAAACGGCTACACTGCCATGCAAAGAGACACGACTAGTTCTTTGGTTTCTCTGTTCACCTGTTGAGATGGCTAAATATACTAGTAAATGCCATGATAGTAAGTGAGAGACAGTGGAGAACACACACCATACTGGTGCTGAAAAATGCATTAACCCATGACAAAACTGCAACATGGTGCATAAAGGCAAAGTGTCTTTACCAGGTTTAAGGAGCAGGTGGGGGTGCGCAGGAGCCGGAGGGCATTATCATGGATCTGCCGTCAGCTTGATCCCATTACCCCGGGCTGATGTCTGCACCAGCAGCGGACCCGGCATACATTGTCATATATCTCTGGGCTATTTTAACCTTGTCTTATTTTAGCACCATAACGCCGCTGGTGCTGCGGCACGTATCGCAGATATATGACTAAAATCGAATTAGTTTCAAACTCACGGCGAGCAAAGCGAGAGGCCGGCGCAGCGGGACCTGGCGCAGGCGGCGTTAGTGCAGCCGGGCCCCCGGCACGCATTCCAGAACCGGACCCACACTTACTTTTTGGGCGTCCATGGCGGCGGAGACGTGGGAGGGCAAAGGCGGGGATTCGCGCAGAAAGTGCGGCCGAGGAGAAAGCGTCTCTGGTGGGAAGGCGACGCGGCGGCGGCATTAACGGAAGGCTCACTTTCACTGAGTGACATCAACACTGTGGGAGAGCCAGCGGGACAGCCGCGCTCCGAGCTGCGCAGTCGGGGTCTGCGCAGACGCAGCGGGCAGCCCACTGCACGACAGATGGCGGCGGACTACACACGGGGGATTGCACACTGGGCGCTGGCAGTGGTATGCATGCTGGATAGTGGACTGCGCAGCGGTCAGCGTGGAGAGCAGTGCGCTGCGCAGCGGACTGCGCAGACGCGGAACGCCGAACGTGACGCGGGGCGTGACGTGCGGCGAGCACGCTGCGCGGCCGCGTTTGTGCGCATGCGCAGAATGGGAGTCCGGGGCACTGTTGGTGGCGTGAGCGATGTACCCGCACACCTGGGCGATCGCAGCTATTTGGCTGTCTGCGGTAAGGTCGGTTTAAGCTGTCTTTTTGCTCACCAGGGTAAAAACATACCCGAATGCATAGGAGATCTGCAGCGTCCTCTGAAGCTGACCATCGTAAATGTCATCGGCCGCGTATTTTATCACTTGGTCAATACCTTTAAATATCTCCCAAAAAATAGCGACCTTGTTCTAATTCAGAAATGTAACTGTATGGAATGGAATAAGATATACACTGGGCCCAGGGGGAGTTGTTTTGCATGCAGCAGCACCCCCATGTGACAACCAAAATAGCGCCCAATGGAGCGGATGGGTAAAATTGTCCATCGGCTCTCTGTGGCTTTTGTGTGCAGAATCTGTCGTAATCGACCCGTGTATCCACATAGATACACTGCAGACTGTATCCTTGTTGTTTAATAGCTTTTCTAAGTCTATGTGGGTGAGCAATTCACTTTTCCCAAAGACAGTGGTCCCAGTCTCCCTGCTCTGTCAAACACCATTCATATCGTGCATGTTAAGTCTTAGAATGAAGTATATTTCCTCTGCAGTCTTGGTGAACATGATCCACGTTTGGCTTGCTGCCTCACTCGCTGCTGTCCGGAATAAGCGAACCGACACCAATGCTTAGGCTGAACAGGACTGTGGTTCTGGCCCTGCTTGGAACCACCAGTCTCCTCTTCCTGCTTTTCCAGCTGTATTACTACAGACACTATCTGTCAAAGGTGAGAAGCTCGCCGCACAAGCCTCCTCGGTCGGAAATACCGCTTTAATCTCATTGCACTTTCCGCTTCACTGTTTTATTTGTGCCGTTTTGTATTTAGCATGGAACACACACCTCCTATGATAAATCCAGCAAGCTGGACAGTGGGGAACAGCTGGTAAGTACGGCGCAGGAAGCGGCGTGTTTCTTATAGAAGCGTGACAGTAAAACACGAACTAAAATTGAATCTTCAAAACGGACGGAGCACAGCGGCAGACAGTAGGACATCTGTTTTTGTCAGTTTTTTTTTTCGTCCTGCAGTCAGAGCATAAGTAATGGCTGTGAATCATTCTCCAGGAACTCCTATGCAGTTTACAGTAATAGGTTTTATGGTAATATAGTATACCACGGTATTTCAGGAATATCATGGTATTTCAAAATCTTGTGACAAAGTGACAGAATAGGGATAAAACTAACTGCCCAGATTTTATCGCTAAGATCTGATAATTCCAGTATAGCATTACTTTTGAAAATATCATATACTGTGCTATGGTGGTATGAAAAATTAGATACCGCATGTGCAAAAAGATAAATATAATATTGACAAATTGCATAGTGTATTATCGGTAGTGTGCACAGCTGACTTGTTCTTTTGTCATTTTGGGGACTCGTGCAGCAGGTAGTGAGGAAGTTCCTGGAGCTGGTGTCCCGGTACAGCCTTGCAGTGTTCCTGGTGGACACAGCCACGTTGGGCCGCCTCTCTCAGCGCCCGTCACAACCCAGGGGAAGTCTGGCTAACGAGCATCACTGCAGCCTTCTCTGCTCCAACAGGGGGTTCACCACCTTCGCAACACTGGCAAAGTTTTGGAAGTATGATGTAAGGAATGGTGCAGTGTTAAGTCCACAATGTAGGTGTTCTGTTACATGGAAGATTTGTTTACACTAATTTTCAGATTCACTTTGAAAACCTTAATTTGATGTGATTAAGTTAATATCATGAGTAGATACTTTGTACTTCAGTTTTGTGTGACCTTCCCATCCATCTCCTCATTACTGGTTCTTGTTTTGGTTGCATGACACAGTCTCTTAGTTGCATTTTTTTCCAGGTCAAGTGATTAATTCATATTAGTTTTATTTTGTAAGGAATGTATATAGCAGCATCAGTATCTTCAACAGGAGAAACTTCACTAAAGATCTCACGTCTTCAGTCCTAGAGCAGCTCTTTTGTTTATGTCACTGGTAACACTTTACTTGAGGGGCCACAAATAATGCAGTAATACCTGCTTAGTAAATGCATTAATTAACCATTAACTA
>JAODKM010000108.1:19771913-19784899 GCA_026780845.1 Petrocephalus sullivani
ACTGGGCAGCCATCTTGAATCCGCAACTCGGTGTACTCTGCGCTGCACCGAGCTTTTGTCTCGGTTTTTGGGGAGACAGGAGCGCGCACGTCGTCACTTCCGGCCTCTAGGCTCGTAATCTGACTCGAATTCCGACCTCTCGAGGGTAAAGGAACGCACGATTTTACCAGGAGCTGGGAGGGAGCAAAAACGTGGACTGTCTATGGGTCCCTGCAGACTAGATTGGGAAACACTGCTTTAATATATAGTAATGTGTTTGTAATTCAAAGACCTGAGCTTGAAGAGTTATAGTAAGGAACTGGTGTGGTGTAGTCTGTGTGTTTCTTTTTTTTCCTCTGATATGTCAAATTGAGTTTGAGTTGATCTTTAAAGCACCTGAGGCAGACTGCATTCCGACTCTCCTAGGCTGGTTTCGTCAGTGCAGTGTGATACCTTACAGCAAGGACGTAGACCTGGGTGTTTGGATTAAGGATTACAAGCCAGATATCATTCAGGCCTTTCAGACCTCTGGCCTGCCTCTCAAGCACAAGTTTGGAAAAGTATGTCTCACATATAAAATATGTGAAAATTCATAAGAGGTTTAAAATTTTTATTTATAAATGTTCTTTTGCACAACCATATACCCCGTCACTATGTTTAAACTAAACAGTGACTTTGTGTATTTTCAGGACCTGTCACTGAGTTTAAATACCTTGTTTTACCTTTACGTAATTTGGCATTATAATGGAGGTGATAATAACGTTACAAACAATGGATAATGTATAATCCACTTTGCGGCGTGGGCCGGCACTCATATGATTGTACTCCCCGCAGGTGGAGGACAGTCTGGAGCTCTCCTTCCAGGGGCAGGACGTTAAGCTGGACATCTTCTTCTTCTATGAAGAAGGTGACATTGTGTGGAACGGTGGCACGCAGGCCAAGAGCGGCAAGAAGTTCAAGTGTGTATCTCAGTTTGTGCACATCTCCATTTCCTGCTGCTGCATTTCCGATCTGCCGTAGGGAGGGCAGAGTGTGACCTTGCTAGTAATAATGCCTCCGATCTGATCATTATTGCCAATACTCCTTTTGCGTTCGTTTCTTTTGCGGCCAGCTAACCTAGAGTCTTCCCACAGGTACGTTTTTCCGAGGTTCAGCCTGTGCTGGACGGAGCTGCTGCAGCTCCGAGTTCGGGTCCCCTGTGAGACGCTGGATTATGTGGAGGCCAACTACGGCCCCAACTGGAAGATCCCAGTCAAAACGTGGGACTGGAAGAGCTCGCCAGCTAACGTGCAGGAGAATGGGGTGTGGCCGGTGAGGGAGTGGAACGAGGTCATTCAGGTGTACTGAGTGTCAGTGTGCAGCAGGGTGCTGTAAATAAGGTCCTGTGGCGCGTTCGCTTTTCAGTAAGTTAAATATCCCACACTCAGTTTAAAGTTGTCAGTGTCGAGTTCCGTGTGTATATGAGTGTATTTTCGTTTAGGTCTCGGATTAAAAAGGGAGTCGCTCCCCAGTGTCGTGTGCTGCTTTTTCTGCTGAATGTGCCTGGTGTGTCATTTTATTCCGCTTTCCATTTGCTCCGCTCAGCTTGCTCTAGGCATTACTATCCATGCTTACTGTAACGCTCCCACGCCCCCTTTTCATCCGTTGCTTCCTAAAGAAAAAGAACAGCGGCATTAATGCAAATTTAATGTGTAATGATTAGCTTTTGGGCAGTTTTTCTATGGTAAAGGTATTTTTCCATATTTTAAAAATATTGTACGTCATAAATTTGTTTCATGTTTTTAAAACGAAGAAGACAGTCTGAGTGTATGGTTTTTAGAAGACGGCAAGTGGAATAAAATGACGCGTCAGAAATTAACAGTTTCAGTGCTGAAATTCTGATAAATCACAAGCCGTCTTTTGCCTCCAATAGGCTCCTCAGCCCAATAAATTTGAAGGAGATGAGGAGGCTTCATGGGTCTGCAATTGCTTGGATAATGCAATTGTCATGAAAGTCATTGTTAAATTAAGGTTATCATTTTTCATAATTGAGTTAATCTTTCCCATGGGTTCATACATGCCTAAATGACTTGGATTTGTAGTCCAGCAGCATGATATAACTGGACACACGAGTAGAAGTGAATACTTCTCTCACGAGGAACTAATTGCTATATAATGACATGAGTTATTGCAAATGCAAAGCTTATTGCAGCTTCATATGAATACAACACAAACTGCATATAATATCTGATCAACATTAAAATTTACCTGCCCCACTTCCATTGTGTGTCACTAGGTATTTGGTGGATGCGTTTCACTTGCTTCCCGACATAAGTTCTTAAAGACAGTCTCCAGATTGTGCAGAAGGGAGGCACTCCCTAGGGGCAGCCAGGCTTGTCGGGGCTGCCCTTCTGCGCGGGCGGGGGATTTCATTTCCTCTATGCTCATTGGTCGTTGTGATGAATCGCTTACCCGCGGGTAAGTCTCGCGATAACCGCCACTGCAGGTTGCCAAGCGACAGTAAGAAGTTGACGGAGAACAAACAACCAGGCAGCGGACTATTCGGGTAAAGATGATGCAGATTCGCTGTAACTAGATGCATATAAGTGTACCAATTTGAGTACTTTAATTATAACCCAGTGCTTATTTATGTATTTCGGCTTTTCTTGTTCTGTGAGGCTGCGTACGTAAGTTCCAGAAAGCGAGAGGAAAACGGACTAGTTAATGTCAAAATACACTGTATTTACTTAGTGTTTGTCAGCTTATGGTGGAGTGGGGAATAAACAGGGAAGAAAAATACACTGGCCATGTGCAGTTATTTGATTTAATCTCGAAATACGGAATTAATGATGAGTCTCCACGGACCGTTAACTAACGTAACTAGTTAACCCGTCTTTGTCTGTATGCACATGGCCTTCTGCCTAAAAACTGCAGTCATTCTGCACCGTGAGCTGGTGGACAGTAAGCTGCCTGTTTTCTGCTGTTGCTGATTTACATGAACGTGCCCTAACCTTAACTAAAGCTGGCGCACACGGAGCGTCAGTAGAGATTGCTGAAGGGGCTGAGCCTTTAGTAGGGGTGCGGTTTTAATGAAAATAAATGAGAACACACACTTAAATAGTGTAAACTGTACATTTATTTGGAAGGGGGTGTCTAAAGCCCCCCCCAAAAAAAAAACAGCCGAAGCAATGCCCCTGTCATGCACTATTGAGTCACTGGTTTATAGCAGAATACTAGTGACAACAAGTTATAAAATATGGGGACACTTTAGATATAGACTTAAATAGTTAACAGTGATAAACAATAGCTTGTTATATATGTAGCCAATAGCTTCAAGGTTAGAACTTGTTAGAACTGAAGTCCCCCATTTTAACAAAAAAAAAAAACTGATTGTATAATAAAACTGTGTTATTCTAAATGCATCTGCTAAAGAAAGGAATTGACACAGAAAAGATTGGGGAATTAATATACAGTGTCTGTCACCTATTTAAATAAAGCACAATATACAGAAAAACAGCATGAGAACACGCTCAGATGAGTGCTCAAAAATATAAATCTTGCACTTCTCTATCTAGCCACAATTTTGACTTGATAAAAGTCATTCAGTTTCAGCAGGAAAACACCTGACACGTCTTCCCAGCCATTCTGCGACAGTTTCCAGAGATGTAGGCTGCTTGATGGTTTCTTTTTTTACTCTGTTAAGTTTTCCACCAAAGCAATGGCAAGCCAGCGGCCACTATCTGGGAAGTTTAAAGTCCGCAGTGCTTTTCCGGCCGGGACTGGGAGACCCCCGACTGCCATCCGGCCTCCTCCTACTGCAGCCAGGATCAGCACTGGGGTGCGTTTATTATTGTCTGTAGCCGCAAACCTTATTTCACATTACTGTTGCGTGCCATAATTACACACCTGAATCAGAGCTTTAAAGTATGACGTGCAGAGTGTGTTCGTGTACCCAGTGTCACCTTAGTGATAGGTCTTAATTAATCCAGTCCCTACAGCCATCAGTCCTAGCAGGGTCGGTGCTCATAAAGTGCGCCTTTGCCTACCTACATGCGTTTGATGTGGCTATTGGCGTGGCAGGAAAATGGGAAACGGTGAGGTTTAGCTCAGGTGGGTACAGCTCTGAAATGCATCCTCATTAACAACAGATGGTTGTGTGCAGATGGTACCTGGGACTGGGCGTCCAGGGAGCAGAGGAGGACTTGTGCCCACCCCAGGGGTCCTGTCTGCCCAGATCAAAGTGACTGAGCGGCCTGTCACTCAGCAGGGTCTGACTGGCATGAAGACTGGGATGAAAGGTAACGCATCAAGGATTAGCTGTTAGATTAAGCAGTGTGTCGGGTTCGGGGCAGATTAGAGAATGCAAGGGTTAGGGTCACTTTAGATTATACTGCATGGGAGGAGTTGGGTTTCTTATTAGATTAGACTGTGTGGGGGAGTGGGTAGGGTTACTTATTAGATTAGACAGTGTAGGGGGGATAGGGTTAGTTTTTAGTGAATGTGTGGGGGTTAGGTTTAGTTATTAGAATAGAGAGTGGGGAGAGATTAGTATTAGTTGCTAGATTAGATGGTGTAGGGTGGTAAAGTTAGTTTTGAATTAGAGGGACTCCTGAACATTATCACAAACAGCCCAAAGATATCTGATAGCTTTAGCAACATTGTTTGGGTGGCTTCCAGCGCTGAGTGCCATTGTTTCTTTGTTTTTTAGGACCTCAGAGACAAATCCTGGACAAATCATATTACCTTGGATTGCTCAGGTAACCTGTTATCACAGGGTGCTTGTCCTTTACCTTAGTAATGGTAATAGAGAGAAGTCTTTGTTTACTGTCGCTCACATTTACTTGTTGTTTGTTATAAGATTAAACTGCTCATCCACTAAAACCATTCTAGCACAAAAAGGTTCTCCAGTACCAGTATGGATTTTGAATGCCATTTTTAAGAAAATCTTTTTCTTTCTACTTTCATTGTATCCATGTCTGAGCTGTTGCGCTGTGTTCAGTTGTATGTTTTAAATAACATAAATCAGCGTTTGTTACATGCTTAGTCCCGAGTCCTCACCTTTGCCATTGATGTGCCTTGAGTTGTTTTCCTCCTGTCAAGAGGCAAAGGGAGCAGATTTAATGTTTGCTGTTTGTTTCTCTTGTAACAGGGGTAAAATAAATGAACTGACTACAGAGTCCTCCAAACTGCAGAAGGAAATTGACGCATTTCATCAGGAGAACTCTGTCTACTTGTCCTATGAGAAAGGGTAGATGCATCTTGCTAAATTAACAGTTGCTGTTATGTTTTAATTAATTATGATTTAACTGATTTTAGCTGTATTTTCAGGTGTTTAGTTGTGTCACTTATAACAAGGTGTCAAGTTCTGAGCTTGTTGCCTTCATAAAGAAAGATTTAAGTAATTGTTTGTAATCATTTTAGAGCAGAAGCACTTGCTGGTGAAATACAGGATCTTCAGGGAGAGCTGGCAGATTACAACATGGTATTTCTGTCAGTAAATAACTGTGCATGGCCACTGATTCTAAATACTGCGGTGACATTGGCCACGGCTTGCTTGCATAATACTGTGTTTCTCTCATTGATTTCAGCTTGTGGACAAACTGAACACTAACACTGAAATGGAGGAAATAACGAATGATCTGAACATGGTGAGTGAACTCCTTTTTCTCTAAGCTCTTATTATTACGGTTGGTTGTACATGTAGAAATACCAGTAGCACTGAAATGGGGGAAGTAAGAATGACGGTTGTTTTCTTAATTACATACCTGTAATATTACTTTGTACGTTTTATTACAGCTCAAAGCAGAGAATGACAAAGAGGCCCAGAGCATTGATATAATTTTCACAGAGAGGAGAAGGTGAGTATTATGAGTATAGAGTTTATGATTATCTGTCATTCGTATGGCAGTACTGGGGTTACGGTTTGGGGAACAGCATGCTTTCTCTATCAGGATGGTATCCATCGACACCCAAAATGACTGTGTGCTTTGTGTGAGATCTCCTGTGCCTTGATATGGCTACACCATGACCGCTGCCTCCCTTTAAGACTGTGTCAGCTTCTACCACTACAGAATGCGCTCCATCCATGTAGAAAACCAAATAAATGAGTGCAGGTTCTAAGTCATGGTCCAGCACAGGCATGTGACCAAGAGGTAACAGCAGCAGTGAATCAATGTCAGTCATGTAATAATCAGCCGTCCATTCACCCATCTGTCCATGCACCATTCCATCCATGCACCATTCCATACGTACACCCATCCGTCCATGCACCATTCCATACGTACACCCATCCGTCCATGCACCATTCCATACATACACCCATCTGTCCATGCACCATTCCATACATACACCCATCTGTCCATGCACCATTCCGTCCATGCACCCATCCATCCATGCACCCATCTGTCCATGCACCATTCCATACATACACCCATCCGTCCATGCACCATTCCGTCCATGCACCCATCCATCCATGCACCCATCTGTCCATGCACCCATCCTTTACACGTATTCTCCATTAGGGCTGCTTGATTATTGCAAAATTTATAATCATGATTACTCATTGACTTTGGAAATATCTTGTACTTATTGAACTTAAAAAAATGTGTATGTGTATTTATCAGTAAATTCAACAAATAAAAAGGGGTTGGAAAGGGGTGTGCTGGATTTATAAAATATAATAAGACAATAAGACAAAACGGGAGCATCCCTGTGAAACAAAACCTGGCACGATAATCATTTTGTCTCAATTTATTTTGTTTGGTGGGTCATTGGAAGCCAAAATTGCAATTGAAATTAAAATTTGATTAATTTCCCTCTCCTGTTCTCTATGATCTTCTCTCTCTGCTTTCACATCAGTCAGACTCTATCCGTTCGCTGACAGCTTAAAGGGTTTCTGCTCACACACCTTCACTTTCAGCAAAGAGGAGATGATCCGAATGGTGGAGGAGGAAATCGACAAGGAAAAACAGACGGCAGACAGCATCGTGAAGAAGATGCTCCCCGCCGACCAGGCCAAGTATGCTGACATGAGAGCAGCCAATGAAGAGCTGCTTCAGGTATGTCTTTTTTATATATGGCTTATGTCTGAGCACCTGAGAACTTAAAATGGGGAAGTCAGGACATTTGCTCAATAAGTGAGCAGCAGGAATTAGATGCTTGTTTCAGACATTTATGACTCCCTGCCTAGACCTACCCTGAAGCTATAGAATATAGAGTATAATGTCTGTCTTGAATTCAGATCTCACTGAAGACATGTGTGGCTGAGAGTGATGTGAGCATTGTAGTTATGTTCACAGAAGGCTACCACTTTACATTTCTATGGTGTAACAAACATGCCGTGGAAAAAGAGGTCACATCAGGACAAACCACGGTCAGATTAAATATGGATTCCAAAGTAATTTGGTTATTTTTTGGTAAAAAGTAATTCAGGTCTACCTGAATGTGTTATAATTGCATTTATCTGAGTATTTGTCATTGGCTCAGACCAATGTGAAGTGCTTCACCTATCAGAAGAAGGATACAGTATATGGACAAAAGTATACGGACTCCTGGCCATTACACCTACAGGGACCTGTATGACATCCAATTCTAAATCCAGAGGCATCAATATGGAGTTGGACCCCCGTTTGCAGCCATAACAGTTCTACTCTTCTGGGAAGGCTTTCCACAAGGTTTTGGAGTGTATCGGGGGGAATTTTTGCTCATTTATTCAGAAGAGCATTTTTGAGGTCAGGCACTAATGTTTGATGTGAAGGCCTGGCTCACAATCACGGTTCTAGTTCATCCCAAAGCTGCTCGATGGGGGTGAGGTCAGGGCTCTGTGCAGGCCAGTCAAGTTCTTTGACACCAAACTTACTCAACTATTTCTTTATGGACCTTGCTTTGTGGACTGGGGCACAGTCATTTTGGAACAGAAAAGGGACTTTCCCAAACTGTTCCCCAAGCAGAGAATTGTTCCAAATGTTTTGGTATGCTGAAGGACTGAGGGTTCCCTTCACTGGAACTAAGGAGCCTAGCCCACCCTTGTAAGAACCGTAATATCATCCCTCCATCACCAGTCTTTACAGAGCCTTTATAGTTGGCACAGTGCAGTCAGGCAGGGAAAGTTCTCTTAGCATCCACCAAACCCAGACTCGTCCATCAGACTGACGTGTTTCCACTGTTCCGGAGTCCAGTGGCAGCGTGCTTTACACCACTCCATCTAACTCTTGGCATTGCGCACAGTTTTTGTACAGGGGTTAATGCCAGAGGAAATTTGGAAACTCTGCAATTACCAAGTCAGCAGAGCTTTGGCGACTTTTTTGAGCTTTGCGCACTCGTTGATGCCACTTTGTTAATTTACGTGGTCTGCCACTTTGTGACTGAGTTGTTATTGTTCCTAGACGCTTCCAATTTACAAAAGTACCACTTACAGTTCACCATGGAATATGTAGCAGGGAAGCAGTTTCACAAACTGACTTATTGCAAAGGTGGCATCCTATGACAGGACCACGCTCTAATTCACTGTGCTCTTCAGAATGACCCATTCTTTCACAAGTGATTGTAAACCTGATGGCCTGGCTAGTTGCTTTGTTTTTTTCACCTGTGGAAATGGGTCTGAATGAAAGACCTGAATTCAGCGATTAAGAGGTGTGTCCTAATACTTTTGTGCATATAGTGTATCTTCAATGTAACTAGAAATAGACCATCTCAGCTGATGTTCACTCTGGCTTGTTCTCTTATAAGGTGTTGGACAGTCATCAACAGGAACTTGACGCACTAATCACTGAAAAGGAGGCACTAGAAGCAGTAAGTGTAGAACTTTTCATTTTCATGTATGGGCTGTTGAGATCAGGCTGCGTCGGGGCACCCCTCACCAGCATGTGCTGCCTTTCTGCAGGAGATTGCCCACTCGCAGGTGAAACAGGAAGCTGTCTTACTGCACGAGAAGCTTCAGCAGCTGGAGCATCGCAGGGATGCCATGATCTCAGAAGACAAGAGCCTGGTCTCCCCACAGGAAGAGCGGGAACGCCTGCTCAGACAGGCAAGCTGGCCCCTCCTGCTCATCCCAAGAGTGTAGTCCATTCAGGTCACCATAATAGGGTTCAGTGTAGTTATGCCGAGAAGTACGGACCATCTGTCCATGTTCTGTATGTCACTGCCTCTTATCTGTCATTAGGTTAAAGAGGACAATCAAGAGATAGCGAGCATGGATCGACAGTAAGAGCCAGTCTTTACTACTGAGAGGACATGTGTCTCATATTGATGATGTGGAGTGACTGCGTGCTTCTCTTTGGGAATGCAGGCTGACCGAAATCCGAGAGAAGATCAGCCAGATCAGTGAGGAGATGCAGCACCTGCACGATGACATGGAGGAGCAGCAAGGTACTGCCAGACGTCTGGAGAAGGAAATCAGCCAGCTGCTGGGGACCCCTTCTCGGAGGGCGGGTCCATGGCTGTGCTGTAGTAACATCTTCTGGGTCTATTTCTGTTCTTCTCTATACTTTGTGTCTCCTTTTCTTCATACCTTGACGTCAAGAACATCCTGTCAGAATCTGGGAGATTAAATCCTATTAGTGAATGTGTACAATGGAAGAATTATTTAGTTTGCTGTTCAAGTTTTCATTTCCATATTAACATTTATGATTTGCACAAGGTTTTTTTTTATAGTAAAAGAAAATACTATGCAGGACAAATGTATTCATTTGGTACGATTTCTGATTTCTTACATATCCAGTTATGTATTGCCTTGGCTGTTTTAGGCAGGATTTAAACCCATACGGCTTACTTGTCTTGATAGGAGAACGGAAGCAGAAGTACGAGGAGCTGCGGAAAAGGGAGGAAAACATGGACAGTGAGTAGAGAGTGAGCCCCCCGCAGGACGGCAGCCGCGTCCTCTCCTGGCCAGGCGCTGACCGGCATGTCCTGTGTCACAGACGGCAGCCGCGTCGTCTCCTGGCCAGGCACTGACCGGCATGTCCTGTGCCACAGACGGCAGCCGCGTCGTCTCCTGGCCAGGCGCTGACCGGCATGTCCTGTGTCACAGACGACAGCCGCGTAGTCTCCTGGCCAGGCACTGACCGGCATGTCCTGTGTCACAGACGGCAGCCACGTTGTCTCCTGGCCAGGCGCTGACCAGCGTGCCCCGTGTCACAGACTGCAACCGCGTCGTCTCCTGGCCAGGCGCTGACCAGTGTGGCCCGTGTCACAGACTGCAACCGCGTCGTCTCCTGGCCAGGCGCTGACCGGCATGTCCCGTGTCGCAGACTGCAACCGTGTCGTCTCCTGGCCAGGCGCTGACCTGGCGTGCCCCGTGTCGCAGACTGCAGCTGCGTCCTCTTCTGGCCAGGCGCTAACCGGCATGCCCCGTGTCGCAGACTGCAGCCGCGTCCTCTTCTGGCCAGGCGCTGATCGGCGTGCCCCGTGTTGCAGGCGGCAACCGCATCGTCTCCTGGCCAGGCGCTGACCGGCATGTCCTGTGTCACAGATTTCCTGGAGACCTTTGAGGAGACCAAAGCTCAGGAGGTGCAGCGCAGCCTGCAGGTTCAGGCTGACATTGTGGCGTTGCTGGAGCACGGGAGCAGGGTAAGGGCTTCGGGGACTCCACTGACCCTGGGCTTGGGCTGGATGAGATGGAAGCTTCAGACATGATGCAGATGAACCGGCTGGGCAATGTAACCAACCAGTCGATCCTGCAGACATTACTAATCGATCATGACAATCACAAAATCTCGGTTACGCCCCAGATTATTTCTTTGTAAAAAAAAAAAGCTTTCACTGTAAAAAAGGATTACTGCTGTACATCATCCCAACATGTTATGCTAGAAACTATTTTATTTATACTGCTTTTTTGTGACACTTGTTTGTCCACAATCCAGGCCTATAGTTTCTGCTGGTTGTTAGTCTCGTGCCATTGCCAGCCAGGTTTCATCTGTTGCAAAGCCAGAGACGGCAGTTTGAGCTCTGAAGGGTTACTGTGCTGTGTTGCCTTTTTGCCATCATTATTGCTTACGTGGTCCTCTGCAAAAGGCCCTGTTCAAGAACCGCCTCAAGACCCATCGGTTCCATGAATTCCTATACTAGCATGATGCTTCTTTATGTTCTTTGAATATTCCTATGTTGTACTTACTCCCCCATGGAGGGTTTTTTAGGTTCTTGCTTTGTTAATAGTTGTTGTGTAGCTCCTTTTCCAAAGTGTAAATTTCAGGTCCAGAAAGAAAGTCCAGGTTTTGATTCAGCCGACTATTTGAGCATTCTGTAATTCCCATCCTGTAACGCCTGTTGACTCCTTGAAGGCATGAAAGTTTGCAGTGTGCAGTTTGCCTCGCTTGTGAGTCGCTTTGGACAAAAGCACCTGTTAAATACACTCGGTGACCAAAAAAGTTAAGCACCTAGAAGTAATGGTCTGATTTGGATGTAATTTGGTACACGTGCAGACCAGCAATGGGAAAGTAAATGATTCGATTTGCAAGGAACTGGCATGTCTAGTAACCAGACACAGAGAATGCCTCCTAGATGCATTAGATAGCATCACCAGCACCTGACGGAGTTTGATAGGGGTCGCATTGTGGGTTTGCATGAGGCCAGGTGGCCATATCATGCAAATGTCCGGCGTGTGGGGCATGCAGATGTCAGTTGCCCGATGTTGGAACCAGTGGGCACGTGAGGGGACCCTCACACGTCATGAGGACAGACCCCACCAAGGGAGGATAATTGTATTGTGCGGCAAGCATTACAAAGCCTCATGACATCTGCGCCTGCCATCCGGACACAGGTTTCGAGCTCTGCACAACACTCCCTGTCATCTCGCACCGTGTCTCGACGACTGGCATCAGCTGGACTTTGGGTTCACCATCCCATCATAGGCTGCCGTTATCAGCAGCTCAGAGATGGCTGCGTTTGGAGTGGTGCCATAACCAGAGGGCATGGACTGATGAGGAGTGATGTGGTACCATGTTCAGCTATGAATCTCAGTTCTGCATTACCACAGATAACCAATCCTGCCAATGATGTGGAGAGACACACTAGCGTTACTCCTGGGATCATGGTGTCTGGAGCCATAGGGTATGACTTCAGGTCATCTCTGGTAGTGATTCGGGGGACCTATGTGCTATGTCAGTGACGTCCTATGTCCACATGTCATACCCGTCCTGAGACATCACCCTGTTACAGTCTTCCAACAAGACAACGGCGATCCACACATGGCACGTGTATCTATGTACTGCCTGCGTCATTTTGAGGTCCTCCCGTGGCCAGCTAGGTCCCCCGATCTTTCCCCAGTCAAACAGATGTGGGATCAGCTCGGAAGTTAACTCAGACCCAGTGCCAATCCTGCAGGATACAACGGCTGTATGACTCCCATCCACACCGTATCGCTGCATGTATCTAGGCTGGAGGGGTGCCATACCCTACTGACATGGGACCACCAGTGTGCCCGGACTGCCAACTTTTTTTTGTCACTGAGTTTGTGTAAATGGAATCTATAATCGTGAAATCTGCTGCAGAAGCTAATGATAGGGCTCAGCGTGATGCATTTTTGCAGAGGCAGAACTGTAGCCAAAAATATTTAAAAACGGAGCATGAAAGTGTCTGTTTCTTTTTTTTTACAGAACATCAACCACATGAGGCAGATTTCCTCGATCACACCCTCTGAATTAAAATCTATGCAGGAGGACCTCAGCTTCAAAGAGACAGAGATGCATAAGTCACAGGATACGGCCAAAGGGCTGTCTTCAGGTGAGTCCCACAGTTAAGAGGGCCAAAGGGCGTCGTAAGATAGGTCCCCTGGTCAGCATGGTCAAAGGGCGTCGTAAACCAGGTCCCCTGCTTAGCATGGTCAAAGGGCGTCGTAAGCCAGGTCCCCTAGTTAGCATGATCAAAGGGTGTCGTAAGCCAGGTCCCCTGCTTAGCATGGTCAAAGGGCGTCATAAGCTAGGTCCCCTGGTGAGCATGGTCAAAGGGCGTCGTAAACCAGGTCCCCTGCTTAGCATGGTCAAAGGGCGTCATAAGCTAGGTCCCCTGGTGAGCATGGTCAAAGGGCGTCGTAA
>JAODKM010000108.1:19798261-19818313 GCA_026780845.1 Petrocephalus sullivani
TTGAGCCATATTAAAATTAGCTGAACAATGTTCCTGTAGCTAAACCACCATGTCTCTGCTGAGCATAAGATGATATACAGGGGCAGGCTGCCTTGGTATTGACTCCTCGATGGCACTTCATATCACTTCATATCAATTAACTTAACCGTGATCAAACATGACTGTTGACCATCACATGGTGAGTTAGTACATTTTTGACCATTTTAATGGCATTTATGGTGCCCTTCTGCTAGATGAAGCCCCGGTTGTGGTCAGCAGGCCTAGAGACACCGAGCTGAACTCTGTGGTGACGTACGTAGCCAACTGCACAGCGGCTGGATCTCCAGCTCCCCTACATGGGGAAATCACCCTGCTCAGACCAGACGGAACAGCTATACACGTGAGTGTTAGCGTGTGTATGAGGATCTGGGCCGATTCCCTGCCATGGTACCGGCACGCCTCTCAGGCACCATCCCTCCTCTCTTGTTTTTTTTAGGCAATAGACAGTGAAACCGTAAACAACCAAACCACTTCCCACTTCAGAGTGGAGAGGATCTCATTGCAGGATCACGGGGTCTGGTTCTGTCAGGTGGCGACCAGTGCGGGAAGGCAGGAAAAGCCTTTTAATGTCAGCGTGAAAGGTGAGGGCACTTGGGGGGAGGAGCATAGCTGGCCCAGGCCTCAAAGCCATCCAGATGGTTGCAGTCACTGAAATGTGGCTTTCTGGTCCCCTTAAATTCTACCAAAATCACAAAACACCACCTGCTCATATCAGTCAGGAAGGAGGAGGAACATTTCGAATGTTTCAGAGCTGTCCTGTACACCGAGCAGAAACAGAGCTTTGCATCATTCTCCATTTTCTGTTGTCAGACTCCCCACTTCCATCTGGAGTAAAAATAGTTCCAGAGAGCCAGACCTCACTGAAACTGTCGTGGGACAGGGTGGAAAAGCTGGCTAAGGAGGAATGGAATTATCAGGTGGTTTGCCATGACAGCGTGGATCCGGCAAACAATAAAACACACATTTTGCCTTGGAACTCCACCGACGTTCAGGTCACAGACCTCGAGCCCAAGAGGAAATATGAGTGCCGAGTGTGTGTGATGGCGGCTGGAACGTGCCGGTACAGCCAGGTGCAGCGGGTGGCGGCATGGACCCTCAGCAACGGTGAGCGCGGTTTTCGCCATCCATAAGGGACAGTAGACAGCAAGCAGGTTGGCATGCCCTGCTAAGGTCAAAGGGAACAGCAGGAAATCATTTAGTGATGAATGTGATGCATAGTCTCTGTTACATGAAATCAAAGCAGCACTTCCATGATGTATAATTTATGAAAAGGTTTTTTTTTTTTATGAAAACATGCAGTATGTTAATAGTAATGGTCACCGCTGGATGGCCTGGGTGGTTTAATAACCCCGGTGAATGCTGGGAAATTTACTGTCTGCCTTAGGGGATCCTTGGGGCCACAGGTACACAACCATACATATGATGAGCACCTGAGTTTTGATACTTGAGATTTGCTTTAAATCTGAAATGGTATTGACTGTGTGTCCAGAGGTTCCACCTCCACCTTTCGATATCGAGGCGTGCAACGTCACCGACACCTCGGCCACCATCAGATGGAGCCTGAAAGAAGGCAACTCCATCTGTAAGGTCAGCATCCGTTTCCAGGCAGTCGAGCTGGCCTCAGTCTCCCAGACGGCCGAGATAAACGTGCAAGACCTTCCAGCTATGCAGTTCCAGTTCACGGGACTCAAGGCCAACACATCGTATCTGGTGGAGATTTGGGCCAGGAACAATATTGGGGAAAGTCACCGGAATCAACAGATCCAGGTCAAGACCTTACTGGAAAATGGTCCAGGTGAGTTGATGATGAGTTGCTGTTCAAATCCAGATCAGGTGGAAGCGTGTCCCATGCCCTCACAGCAGCCGCTGGCGCCCCCGCTGTCTGCTTCTCTTCACTTAGGGCTCTACAACAACATGCTCTTCTTTGCCGTCTTGGGCTCAGCAGGCATGACCTGCCTCACCATACTGTTAGCCTTCTGCATCGTGTTACAGCTGAAGAGAGCCAGCTTTCAGCGCAGGATGGTGCAGGCTTTCCAGAACATCGTGGTAAGATTCCATTTCTCCCAGAGACATGGCCATCCAACCCAGTCTCACGACTTTTCGTGACACCATAGCATTCTGGGGGTTGTATGCTTTCCACCCCCCTGTAAAAACACCATAGCATTCTGGGGGTTGTATGCTTTCCACCCCCCTGTAAAAACACCATAGCATTCTGGGGGTTGTATGCTTTCCCCCCGTTTCACTGCCTTTCAGCCGATTTGCAAGCAAAAACGATAAGGAATCAGCACATTATCATTTCACTTTTAGTGGGAAATGTGTAGTATATTCTCACACGATTGCAGAGATTCAGTCATTCATGCAACAGAAGTAAAAACCAGGCGCTGTTTTGGGTCGCATCGCACATTGTCGCAGCGTTATCAGATCGCATCCCTCAGTCGCCAGTTAGCGCTGATAGTGCCGGTGTTATGCACTGCGCATTAAAATACATAGGGTAGTGAAGCGTTGTCCTAGCATGTAAAAAAGGCCTAAGGCGTGATCGCAGCATGTTTGAATAGATTTTTATGTCGTGATGGCTGCACGAAAAGTGGTGAGTCCGGGTTGGGCCGTCCCAAGCTTCTGGACAGGGCTGCCGATAGACGTTCTCTGGTATCTCCTCTCCATTGCCGTCCATGCAGCGAGACGAACCTGTGGTCCAGTTCAGCTCCGGCTCCCTCAACATGACAAAGAAGACCAAGAAGCAGCCAGAGCCTGTGGCTTACCCCGCTCTGCAGTGGAACGACATTCAGTTTCAGGACGTCATTGGTGAGGGAAACTTTGGCCAAGTGCTGAAGGCACGGATTAAAAAGGATGGTCTGAGGATGGATGCTGCAATCAAGAGAATGAAAGGTGCTTAATGAACTGTCACGCTAATTATTGCACACGGGGGTTATAAATGTTAGTTACAGGATTAAAGGTATTAACGAAAATACCAAGTTCAATGTTGTGGTGAAACTTCATGTCACTAGATATTATGGGAGAGTAAAACAACAGCCCATCTGATCCTTTTTGCTTCTGTTTTTATTGACATTTCTCAGAATATGCATCAAAAGACGACCACAGGGACTTTGCAGGAGAGCTGGAAGTGCTTTGCAAGCTCGGCCACCACTCTAACATCATCAATTTGTTGGGTGCTTGTGAGCACAGAGGTAGGGCTGACTTAGCGAAGCCTAACTCCATCCTTTGGACATATGCTTTGATATCTTCCGACCACTTATTCAGTATAAGGTTGTGCCCGGCGCCCATCCCAGGAACCATGGGGCACAGTGAAGGCGGATACCTTGCATAAAACGCCAGTCCATGGCAAGGAACACACAATGGGAACTTAGTGACACCAGCTCACCTAGGCACATATTTGCAAACTGCAGGGGACATCCTGAAACCTGCACACATCCCACACAGAGTGGGATTTAAACCATCAGCCGTGAAAAAGTGCCTTTTCATACAATGCCTTTGCAATAATGTACTTGTATCTTGTAATATGGCGACTCACTGGCCGCACATCACAGTAAATTGACTCTGATGTGCCCCGGTGGTAAAGGTTATCTGTACCTGGCCATTGAGTACGCTCCTCACGGAAACCTGCTGGACTTCCTGCGGAAGAGCCGAGTGCTGGAGACGGACCCGGCCTTCGCCATCGCCAACAGCACCGCCTCCACCTTGTCCTCACAGCAGCTGCTGCACTTCGCAGCCGACGTGGCGCGAGGCATGGACTACCTGAGTCAGAAGCAGGTCAGGGCCGCGGTCAGCCGGGGCTCCGCGTCACAGCCAGTCACGGTGGCCCGCGCACTACATCTGCACGCCCGTCATTCTGTGGCGGCCCCGCCTACTGCACCTTGATGCTCACACAAGGTCCATCTTTAGTTTATCCACAGAGATCTCGCGGCCAGGAACATCCTGGTAGGGGAGAATTTCGTGGCGAAGATCGCAGACTTTGGACTCTCCAGAGGTCAGGAGGTGTATGTGAAGAAGACCATGGTACGGGCGGCAATGGCGATTCGCATTCACGCTGAGGGTCCGGCTTAGATCCCCCAGCCGTCTGCTGGGTCTTGCATGTTCACGGTTTCCAGCACGCTGACTTGATTCTCCTCCGTCCCGCCGGGCGTTTCTCACAGGGACGCCTGCCTGTGAGATGGATGGCCATCGAGTCCTTAAACTACAGCGTCTACACCACTAACAGCGACGTGTGAGCATGTGTGGCCCGCCGCCGACGCTGCCCGGTGCTGCTGGACCCGCCTCACCGCAGTCTTTCTTTCTCTCACCCACAGGTGGTCCTATGGTGTGTTCCTCTGGGAGGTCGTCAGCTTAGGTCTGTAATGGCTTCGCATGCACGTCGTTCACTGATGTGTTGTGATGCGGCTGGAGGTTCTCAGACTGCTTGCTCCCACTCCAGGAGGCACGCCGTATTGTGGGATGAGCTGCGCCGAGCTCTACGAGAAGCTCCCCCAGGGATACAGGCTGGAGAAACCCCTCAACTGCGACGACGAAGTGTAAGGCCAGCCTCACACGCATTGGATCACGTGTTTTGTATGGTGCTTATAACGTTTTCAGTGAAGGTCAGGTCTGTGGGACTCATTGTAAGATCTAGGGAGGGAGACTAAACAAATAGATGGCTATGGGCCTGATGAAGGCATGTATGCCTCTGCTAAACATTGAGTAGATTTAGGCAGCTGAGTGTGATGCTGTTTATTAAGAGTGAAACCCCCTCCTCTGGCTCAGGTTTGACCTAATGAGGCAGTGCTGGAGGGAGAAACCTTACGAGAGGCCCTCCTTTGCCCAAATTCTGGTGTCTCTGAGTCGGATGCTTGAAGAGAGAAAGGTAAGTCTCTACCCCTACCCAAATTCACAAACCCAAATACACATACCCAAGAAACGTAAGTCTCTACACATACCCCAAATGCTAGCTGCCATCCATTTGAGCAGCTCTTCTAGTTTTATGTGTTCAGTAAGAAAGCGATGCATCGTGTTTTCAGACCTATGTGAACACCACCTTGTATGAGAAGTTCACCTACGCGGGGATCGATTGTTCAGCTGAAGAAGCAGGATAATGCTTTTGGGGTGTTCTTTAAAATGTCCATAGACATGCAACATGCTGTACGTGGTTTTAGTAAAATATCCATAAGACGTGTAACATGCTGTACGCGGTTTTAGTAAAATATTCCCAAGACGTGTAACATGCTGGATGCGGTTTTAGTAAAATATCCGTAAGACGTGTAACATGCTGTACGCGGTTTTATTCAAATATTCCTGAGACGTGTAACATGCTGTACGCGATTTTAGTTAAATATCCATAAGATGTGTAACATGCTGTACGCGGTTTTAGTAAAATATCCATAAGACGTGTAACACGCTGTACCCTATTTCAGCAAAATATGCATAGACGTAACATGCTGTACACAGTTTTAGTAATCCCTATCTGGGAATTTACAGATTACTGTTTTACACACATTGTGTATTTCAATTCCTGGATTAACATGGAAGACACAACCACGCTTTACTCCCAAGTTTTATATACGGTGTACATGTTTGTCTTATGGTGTGTTTGTGAGGATGAAATGCTGGTCACCAGCATCACCTTGGTGTAAATAAAATCTTTATCATGTCTACTAAATATGGTTCTTTCAAAGATATCCTTCCAGTTTTATTTCTGCCAGGTGTAATTGTTGTTTAATCAACATAGTCTCTAAGTGTGATCCAGCACCCTAGTGTATTGTGACCCGCGGTGGGTTACCATCAAACGCCTTTAACAAGGATGCCTTCAGCTGTTCATCTGTATGCACTGTGTGTACTCTTGGTATATTTGTTATGCGCTTGACTTTTTTTGCCTTGTTATGTGTGCAACACAAACCTAAAAATAGAAGCAGGGCTGCACGATTCTGGGTAAAATATGAATCACAATGTTTTTTCACTTTGAATCAAGACTGAGACTTTCTCTCACGACTCTTGAGTAATATATTTCTCTCATTATTCATGTTTTACGTTACATAGTGTCTTTTTGGAGATGGAACAAACAATAAATGGAGATGCACTATATATCGGTTAACATACCAATACCGCTGTCCGATATTTAAACATAATCAATATTTCAAGTTAGCAGTTAGTAAAGTGCAAAGTTAGCTAAAGACACAGCTACAATTAGGCATTTTCAGCAGCGCACAGTGTTATTAAATCTGACCAGATTGAGCTTTTGTTTTCCATAGAATACGAAAAATGTACTGTGACAGAGCTACACCAGCTAGCTTGCACAGACAGCTAATTCACTGAGCAAGCTTGAGTGAACTAGAAGCTACTTTTTTAGAGCTATCTCAGACAATACTGAGTTGATCTTTGCCTCAGACAAGGTACAGGTACAATCAAGGTACAATCCCAGTACAGGATTGTTGAACTTTTCTGTAAGTACTAAAAATATTCTTACTGTTATTAAATTCTAGTGTACAATATTATATATTCTGAAACAAACTCTGAATACAAATTACGGCCACAAGATGATGGTCATTATTAAATCAGTTATATATATTCAAACAGAGATTGAGAAATGACACAGGAGGTTGCAAAGCGCATGTAAGCGGGACAGTGTCATGCTGCTCGGTTTTGTAACGTCTCATATCGAAAACTCACACATTTAACTTCAGGGGTAATTTGGAAAAAGAAACAAAAAGTAGTTTAACGTACTGTTTTGTGAAAAAGCACACAGATACTCATACTAGCCACTGAAAAAAAGGTACAATTGGACTCTTTTACCAGAATTTTATCATGCTAAATATATCCAACAAATTATTTCTAAACCGCTATGAGGTGGCTGAATTGCCGTTCAGACTGTCATTTGGATGTGGCTTCGCACCAATTCCGTAAGATGCCCCCAGGAGCAGGTTAAATCCCCCGGTGATGTCCTTCATCCTGGCTGCTTCTCCAGTCCCACGGAGGGCTCCCTCAGAGGCATGTCTCTGCACACCTCATACACACGGAATGAGGCAAAGGCTGCCGCCACCATACAGGAGCCGCCAAGGACGAACCACCAGCTGAAAAAGCCGAAAGAGGCTCCCTTAATGATACAATAGAGCCCGAAGCACACCACAGCTACCAGGGACAGGATCTGTATGTGCACAGGTGGGCTGGTCCTCTCGGTCATGGTGAAGGTGCCTGTGTGGTCTTCCCTGTCACTTTCAGCCCATCTGGACGTCCTGTGAATGCAGTGCAGTTGGCTGCTTGCTCTGCTGCTCTGATCTAAGCATGATGCATTAAGAAAGGCATCCCTTTAATGAAATCTGAAGGAAGATTTCTTTGTGGTGATGAATTTCACCATGGTGGATTAAGGTTGGCTTGTTCTTTTGTAACCTACTGTCTGAGTGTTAATACCAGTTTAAGAAAAAGTAAAGTAATCCATTAAATACATGTCGTCACAGACATCTAGTTAGAAGCCTAGTATTAAATTGTACATATCAATTAAAAAGAAAATTATGTTTTTAGAACATTCACATAATTTATGGGTTTAAGAAAAGGAGAATATAATTTGTAGTTTTGCAGTTATGATGGGTAAATAAAGCAGTGGTCGAACCTGATATAATAACAATAATAATCATCATCATTATAATTATGATTATAATAATTATAATAATAATACCCTGTTATTCACTACATCTAATTAAATGACATATATTATTATTGCTATTGTCACATATAAACACATAAAAAAGAAAAACTGACAATTAACTGAGTAGATGCTTTAGTAGTGATACAGTAATTAGGGTCACCTTCAGGACAGTAAGACGATTAGAAATTTGAGCACAAGATCTATTTTATCAGATGATTGTGCAGTTGGATAATTAAAGCCCTTATGTCTCAGTGTAAGCCTTGCAGGACTTTGTAATTAAGCTTATGCGTGTCTGTGAGAGCTTTCAGTTCATTTACCGTTCCGTTTCATCATCATGAATAGCCTCTTTCTTGCATTTATTTGCTAGATATATTGGCCATTTCACCAATATTCTAATCATATGAACCGGGGATTTGGAAAGTTGCATTAAATAAAAATATCACAATTATGCATAAAATTCTTAGGGTAGTCAGTTATCTTGTATTGATTTAGATAAACAGAGAATTATCAATGGAAAATTACTGGGCTGTGTAATTTTATTTTTTATTTAGTAATTTTATGTGGTCTCAGTTTTAATCATGATGGCAAGTCTGTAAACCCTGTGTAGGGTGTATGTGGTACAGTTAGTTATCCTTCTGAAGGTCATGGGTTCAAATCCCATCCTCAGCAGAATGGTCACATTTCAGCTGGGCCCTTGAGATGGGCCCTTGGCCCCGAGATCAGTGCTCCTGTGACTGCCAGGATGACGGACTCTGTGGGCACAGGCAATAAGTTGGTGTGACATAAATGACAGGACTGGGAAGCACTTTTGTATAAGGTTGTCTAGGGAGCAAATGAGAGGCATCTGGAGTGATTAACACAAGGGCATGCTCAGCTTGTTAAGGCCACGCCAGGGAGGAGACAGGAGGGCAGGCAGACGTGGGGGCCAGGGCGTGACACCAGGGCCATCGTAAAAATGGCTGACACTATGCTCTAAACTCAAGCTTCACTCTCACCTCTTGAAGTATGTGTCTTAACTTAAAGGAGCAACTAAAGTATTCCAGTAGACCTGTACTCACTTGTGCAAAAGGCAAATAAAATATCTCATTTCATCACCACTGATCAAAACTTCAGAAGCCGCCTGTCCAGAAGCTGTAGTAATGGCACCCTCTACAGACCACGGTGGTGCATAACAATACGCACACGCTCTTGAATTTGCTTCCGTGATGCGGACCAGACCACTAAATACGGCTGGCAGACAGCTCTGTTAATGTAAGGCAGTTTTCTTCTTGTGTCACTGGTGTCCGCTGTACAACTCTATGGTGTGCAAACATCCATCAGTTTTTGTGCTTGTATTTTTTATATTACATGCATGGCTTTTTCAATTGCTGGGATTACAGCAATTCTTTATTCCGTCCGCAGAATTAACAGACAAGCAGACTTTCTCCAACCCGCCACTGATTGTGCTGCTGTAAACTGTGGATGGGGTTGTATTTTCTACATCTATTTTTTCTAGTTTTCTAATCTCACTGTATTACACTGTTGCCTGCTTGGGCGCTTTACTGGCATTTAGTGTATACTCTACAATAACTAACTTGAGTTAAAATAAACGGAAATAAAAGTCTTTCATTGTATGAAATACATTGTATGTATTTCATTATTTTCATTGTATGAAAATAAAACACTTTACACAAGACTTGCTCTGCTTGGAGGCCACTGAGGTGCCATTTGCACTGACAGGCTGCAGTGGAAGGTATTTGTTATGCCACTTGTCAATCTCCTGCCTCTAGTATTACTGCTAATTATAGGCTTCAGCCCCGGCCAGTTTCCATCGCCCCATATCTATTCCCCGCAAACCAGAGATCTCCCCTTTAAATCCAGCGCCACTGGGGATGACCGCTGGCTTGGCTCTTCACAAAGAAGGAAGATGTTTGGTCCAGAAAATAGTTCAGTTTTAAAATATCATTTAACCTTGGCAAAAATGCCCCCCCCCCCGCACACACACACACACACATAGACACACAAACTTGCCTTATAATTAAGTAAAAAGCTATAAATATGATCCTCTCCAATAAACATTTCTCAGACACTCTGCATGACAGCAGTAATCTCTCAGAAACATTACGGCATTCAAGAGACCGCGTTATTTGTATATAATAGGCCTAATAACATACGTGTAATGTGGTCATAGGCATTTATGTATAATAATGTTTCAGCTCATATAACAGTTAATGGACAATGAGCTGTACATTGACTGTCGAACACTGCATACGTCCGTGTTAGTTATTAATACATCAGTGGCACTTTGCAGTTGTTACATTAGCAGCTTGTAAGCGCTCTTGCAGCCTTACGTCTGCTGCTGATACCGGCTTGATCGCTGCCCCGCCATTCCCAGCAGCCTCGCCACTTAAGCAGCGGCTCATGGCATCGCACGATGGCACTGTGTCCCCAGCCAAGCGGCGCCGTGCGCCACTGCGCCCCGCCAGTAGGCGCTTTGCAATAACAGGTGTCAGCGCAATAGGCACTGGAAGGTGTGCGGCCGCTGGAAGTAGATGTCCGAGGGCAGGTTTCACCGCCAAGTGTCAGCAGATGCGTGACGGTCGGTAGAGGAACCAGGGGAAGTGAAGGGGCGGGTGTTATTAGTAAGCGGAGCAGCAGAAAGCCCCGCAGCGCCAGCGGCAGCAGGCAGCAGAGCGCCGGAGCCGGAGCCGGGCAGCGCACCCATCTGCCTCCCCTGGCCGAATAAGCGCCGCGATCGCCACTCTGGCCCTTCCAGCGATCCCACCGACTTCCGATCGCGGACTCGTATGCACGTGTGATCTGGATTAGGGGGATATTCGGGAAATTAGTGTAAAAAAGGGATGGGCGTTATTAGAAGGGAATAACTGGACCTGGCACATGAAGACCATCCTGAAGACCAAGAAGTGAAGACCAAGTACCATCTGCTTCAGCAGAAGTCTGCCTGCCATCGGACTCCAATGTAAGTACGCGTCAAGTGTTTATGTGTTGTTTGTTTTATGTGTACCAACCTTAACATGTAACAAGACGGTGACACATAACGCAGTGATCACAGCAGTTACTAACACGTGGATTACTAACCATTTCACGGACTACAGTTTTTAACTACTTGGCTTTAACTGCGAGCTGTATTAACAAACCGTGCATGTTAACACGGGTCCAGTTTCCGTTTTCTTTATAAAGTATGCTGTTATTCCTGTAGACTTATAACTCGGCGAATTAGTAATGAAAAACGGGAATTGTGACTCAGTGTTAGCGTAAAACGGAGGTGTGTGGGTAAACATTACAACAAAGGCTCATCAGGAGTCCTTTTTAAACGTACTGCCTAATTAATAAAGCAGACTGTTTTTGATTTTCGTGACCCCTTTCAAAGGGGCGTCGCTTTATCTGTCTGTGATGTTTCCGTTTTGCCCAGCTATATATACGTGTATGTGTGTGTCCACAGGGTAATGTACTGATAAACTGGAAACTAACAAGGAATCCCATCGGCTGGATCCCTAAAATGCCTTTTTAATGATCAACTTCAGATAAATATATAAGTCCGTCTTGTACGGGAGATTGCACTGCCAATGACACATAAGATGGAAACGGCTTTTTACCATGATGACACTCCAAACAACCCAAATTTTGGACAGATGATGGATTTTGAAAGGTACCAAAGCCACAAGATGATGGGGAAGAAGAATCCCTTGGCTCACAGCTTCCCTGATATGCTAGGAGGCACATCTGAACTGAAACTCCTGCATGGTCAGCCATCAAACAGCAGTAACCTCAACGCCAACGGCGCAGGAATTAGTACCGCAAGCGGCCTGCTAATGCCCGCCTCCGATATGAACCTAGAACAAATGATGATCCAGTCCAACCAAGGGCTGGTTACAGCCAATCCAGGCCACAGCTGTACAGAAAACCCATTTATCTACAGGAACCAAAACAACAATGATGAAGAAGGTTTTACAGATGGCTTTGTCCGGGCTTTGGCTGATCTTCATAAGCAAAACCAGCTTATTGGGGCCCCCATTTCTCCATCCTCCTCCGTTCAGGGCTCCTTCCAGAGAAACATATTGGCCACTGGTGAATTGCTGACTTACACTAATATGAACAGCTACAGTCCCTCCCAGATCACAGGCTCAGCCTCATACCTTGGTAGCCAACTGCCTTTCACATCTGCCAGTCACTGCTCAGGCCACAGTGGTCAAGGCCAAGGGTCCCACTCCCAGAGAAGGGGTCTGGATGCAGCCCAAATTGTTCCTGAGATGCCCCACCCACCAGCAGAGTCTACCAGCTCTCCGCCATCACTCTCACCCATAGACATGGAGTCCCAGGAGCAGATCAAGGCGGAGAGAAAGAGGTTACGCAATCGCATCGCCGCTTCTAAATGCCGCAAGCGCAAGCTGGAGAGGATCTCGCGCCTGGAGGAGAGGGTGAAGGTGCTTAAGACGCAGAACTCGGACCTGGCCTCCGCTGCCAGTGTTCTGAGGGAGCAGGTGGCGCAGCTGAAGGAGAAAGTCATGAATCACGTCTCTAGCGGATGCCAGATCGCGGTGGCTAAGCGAGGGGCCACATGAGATTATGTGCTTTCTGTTTGTGACGCCATGCAGTTTGAGTAACAGCACAGTGACTTTACAACATAGTCAATGATGACGCCTGGAGAGTGGTCTGTCTTATCTGCCACGCGCCTGAGAAGCAAAGTGTGTCACACATTCCCAATCTTAATTTTTGGGGGCTTTGGCCTGATACTGCATCTCCCCCACAGACGGTACCAAAAGAGAAAACATCCATTGTAGTTTTTAAAGTGTAACTGACACTGCAACACAGAATAAAGATGTAATGATTCCAGGCAAAGGGAATCGCTGCACTCTGGACACTAACAACGCCCCAGAACGGAACGTGCTGGAAAACTGCTTGGCTTCCTGGGAATTTAACCTCTGTCAATACTTGTCTGATCTTGAGTAGTTGGAAGAAGGCGTTAGAGGAAAACAGTGAAGGTTTAGTAAGTCTCGATAAGAACAGTTATGTATCGGTATGTACGCTTCAAGGCTTTACTTGAATATTAAAATTAATTTAACTGCACAGACTTTTAGAACATGACTGTGACAAACAGTGTTGTAGGTCCAATATATTGTAATCATTCAGTGTCCTAAGTGTGCTGCAATCCTCATGTGTGACTTGTTTTAAATTTAAAAAAAGAGTTGTTAGATTTACAACGTAAATGACCTTAGCTGGGTGATGCGGCTCACAGCACAGGGGGTTGTTTCCCAAAAGTGTCTCAGTACAAGTTCCACTGAACTCCAGTGAAGTCAGAGTCAGCAGACATCTTGTGAAATGGGAAATGCAGCCCACATTCACTTAACTGAGTCACATCTCTTTTTGAAATGCCCTTTTTTCTATCTCTCGGGAGCGGAATATGCATGTGTGTGTGTCTGATTATATCAGACTTATATATCTACTACATATCAGTGTCTAATTTAAATAACATCTCATAATGGTGAATCATGTACATATATGTACGATGGAAAAGTACATATATATTTATCACATCAATGAGACGTACTGATTTTTTCTTCTGGGAAAATACAGCCAAATTTAATATAATATTCTCTAGTATGAGTAAATTTTAAATTATGTATTAATATATTCTTTTTCTTGAACTGCATAAGATATAAATTTTGAATGGGATATTTCCCCCACTGGTTCCTAATGACCCTGAAGGCAGTGTTTCCAGGCTGTGCTGAGTCAAGCCACAGATTATGGAAGAGTTTAGTTCAGGATACTAGACAGACAGATGCAACTAAAGAGACCAGGCGGTTACTTATAATTATGAGAACTTTTATTCAAAATTGTATTTTGTATCAGTTTAACTTGTTTAACTGTTATGTGTTTCCTGTGCAAAATACATATTTAGTGTAATTTTTCTATATTTGTTTAAGGCATTGCACTATGGTTTTTTTTTTTTTTTACAAAAAATGATTAAAATCAAACAAAGCATGAGAGAATTTTGGCCGTGTATTTATCTACATACAGTGCAACAATATATTGATCTATGAAGTATATTAAGCAAATTGTAATTATTTCTTTTAATCATCAATGGGGTGATTGTTTCATGTATATTGTTTGAGTTTATCTGTAATTTACACTTGTAGATTCATGATTGTGTAATATTATAAAAAATGTGATTATAAAAGTTACATATTCATCCATCTGTCTATCCATCTACCCTTTCTACTGTTTGGCTTGTATAGGGTCATGGGGGTGGTTGGGGTCTGTCACAGATAACACACACGTACCCCCAACACTGGAGCTATGGTTACATTTTCAAATAAAACCCTAACCCTCTAACAAAGGCGAGATACCATTTACACCATGCAGCCCTGTACTGTGTAGATGGTTACGGGTGATGGATGAACAGGTGGTCCCCTCTCCAGTTCCCATTTACTTGTTGTATGTACTATTTAAATATACTTTAACACAATGTAACTAATGCTGCTTAGCCATAACTACCTTGATGAATTTCCATGTATATTTCATTTCATAGGGTGGTACGGTGGTGCAGTGGTCAGCACTGCTGCCTCACACCTCTTGGCTGAGGGTTCGAGTCTCTGCAATGGCTTCATGTGTGTAGTTTGCATGTCCTCCCTGTGCGGTCACGGGGTTTCCTCTGGGTACTCTGGTCCCCCCCCCGCCTCAGTCCAAACACATGGTGAGGTTAATTAGTTGCCAGTTTGTCCCTAGGTGTGAGTGTACAGGCTGTACACCCCTCCATCCTCAACCTGCTACCCCGTGGACGGGAGCCTGATTGCTGTGATTTAAACTGGATAGGGAAACAAGATTTCATCAAAAATGGGGAAAATAGGCAACTTGATGTGTTTTGATATGTTTTTGTTGTTGAGTGTTTAAATTGTTAGTTGTTACTTTTTATTTAAAAAATATTAAATATAATTTAAAGATTACAGAAGTCACTTTGGAGTCATCAGCGGTTTAAAAGAACATTGGCAGCGTCTGCATCTGAGAGCATGCATCATGTAACCTTGGTGCAAAAAGTCTGCGTAAAAGACAGGCTGCGTAACTGAGGGCCAGCCTGGACTCTGCACGAGAAGATGCAGTGCACTGAGGATCCTGCAGACGCAAAAAGGTCAGGGTGGTGCTGAGGGGAAGGCCGACGCTCCCACTTTTGGTGGACAGAGGTGACGAGTTCTTTGTACTTTCTGCAGACATTTATGTGGGTTGATTGTCTAGATGCAGATGCCACAGTATTGGAGGTTTACACATGAAGATACAGGACCTAGTCCTTAAATCATTCAATAAACTGATTTTGTTTCGAATTTATTTGGGATTCCATAATCATCACAAAGAATCGAACAAAGGCAGAGTGTTTTAGGATATCTGCAGCAGTAACAGCATTATAAGAACAATCAAAGAATCAGGATGAAACTGGAAACGCAACTGGAGAACATTGTTCATTGTTGGCATCGCCCTGCCCGCTGACCCTGGACCTGTTCACAGATACACACCCTTTTTGTCTTTCCTCCTCTGACAAACGGGTTTTTCCCTACGCCACTTCGTGCTTTACTGTAATTCGTGACTGAATGACAATCACTTGACATTCAGCCTTGTTCAAAAACAGCTACTTTGAGGAATTCCCTTCAGACCGTCGGCATTTTCGTCACTGCTTCATGATAATCTCACATGACGGATGACAGCTGAAGATGCCAGCCGAACTCCCCGAACTTCTCTCGCAAACTTCCTTACACAAGAGTCGTCACAGATGACGGTGAATCTACTTAATTGGAATCCATTGCGGATGTGTAATCCTTGTTCATCACTGTCCTCTAGAAGATTACTTAAAAATCATTTGGACGGGAGGCACGTCTAATAACATCTATCCATATTATTAACTTTCAAGAGGTTTTTATTTTCAGAGGTTACAAACAGAAGGGAATAAACCGTCTTGTATGTCCACAGCCCGTAAAGAGCAGTCACTGAGCAATCGGAACCGAGCAGTAAAACATTTAGATATTGTTAAACCTTGGAGAAAGTGTGTGTTTTTTTTTTTGCAATGTGTGATAATGACCAGCATCGTTTCATCTACACCCGGAATCGAACTGAATAACCGCCCAGGCGCATAGAGAAAATGAAACGAAGGCGGCCAGCGAAGGTTACCGCTGCCGATAAACAGTGTAATTACACCCACAGTGAGCTTTGGTGCTTTCTGTAAAGAGCAGGACTTCCAGTAAAACATGGAATGAACCCGGGTCATTGCGAAAGCGAAAGTTCATCTAGCGCTAATTAATCCAGGCAGCGGAATGGCTGGGAATCCCGTTGCGAGACACCTACTGAGAGAGAGAGAGAGAGAGAGCGAGCGAGCGCACCTACCAAAATGACCGGGCGCCGTACGGGAATCACTCTGACCTTTCTCCGAAACGAGCAGTAATAGGCATACTGGCAGATACGCGCGTATGTCTACACCTAGTATTTCTTTGGGGCATTATTGGCCTACGTGGAAACGTCACTTAATGATTTGCAAATTCAGACTCCGAAATATTCAAGACAATGAAATTATGTTGTGTCATTAAAAAAAGTTTTAATGCACATACAATCCTACATTTTACAGATTATACTCAGTTAAAATGAATGTATAATTAGGTTTAACAACTTTGTCACTTAAGAAATTATTCAAGAAACATTTGAACATATTTACACATATGCTTTAAAAAATATTAATACGTGAATGAATTGTGCATTACACATGTGAAGTTTATATGCTTGCAAAAGATTTGGCGTTTGGCTGGGTGATGTCTCTAAATGGCCAGCAGTATATGTGTGTGTGTGTGTGTGTGTGTGCCGTGCACATCCAGGGTGAAGTCCAGCCTTGTGTCCTATGCCACTTGGGACAGACTTCAAGCGAGACGCTGACCAGGATAAGGCAGTTAGAGGAGATGCATGGATGTGTCACAAGCTGCCAGACATGGGTGAAGGAAGACAGGTAGGCAGGTGCCAGTGTACAGGGTTTAATGAACAAGGCGCAGAGCAGACAGAGGAGTCTGACCTGGGACCCGGCAAAGGGGCAGACTAAGAAAATAAATGGACCTAAACCTTTACATTTATAGGAGGAAAACGCAGCAGCACGTGAGGGAAATCAGGGCGGTCCAATTGTCAATTAAGACACAAGAAGAAAACACAGTAAGCAGGCCTGATAGGATGTTTTCAAAATTTATCATTTCACTCCTTAGTGGCTATCAAAATTATTTTGTACGAATTTAGACGCATACATGTCACACTGCAGAGGTTTACAAATAAATAAATAAATAACCTTTTACCCCCTAATTTTATTTAGTTAGTTAATTCATGAATATTGAAATTAGCATGGGTGGATTTAGAAATGTATTCCATTTTAAGGAGGACGCGGTCACATCACTGCTACGGGAATATCCACGCAGCATACGGTCTGTGACGCTTTGCACTTCGGAAGGACCATCCAGTACTGCCCTAAAATCCAGCCCACACAATGGGCATCCATTTCCTAATTCTGCTCAAGGTATGTAGCTGACAGGAACTGTTTATTTGCATCTCTATTCAATTTATGTGCATATTCAATTAAAGTTAAAGTATTCATTCCTGTGCAGTCCAATTTATACTTCCTAATAAATATGTGCAACAAATTTTCACATATATTGTATAAAAGTAAATTGAAGCCTCACTTTCTCCTTTCTCAATATGATCACATTAAAGCCATCGAGAGTTTCACCCATCCGTTTAATGTTACGGGGTGTAGTCATGTGATCCTTTCGCGACCACATGCCTGGATGTTTGCGGTTACCGCGGTTACAACTCTAGTTCGTGTATATTTTCTATACTACCTCCCTCCTTTGTAGGCGCCCTTCTAGTCGACCAGTGTAGACTATTTTGCCCAGAAAAGTTTTTGCGTCAGCGGAATAAGGAGGGTCTTCCTTGGTGTTGACCAATAGAAATTTTAAATACGTGTCATGTGACCAAAAACGAAGCCGCAGCAGCCATCTTGGAAGCTGGATAAGAACCCCCCCCCCGTGAAAAAAATAGAGAAACATAACAAACGGGACGAATTTGAATGTTGATAATTTAGTTCTTACCGCAGCCATGGTACAGTCCTGTTCGGCGTACGGCTGTAAAAACAGATATCATAAGGACAGAAATATTTCTTTTCACAAGTAAGTTGAACTGCAGCCGGACGCTCCGCCGTGCGTTTTCGGAAGGAAGGGAAGGCGTCCGACGTGGAGCCATGGAGCCGCCAGCATGTGCGGAGTGCGAAAGCCTGCGCTGGGTGACGTGAGGTGACAGGGGCTTACATGAGGCTGGGTGAGGCGACATTAGGCTTACGCGACACGGGCCGAAGGGAGCTGACATGCACTGAAATGAGGTCACATCTGAAGTACATGACAAATATATGAGGTTAGATGCAGTGAGACGCGATAAGGCGAGAGAGCACGCCTTCGGCTGTCCGGGTTTGACACCTCTGCCCTGCGCTGCAGTAGTGATGCAGAACAGAAAGAGGCGCAGCTGGAATGAATGGAAGGTAAAGAGGACCTTTATTACCACGGATTATGGACAGCTGGAAGGGGTCATCAGTGGAAGTGGGGAGCTGGCCAGAATTACTTCCTTCGATTAGAATATTCACGTATCCCTTCCCGTTCTCCTTGTTAATGTTATCACCTGAAATAATTATACTTGTACTTTATGTACTGCATAATGTTTTTTTCCGTGTTAAATGTGGTATAATAATTTAATAATAAAATAAGGGTAATTGGGTGCATGCTGGCCTCCGGCCAAGAGGGGGCGTGTAAACATTTTGGTTTTCTCTTAGTAATGGTTAGTCTTCCGCACCATAGATTCCCACTCGCACGTCCAGATATATGTGGAAAATGGGTGGCAGCAATACGAAGGAACAACTTCAAGCCGACAAAGTACAGCAACATCTGCTCACAGCATTTTACAAAAGACTGCTTCAAACAGGAGTGTAACAACCGGGTGCTGAAGGAGAACGCAGTTCCGTCACTCTTCTGCTTCAGTAGGACACAGAAAAAGGTAAAGGGTCTTGCACTTTGTGCCAGCGACCCTACAAATTGAATCTACTCTTTTACCAAATTGGCTGTCTTGTAGCAAATAAAAGATGTCTAGAAATATGGAAGCACCAGATTTTACCCCAAATTGTTCATCGCAAAGTTACATGAACCCTAATTTTATCTGGTAGGAAGAAGTTCTGGACGGTCCAGATGTCCCAGAGGTGTCCTTTCCCCTGGTGCTTCCCATCCCAGAGGCTGAGCAGCCCCAGACCCAGCTGCAGGTGGTGGTGAACCCAGCATTGGTGCCAAACACCTCAATCCCCTGTGACCACAACTATACTGTGGAGGACACCATGCAGCAGAAGAAGCGAGTAGAGCAGTTAGAGGAGCAGCTGGATAAGCTACGCAAGAAACTGAAGACTGTCCAGCAGAAGTGTCGCCGCCAGGAGAGGCAGCTGGAGAAGATGAAAGCCATGAAGGAGTCCCAGGAAGCCAGCAGAGAACCCATAATGAGGGAGAGCTACGTTATCCTGCCCAAGGAGCTCTACGACATCCTCAAAGGAACGGAGCCTGTGGGTGGCTTGTAGTGGCCTTGGCTGCCTGGGGAAGCCTGGCAGAACACGTCATGTATTTCCATTTTGGGTTCCTCTCGTTCCACTCAGCAAAGCGTCATCCAGTCCCAGGGCTACTGATAATCCATCACTGGAAATGTTAAGCACCTAAAGTGGCTAGGATGATTCCGTTTTGGTGTATTGGTAGTGAACTGTTTTCAGGAAATTCAGAGGTCCCGTATAGACCAAAGCGAAGTGTGCACAGGTGGAGTGGATAAGGTCACACGTGGATTTGAACCCTGTTCTTGGTAGGTAGGAGTGTACAGGTTCGTAGCACTCTAACCAAGCCCTCCGCCGAACTGCTTAAAGAACAGTTTCCCTTCCCTCTCAGTACAAAGGTCGTTAGAGGTTTAAAGATGAAAGGCTGCTCTCACTTAACCAGAGTTCATAACCACTGGTCTATGCAAATCCTGGGTCGGACTAATTAACTCTTAATCAAGAGTAGGAAATTATGGGGTGTGGGGTAAATTATCTAATTTAAGAAAGCATGCAAAATGATTGATGCTGGAATAACAGTATTATAAAGTCTGTCTGTAAGAATTTGTTTACGGTAATATTGCACAGAGGATGTGGATTGCAGCAGTAATGAGGTTTTGCACAGTAGTAAGAACAGCAGTTTAATAACATTTTATGAAATGCTGTGTGCTACTGTGTAAATTCTGCTCATTGAGGTGAGACATCTGTTCTGATCTGAAGCACCGATGGTAGCACCAATAAAAAGAACTTTTTACCATGCACATTGCTA
>JAODKM010000108.1:19828512-19842242 GCA_026780845.1 Petrocephalus sullivani
CCGAGTGGCAAAGTATGCTGCAACATGGCAGATTTTAGTCGGGAAAAAAGAAAAAAGTCTTTTACAGTGTCGCGTGATTTTTTTTTGTTTGCCCATGTCCCTTTAGGGCAGGGATGGCCAATCTCATCCACCTAGGCCGAGGGTGCCTGCAGGTTTTCAGGATAACCTTTAGGTCAGCTGTTCAAACGCAGGTGTGACGACTCTTCAGCCAATCAGTCCTCTAATTAGTAATGTAATTAGGGAGTTGCAGTGGCCCTTTCTGGATAAGATTGCCCACCCCTGCTTTAGGAGCTCCATATAGTGCCAAGTAACTGATAGAGCTTGTGAGAATTTACAACAACTTTCTAGAATGTCATAGAACTTTTAGATTTTTTTTTTTTAGAATTTTCCAAAGTAATATGTATAGAGAGGCTCAGCACTCACTGCTTCAATTTAGTTCTAGCTGCCTAAGTGAACACAGAGACCTATTTGAATTTATCAGAGATGCATCAAGAAGCCACAAGCTTTCTCCAGACAGATTCTGCTGTGGCCGACAAGACAAGAGTGAGAAAGTACTCTGTGACAGCATCTGCTAAAATGTGTGAAGCCTACAAGACATATTTCGGCATGCCTGTCGCAAGAGCTAGGAGTGCACAATTCCTCAAGAAGCTCAGCAGGAAGGAAAGAGAAGCTGCTGCAGTGGCTTGAGGTTCCTTAGGCAATCACAAGGGTGAAAATTATGTGGAACTGGTTAAGGTTCAGGTTGAAGAACTATATCAAAAATGTGCTACAGGATGTCCCTGAAAGTCCACATCCCTGAGGCTTATCTTGATAAATTCATAGAGAACATGGGAGCATACTCAGATGAGCAGGAGGAGTGCCTCCAAGGAGCGTGTAACAAAAACATGATGGGATCATATTTGGGGGCTGATACGTGAGAATGATTTACATTCGCAAATCTGGAAAAATTATTCACTTCTAAACATTTTGGTTGATTTTTGTATAACTTTAGTATAAACATATGAAAATCTTGATTCATGTGTTGTTTAAGTCTGGCTTTATGTAAACGAAAATGTGCAAATTTGCTTGTTTTTACATAAAAAAATAGGTTCATTTCTATATTTCAATTTCCAGGTCAAAAAAGCTAAATTTGAAGGGAATAATGACGGTTTTCTATATTTTTACAATATAAGCAATTAAGAAATAACATACTATCCAGGAACAAAATTTGTTACATGGTGTTATCGGCTTAAATTAAAGGCGGTGGACCAGGAACATTGATATGTGGGCAGGAATTGGGTTTCCTGACAATATATTTTGTAGAAAGTTACCTGGCTGTTTAAACTTGCTTTGTGGGGTAGCCCGTTATCGGAAAAACTGGTTCATCTTGACTAGCTAACACTATCTAGCCATCCCCCAAGGCTCATCACCATGGATGTTCTTTAACATGTTGACATAATCTTTACAAAGTATGGTAATGTGCATACCCTCTATAGGCTTCTGGGCCCTGCACCTTCTGTCCAGCCCGTCTATTGCCAAAGCGCTCCTCAGTGCACATTCATGGCTTTAGCCATGCTACCTCTTTGCAGTGAGCCCTGTGATAAATGGGGACTGCTATGCCTAGCAGCTGCTGACACCTTGCCTGCCTTGTGAAGGATAATGGAGCCTCGTTCCTAGGCACGGCTTTATACAAACTTATCCGGCATCCCCAGGGGAGAATACCATCAGAGCTACGTCACATTCAACAGTAATAACAGAACAAGAGTAGTAAGACTCAGCATTTTAGCTGCTACAGAAGTCATCATAGGGAAATGGGCTGTGAACGGCTGCTGTGTCGGCAGAGTTACACGCTACAGTTAAGTTAGAAAGTGAAGGGATTTGGCTCTGACTTAATGGTCCCCCACCATCACATTTAAAACATGTATGTCGCATTTGTCGATGCAGGGAGCAGATCCACTAATCCTCATCAACTAAAATCCCCCACGTGGAGGAACAGTGCAGGAATTCCGGGATATGCTCAGATTTATTGCTTACCACATGAATAAAGCCTTGCTTTAAGAGAAAATACTAAAAATACCAAAATTTGCCTCAGCCCATTGTTTAGAGAGCATTTTCAATTGCGCCTATAAGATTAGGATATGGGTACCACCTTGAGGTGACACAAATAATGTAGTGTTACGCTATTATTTATGTATTAATTAGCCACGTGTTACAAGCTGATGCCATGTTTGTTCATTATTAATGAATTGCCACATCTTTTATCTTAAGCAAGTACTATATTTGTTACTATGTTAATTCTGCAAGCCTTTGTGAACTACTGAAGGAAGCACTGCATGAACAAATAATGAATAATAAATGTAAAATACTCATTTTTGTCCATTAATGCATTGTGACACATCATTTATCCTAAGCAGTAACTATATTTGTTACTATATGTTAATTCTATACATCTTACTAAACTACTGCAGGAACAGGAAATGAATAACACAAGTGAAATGCTGTCGTCATGTTCATTCATTAATGAATCATGACACATCTTTCATCCCAAGTAGCTACTACATTTGTCCATGATGTGTACTTCAGTAGTAACTGAGTTACTACCAAGTATTTCCGTTGCCTCAAGTAAAGTGAAGGCAAGAGCTCTTAAATGCTCTTCTTCCTCAGCCTCTGATGAAGTTTCCCACCAAAGCGCCTTTCTGCAGCACTAACATGTCAGGTGGACAGTGACGTCGCAGAAGAGCCAGCCCCACCGCCAGCAGGAGAACGGCTTACCTGTGTCTGCGGAGGAGTCCTCGGCAACCTGCTCGCTCCACGGTCACCCTCTCGCAACATCATCCCAACACGCGGCGCTCAGTTACCATCTAACCAGGCCGGGGGGGGGTAGCCCTCACTGCACACATTTCACAGACTGCCCACCCAGCAGAAAGCGCGTCACGTGAAGAAGGAGGTCACCCACAGCAAAGTTTTATACAAGCTTTATTTACAAGTGGATGAACAGCTGTACATTCGCATATGGCAGGAAGCATGTCATCTCTCTCCCGGGACCTGCTTCTCTCCAGCACCTCTCACTTACACTATGTACACCTTGTATACAAGCAATATAAAACTTGGCAAATGGAAGGTATTTGCTACTTATAAACTTCTTCTTAAAAATAAAAACCATCGATATTTAAATGGTCTGCGTCTCACATACTGAGGCTACTCGTTCTTTGTTGTGTTGACGTACTCCGGTCATGGACGGGTGAAGGACCTCAAAGCCAAGTCTACTCCGGTTGTGACCCGCGATACTTGCACGCCCAAAGGGACAGGTTATTAGTAAACACGTCATACTCTGCTGTTCGCGGCTGTGCGTCGACGCCATTCCGCCCTAACTGGATTCAGATGCTTGTCCGCTGCTCACCACACACCGCACACGTGAAGCGCAGAGTGGTAAAGGCATCTGGCCCCAGCAGGGGGGCGCCGTCAGCCTTACCGCTTCAGGACCGCTGATGCGTGTCGCGGCACATTTGAGGTCAACGCACCCCAGAAACGGCGACGCAGAAATCGGGATGCGCCCGATCAGGCTACAGAACCTCCCCTTCTCGGGCCGGTCATTCAGAGTTTACAGTGAATCTCCAAGAAGGCGGGTGGCTCAAGCCCTGGCAGCACTTTTAGCTGGGTCATGTCCCCACAACGGAACGAAAACACTGAAGGTGCCCGTGATAGGAATACTGCTACTGAGATACAGAGGGATGACAGCACAGAACTGAGCGGGACACAGAGATCGAGATGCTTACTCTGCCCAAGCGAGGGGACGTCACGCCGTACACCTGGGCAACAGGAGATGCATAACAAATAACTATGAGCGGAGAGCACGGGTAGGAAGAAGCTTGTCCGACTTTGGGTAGTCTTGGGGTTTACAAAACATGGGCAGCAGCAAGAAGTAGGCTTACCTCCTACACATCACTACCACTTTGGATTTGTCTTTCAAGAAAATAAATAACGTTAAAAAGAGGAAGTCAAACCAACCAACATATTTCTAAGGCTTGTTAGGGCCAATAAGTCCATCTGATGGCCGTCACAAGGCTGGTGTCACACTAAAAGGGTCGTTAAACCTCCAATGGAAAGCTCGTGTCAGATGGAACACTCTTCCGTAGGTATGTCTTTAATTCGGGAGTGAAACAAGCAGTCAAAGCTGCAGTAAAGCCTGATTTCATCACAGAAAGTCTGGGGAACCGATGGAGGACAGTAACAGTGTTGATGGGCTGCACAGTGTGGACTGGAAGGCAGAGGTTCAGCAGCACGACAAGAATGTCCCTGAGTGGAGCTGGTGGCCTTGGAGACCTCTGTCCACTGGGGACAGTGGCGTGAGGGTGAGCTGTTAGTCTGATTGGTTATTTTCAGGATCAGCCCAAACAAAGTCATGCAAGCAGCCATGCAAGCAGCCCGAACCCTGCCAGGATCATGCAATCACGTCACTGCAGAAAAGAGAGAAGAAGGCAGTGGTCAATCAAACATGGTCACATCCATCCCGCCCAGGTGAGGAACAGCGTTAGACCAACACTCATTCTTCATCGAGCAAAACAGAAATCTGCCCAGTCTGACAAGAAGGGTATGAATAGTTACAGGTGCAAATGGCGTCCATAAGAAACGGACATGATGGATATCATCATTAATGGCACAAACACTAGGAGTGACTCTGCTGTGTTTACATGGCGCTTTCTGTAACAGGGAAGTCATGTTTTCATCAAGCTCAGCTCATTCTCAAGGAAGCAGACCAGCTGTGACGTGGCCAAATCGAGTCCATAACGGCACTCGGATTAGCCATGCCGTGCCTCGTTTTAACAGGCCATGAAATGAGTTTAGAGCACCGGAAAAGGGCAAATGGGGCTTTGGTTCCATCTGGATGTCAGTGTAGTTTACTGGAAGACCATTTTACACACAAATAAAGAGCTCAGCACCCACACAAACAGCAGGCCACTCTCTGACTGACAGCAGGTGAAGCCTGTTTTTCAGCGAGAAACCCCAACGGCAGGGAACAGGTGGGTTTCCAGCTGCATCAGACAGATTCAGCCCGCCACTGGCTGTGCACACTGACAGCCCCACAGCAGCACAGGAAGGACAGTCCCGGTTAAATCACGCTGCTGATTCCTAAAGGGACACTTAAAAACAGCAAGGTGGTAGGGGTGGAGAGCAAAAGGTCATTTTCTGGGTGTTTTTCTGTCTTTATCAAGGGTAACCTGAGACTAGTTAGGCCTCAGAAATAAACCATGGACTATAAACAGACAACTGGGGGACACTTCAGAAAGCAGGGTTTCTAAAAAGCCGAGATTTTCCTGAGCGAGCCACCAAGTTGGGAGCTTGCTCATAAATCAGCGTGGGAGTGACGGGGCGGACAGCATGAGAAGGCCTGCTGTTTGGGTCCTTTGTGAGGAGATCTGAGTGACTGCAGCCATGTACTCCGTTTCCTCAGTGTTACAAACGCGTTTCTTGAACATAACCACGCCTACGCTGTAGCAAACAAAAATACAGGTTAAATGCAGAGGACATTTCCTTGTTGTGCACGTGTGCTGTGGTGTGTCAAAAACGCACCATGGTTTTAATGGTGAGACAGACCCAGAGCATGCAGATGGTGACCAATACTCAGCCACAGAGTGTAAGGCACCTTGAGCAGCTGGAAACTTTGCTGGCCTATTTCTTAACATTAGCATGTAGCATTAGCACGTCCCCTAAGGAGACCTATAGGGGTCTGTTTAAAAGGCATGTCAAGGCACGCTTAAACACCTCTAAATGACACTGCAGTGTTAGCGACCTGACCTACGCATTACACGGGGACACTCCATCATCTGATCTGGGCCTCTCTCTCTCAGGATTGGGTTCCAACACCCGCAAAAAGCCCGACTGCTCAGGACCGGGCTGAATCATCGGGACTCCTCAGATTTAATCCCTCGGTCCTATGCTGTTACACTCTATGACCGGATACACTCCCAGCTAGCTTCCTGCATGGCTCCCCCTCATGGCGGTCAGACTGATCATGAGAGCAGGGAGACCGGAAGGAGGCTTGTGCGAATTCAGCGCCGCACAGCACACTGACATAAGGCTACTCTATAACACTGATACCACTGCATAGATGTGGGATATTCACAAATCCAAACCAGGGCAAGGTAAACCCCTATGACACCCTAAACAAACATCTCTCATTATTCAAACTGCCTCCTAAAGTAGGTTTAAAGGAGAAAAACTAAGAAACGGTGACCTATTTCATAGCGTCCTGCTTCTATGAAGTTGGGGTCACTTCAGGTTTGACCTCGAAGCAGTAAGACGCGAATACTGCTGAATGGAAGCACTCAACAAAGCCAGCACTTTAAAGGAAAGCTCTGCTGTATACACAGTAAAATATGGCAGACGTAACAAGAACCGCGATACTCATAATTGCGAATAATAAGCACAGTTTTCAAAAAGGTGAGTAAATAATACTTTTAAAAAGCAAATAATACTCTAATCAGGAAAAGTAACCTGGTAACCATTCATGGGTAAAATAGTGATCACTCCGAGTATCCAAAGCGCTTTTCACCGTGTCTGTTATGCAGCTCAGAATGGTCAGAGGAAGCAGGCTATGCATTGCACCACGTATGTGTAACTAAGAGAATGAAAACTCGTCAGTGCCAACCATCTAATAAAACGGGCAGGTTAGTAGGGCGATAAAACATAATAAGGACTAGTTGGCTGCTGCTGTGTTAGACCTCTAACTTCAAAAACTAGAAATGCGTCAACTGTACACTTGTATAAACCAAGTAACGTGATAAAATATTAAATGACTGGCGCCCAATCGTCACCGCCCCCGGCAGGCATATAAACCCGGAACGCACGCACACATTTCCCACAGTATTCAGTGGACGGCGAGGCCCAGATCCGCCGTCGCTGCCGCGCACCCTCCGGGCTGCTGGGACGGCGCCCCCCAGCTTCCCATGGGACGCCTGGGCTCTACCTGGCTGCGGCAGGCTGCACGTGTCCCGGGTACGGACGCCGGCTGCTGGTGGCCTGGCGCTGGCGTGCCAGGAAGGACTGCCCTGAGCCGGTGCTGGCCAGCCGGTCCTCCGCTGCCTTCTTCTGCTGAGCCATGCCCTGCAGACAGAGGGCGCTCACACTCAGCCTTCCGTGCCTTAGCCGACGTGACGGCGGGGTGGGAGTGTTTGGAAAGGGGCGGTCAGGTGACACGTTTGGGCATGACAGTAAGGGCACACCCATTGCAGGAAGACCAGTTTTTGGGTACAGACCATACAGGTCTGGGAGTGACGGGTTGGGTGGCAGCAGGCCTGAAAGCCCGGTGTCCGGGTGTGCCCCGTCACCAGGCACGCCTCACCGCGCTTCACTGTGCTGCACCCCCCCCCCCTCTCCCACACCACTCACCATGTTATACCAGGCAGACACGATCAGCTTCTCCTCCTGGTCTCGCTGCGTTTTAGTCTTGTCATACTCTTTCTGTGAAAAGGTTAAGACACATTCAGCAACAATGCAACCAGTTTGGGGATGTGGGCCCAGGCCTGGACACCCAGGGGACCAGCCCGGGGGCCTGCTTAAATATGCAGTACACTCCCGCGTATTTGTGAATATGAATATGGCTGTTCTTCACCGTTCGGGTCAGTACCCACCTCTAGGGAGTGTAGCATCCGTTCTTTCTCCTGTAACTGGTTCTTCAGCGCCTGTACCTCTGGTGCAGAGCCCTGGTTCTGTTTTGGATCTAGTGTTCGAATCACCTTAAAAAGAAAGAAAAAAAAACACACACACACACACAATATAAATAAAAATAAGGAATTGTTAATAAAAGCCTCCTTGGGTTAAACTTATAAATGTTTACCTATTTTGTCAGAAGGGACATGACAGGAAGACTATTCTTACTTAATAATATTATTCCTCTGCTTCTCTGACAAACGTTATACATGCTTGTAATGTCCACCCTCCAAAAGGCCTGTTAATTTACGTCAGCCCTCACAATTAGAGCACACCTTGCATAAAAATGTAGAAAACTCCCGTGACATACTGTTGCCTCCCAGCCTAGTCATTTTAATAGAACCTGCTTCTCCACCTGGGGTAAACAGCCATGTTCATGGCGTAAAATGCACTAAGCGAAGGAGAAACGGTTTTGTTTGCAGGAACAGCAGCTGGGAAATTCTGCTTAATGCACGACTAAAGCAGGATGGACAAACGGAACATTTTCTGACGCCTCTGAGCCTCTGCGCTCCCCTAACAGGGGATAATCTGAGCACCTACGGATGAGCACGCCTGGCAAAATGGGGCTGGGAGAAGCAGCAGCTAAGGTATTAATGACACTGCCAGAAATCTGAGGGTGTAACACATGAGGGACTGCGGAGAATGAGTCAGGGATGCCACCAAATGGCCATAATGCACATAACCACAAGCTGGCAGGCAGGCTTTTAAAGGCTTGTATCTCCCTATAGCCTGAGTGTGTCCGCCTAGCGATGACACGTACGCTCTTGGCCTTCTCCAGGTACTTCTTGTATCTCTCTTCCATCTGTTTCATGTCCTCATCCTTCTTCTTCAGGGCCTCCTCCAGCTCTTCCACTTTCTGGGCTGGAGTAGACAGGACACCCGGGTCACCGAGACGGGTCGCTGAGCGTGCACGTAACCCTACCCGACGTCCTCGCGGCTCGCCGGAGACTCACAGCTCGTGTTGTACTTCGACTCGAGCTCCTCGATGTAGGATGATTTTTTCTGAAGCTCGGAGCCGACCTCCCGTAACTTCTCCCTGCTTAACGGGACCAGAAAAGCACACAGGTCAGGTGACCTGCTGCTGGCTGCACCACTGGACGGGAGTTGGAAACAGGAAGGCTACTCACAAGTGCTCCTCACACTTCTTCTTCAGGATCATGGACTGTAAGAAAGGAGACCAATCAGTACCACAGCACACAGCACTCAGGGGACAGTAAATGACACGTTCAGGCCTGTTCTAGATGCACACTGAGCTTCACAGCACTTCAGAAGGGTCTTTACCCTTCAGACGGGTGATTATACTCAACACACAACGGAAACACCAGACTCATTATTATTTCATTTAAGGGGTTATCCTTCCATATGAAAATATTTAGCTCAGTTCACCTTAGAGACGTGTCTCTCTGCCTATGTATGCACCTGGGAATCAACAGAATAAACCTTAATCCACACCCTGCTGAACTCCTGGAAGGGGGAGTCCCCATGATACCCATCAGGGAGGGAAACCTGAGGCTTAAAGCAGCACAATCCTATTACTGCCTGACGTCCTCTGCGTTTATCCACAGTCAACAGCAATAAGGAACATTATAGATGACAAAAGTGAGGGGGGCAGATTACGTGAAACCCCTGTCCAGCGTGCGATCAGCAGATCGAGGACAGTGAAACTGACAACATTGTACTCAATATCCAAAAGGCAGGCATGGACAAAAGGGGTTCTGAGTCTTACTGGTCTCACTGGGCTGACCCCCTCTTAGGCGTGACACCATGCTGACCTGGGTCTTACGAACCCTAATCCAGCAATCCCTTTAGACGCCTGCTTTGTACATACAGAGAAGCCCAGAAGGCCAATGCTAAGGCTAGTAAGATGAGCGAACAGCTATCCTACTCTGCAGGTAGATGCGAAGAGCTCACACCCACCGATGATCTCGAACCCTCCATAAATAGAGCGTAAGGATGAATGGATGTGGGGATAAGCTGGCAGAAGGACAGATGGAAAGAGGAGAGGACAGATGGACAGGATGGAGGGACTCACGTCGCTGGCCGCAGAGCCCTGCTCCTGGAGAGACTTCTGCAGCTCCTCCACCTGAGATTGTCCCTCCAAAAGCCTCTGGTTAACAAGCCTGAGAGAGGAGGCAGAGCGTCAGCGAGGCACCGGGCCCCGATGGCCGGGCTCTGCCAGGGTCGGCAGAGGGCCTCGGGCCGGGGATCCACCTGTTCTCAGTCTCCAGCTCGTTCTTCCTGCTGTTGGCGTCCTCCAGCAGGCTCTGCAGCAGCGCGATCTTCTCATTGTCAGAGCCCTCTTGGTTCAGCTTCAGCACCTTGTTCTCGTGTTGCAGTCTGATGAGCCTCTCGCTTTAGAGCAGACGGCACCGCATGGTTTACAGACATAAACTCCCGCCCAGGTTGATTTACGATCGCGTTGAATAGATATAACCCGCCACTCAGGATTTGCATCATTCTTACCGAATTTCCGGTGTGACAATTTCTGCTGCCAGAGAGTCTGATGCCTCACTGCTGACCAGGGGAACCAGGCCTAAGGGGAAATAAATAAGTAGAACATGAGAATCATACTACAACTCATATCCTGAGCGTATTGGAAGAGGAGGTCCTCGTGATCCATGACCAGCTTCTAACTCTAGGCCCTCATAAGTTATAGATCCAACCAACCACCCAATCTCCTCTGGCTCACAGGCTGGAAAATAAGGATCCTAGCATCCACGCTTGTGAATCAAGCTAAACGTCATTCATGAGGCTGCAAATTCGGGGATGACATGGCTTAATTCTGGACGAATCCCAGCACGCGGTTGAGCAAGATGCAGGAGACGACGAGGAAATACCTGAGGTCAGCTGGCCCTCCTGCGCCTGAATGCAGCGTAGCTCTTCGATGGTGTCCTTTAGAGAGTCCCGCTCGGTCCTAAGACGCTGAGTACAGAAACGACAGTCAGCTTCAGTCCTTCAGGGGCGTAACCGAAGCTGCCCTCGGAAAACGGGTCTTAAACGCCACAGCGAGAGGGATGGGGCTGATCTACGCCGAAACGGCCAACTTCAGATCGACCGAAGCGCACGAGCGGTCAACCCCCAGCGCTTAGCCACATGACCCCAAGCCGATCCCGTCAAACAGCAACGCCCGGAAGCATTACGTCTTTCTCCTTCTGAAGGGAGTCCACTTTCTCCTTAAGGCGCTTGTACTCAAACTCCATCTTGTCAGCTTTCTTGGACTCCTCTGACAGTCTGTTCTGCAGCTCCACCATCTGTACGGGCAGAGAAAACACACAGTTCGCAGTGGCCCTCACGGACAGACGGCTCAGAGCCCCACCAAAGGGACCTGCCGTGTGTCACCCTTCAGCGAGTGACTGGTCCTGCCTGTCTCCACACCAGCTACCCACATGCTAGGCTCTGCATACTTATCTCCTCCTACAGACCCATCCAGTTCACCCATCTGTGAGCACACTGTGCTGCCAGCAGGCCAACTGAGTGACTGACTACCTGTCTCTTGTAGGTCTCCAGCTGTCCCCGAACAGTGTTGGCCTTTCGGAGCTCCTCCTCCAAGCTGACCGTGTTCTGCATGTACATGGTGTTCTTCTCCTCCAGGAGCTTCACCTGTCTTCTCAAATCCCCCAGGTCTTCCAGCTTCTTTTTGTAGGAGTCAACTACGCCTTCCAGCTTGGAGACTTTGTCTGAAGAATGCCTGATAAAAAAAAAAAAGAAAAACACACACCTTAAGTAAGATACTTACCACCTAGAGCAGGAGTGCCCAATATGTCGATAGCAATCGACCAGTAGATCGCATAGACAATGTCGCGCAATCCACCCGCACTAACAAAAAAAAAAAGCCAATCATCTTTGGCATTTGGCATTCGCCACTTGATTGACGCGACGGGCGTCCAGTCTGCTGTTGCTTAAAACTTTGTTATGTTAGCTTACCATAACAGCAACTTAGATGCCTTCTCTTCTAACGTGTCACCCGGCAGAAAATGTGAATGTATTGCGAGCTAATGCAAAACTCCAAAAGCAAAGTGACCCAGCTATTCCAACTTAAATCTACTAAAAAAGGGTTACGAAAATGAGTGGGGGAGCCGGACCAAGTAAAGAACCATAAATGTATTGGATTGTGTTGTGCTGTCAGGGTTCATTCAGTGATGCAAGGTTTGCCAACATGAACTGTATATCCAAATATATACGGAGCAGGCAGGTGGTGTAGTGGTTAGGGATGCAACAGCGTAGTCAAAAGGTTGCCGGTTCGAGTCCCGAACCCGCAAGTACCGCTGAAGTACCCTGAGCAAGGTACCGCCCCAAGCACTGCTCCCCGGGCAGTCGCATAGCTGCCCCCTGCTGTGTCATAATGTCACATGGGTTAAATGCAGAGGACACATTTCGTTGTTGCGTGCTGTGGTGCGTCAACAATGATAATTAATCACCTCCACTTTAAAGTGTAAAAAAATATATTCCGCATTGTCAGTGTAGGTAGATCATTTTGACCTGGTCATTTTAAAAGTAGCTCGCAAGCTGGTAAAGTTTGGGCACCCCTGCCCTAGAGAAACAAACGCTCAGATTCACAGCTGACCAAACTGAATATGAACCTGAAGGGATTACAGAGTGCTGCGGGCTTTGCTAGACCACCTGCTCTATGCCGTCACCATTCACACAGACATGTCTCACCGAAGAACGTCTATCTCATCCTTCAAGGACTGAGCTTCGTCTGCCAGAGACGTGAGATCCTCATTCTGCCCTCGGAGCTCCAGGATCTCCTTCTCCAGCTCCTCGCAGCGTATTCTGTAGTCATCCTTTGCTGCTTCCAGCCTGAAAGTCAGAAACACCCCCTCTGCTTGGTAATTCAGGAGCGCTGGGATACTCATACCACCCCTCCTTCCAGGCCAGGACAGCTTACCTGAAGCTCTCTTCCTGGAGCTGCTCCAGCTGTGTCTGCAGCTGCAGGTGCCTCCTCCCTGCAGGACTGTTGAGGTCCTCGATGGAGTCTGACTGATTCAGCCGCTCCATGAGGACCTGATTCTCTGCCAGTAGACTGCCTTTCTCTTCCTGCAGTGCTGCCACCTACAGGCAGGAACACCACACTGCTGAGGATGCCACCAAGCCCCCCAAGGCATTCACACCACCAATCAAGAGATGGTGGGACATGCATCCAAAGTTTGCTCTAAACTTCCTTTGCAGGCTAAACAAAGAAGCATCTTATGAAACTGATGCCAAACAGCGAGAGTTCTAATTTACCATTACAAAAGGAAGCTCAATTCCCATTACATATTTAGAATTACTGTTTAAATAAAACATACAAGTCGCATACAAGAATGGGAAACAGGACATTTCAGAGCGGTTTAGTGCCTACATGACATCATGCATTTCGCGTGGCTGCTACATGTGATGAGAGAGAGTGTGGAGTACCAGAAGCATTCACAGAGTCCACACGAGGCAGCATGGCAGCATAGACATTAGTCTGACAGCACATCTCTGTGGGAAGGCAACAGCTCTGCCCTGTACCCGCGCTACAAGCCACAGACACGCAGCCCTACAGAAAAGCCAGAGGGTTTCAGGAAAACACTGATGACAAAGTGACACTACGCAAGCAGGTGAGAGTGCAGACCAGGACCTACTTTCCTAACTGTTACATATCAGTGACATTTTTCCAAAGGAATATCCTACTGAACACAAGTCAATTTCCGTGGTTTGCCTTATAAGTTACTGCCTTAAAGTATATACCTTGACCTTCACATTATGATACTCACTGTCTATGAATTACTATTAGACATTAATGGCGCCAGTACCCAAGAGAGATATGATTTTGGCCTTTTGGATAATGCTCATCCTCCAGGTTTTCAGGTAAGACAAGTCCTTCAGGAATATTACGTCCCCAAAACACTTGGAAGAAAGTGAGGCACCACAGCTACAACTCCCTATTGGCTACCTTACCAAAGCCCTCCCAAAGTACAACTCCTTATTGGCTGCCTTACTAAAGCCCTCCCAAAGTACAACTCCTTATTGGCTGCCTTACTAAAGCCCTCCCAAAGTACAACTCCTTATTGGCTGCC
>JAODKM010000108.1:19865995-19879503 GCA_026780845.1 Petrocephalus sullivani
GGGTGGGGGGTGGGGGGTGGGGGGGGGTGTGGGGGTTGGGGGGTGGGCGGTGTTGGGGCTGTGCTGTATTGTAGGGTGTGCGGTGAGGGGGGTGGTGGGTGCGCAGAATTTATGTGGGAAATAAGAGCCATACTCCCAGGTGTTTGTAAATGGAGGTATAGCCACTATTGGGAAGTAGCTGGCTAACACTGCCCACTCACCTCCCAGTGTGTCTGCCCAGCTCTCTCACACCACTCTCTTCCTGTAGTCGAGATGCGACTGACTCAGCCTGTGAAATCATAGTTTTATTTCCGGCACAATTTGACTGCAAGCATGTGAGGAGCTGTGGATGAACTGGCCTGTCATTCATGTGATATTGTTCAGTAACAGTTATATAACCCAGGCAAGGTGACGGCAGCTTACTGATGCTGAATCTATGCCTTGGATTACCTAGCTGTGCTGAGGACTGACTCAGGATCAGTGATACAGACCCCGATTACCTTGGCAGCCAGGAATCTCGCTGTCTTTGGCAGGAGGACCTCAGCTCTCGGATAACGATCGGCCGGATGTCAGTGAGGATCTCAGCGGGCAATCTTCGCTAGAGAAGCACCTCCCCCATCTGCTCCAGGGCGATTTATCATCTTCTCTGACATCATCCACTCAAATGTACCTGCCTGCCTGCTCCGATTGTCCAGGGGGAGCGAGACCAGACTCACCCACCAAAAACATTCCTTTCGATTCTAATATTAATGGGTTCGGTTTGGGGCCCACGCAGACGATAGGATTAAAGTGGATGGTGAGGCCTCACTGAGACGTCAAGATTTTGTCCCAGGTGTAATGCAGCGGTGTGAAAAGTAGGGAAAGCACTGATTAGTAATGCGTGGAAAAGGCAACTAGCTTTAGCAGAAAAGTGCTGTCCATGTACTGAAATTAGATCCTAAATCTCATGCATCATGACTTGGGGTGTCTCATGGTCACCTCCAACTCAAGACTGCCAATAGAAAGGAGATTCTCAACCACAACCATGCCTGGAAGTGTTAATAACCAGCCTCTGCCACTTATCATCTAGTCAGCATAAAGGTGGGGTGGCCCAGGCCTGAGCGGCTTAGTGAGGAACCATCGAGGATTGGGGGGGGGGGGGGATGTACACGAAAACTTAATACCTTCCGGAGAGGTGTATGCACTCTGCCTCCATCAGTCTCCACACAACTGCTCTGACCCAGCCTTAAACCTCGCCTGCCCATCCTGGTCAGCTCTATAATCACATGTAACATACTAACTATAGTGTTCACCTTATGAATTATGAAATGTATGGAAGGGGCTGTGGCTGAATGGATGCTGCTATTCCCTGGACACATGGTTAAAGGCAGTACAGCCAAATGCACGGCTGTGACTCGCTGTGCAGAGCAGGAACAGGCCAGGCCGGTGAGGAAGAGAGGGTGTTATTTTTCAGATGAACCCCTATTACTGCCAATATAGCCGTATCCCGAAAAACTGGAGACTGCGGAGTCACAAGCATTTAGCAGTAGTTAGCTAACACTAGTGATCCACACTCAGACCCACATTCAGTTCACACTGATCATGTTGACACCTCCAGATGAGGGAGATGGGAACAGAGTGTAAGGGTTCTGATCGTTATTGGGCTGTCCTTAAAATTCATTAATGCACAGTAGCAGTGCCAGGTTGTGGGAAAAATAAAAATAAATAAATAAGCGCATTAAAAAATTTCCATTGGCTGAAGTCTTTCATCTAAAGAGGCAGTTGTGCAATAGGAAGCCATCTGGCCACAGAGCCAGACGTGAAGGAAGAATTCATCATAACTTTACACCCAAATGTGAAGGAATAGCTGAGGTTTTTAACTGCAGCGATGCAGCTTCAGGCAGTGAGAGTGGCCTCCAGCCAGTCGGAGAAATAACTGCGGATGGAAGTGCATCAGGGAGGACAGGACAGATACATCAACCCGGGTGGGGTACAGACTAGACAGGACGCCAGATACATCAGCCCGGGTGGGGTGCACACTGGACGGGATGCCAGATACACTGGTCTGCATGAGGTACAGACCAGACAGGACACCACATACACCAGCCCGCTTGGGGTGCATGCCGGACGGGATGCCAGATACACTAGCCCGGGTGGGATGCCAGATACACCAGCCCGGGTGGGATGCCAGATACACTAGCCCGGGTGGGATGCCAGATACACCAGCCCGGGTGGGGTACAGACTAGACAGGATGCCAGATACACCAGCCCACATGGGGTTCAGACCAGACAGGACACCAGACACACCAGCCCGCGTGGGGTACACACTGGACAGGACGCCAGATACACCAGCCCGGGTGGGGTACAGACCGGACGGGATGCCAGATCCACCAGCCTGTATGGGGTACAGCTGGTGTTGGAACTTGTTGGGATCCCGTGCTGTGCTGGAGGACTCTCAGTCACAGGGAAACGCCGAGAAAGATGTCAGAAAGGCGAAGGAGGAGATCATTCCTCTCGCAAATCAAGTGGAACACTGGAAGATTAAATGTGAAATGGATTCAACTGATATATTGCACAGGTTTACGGGGAAGGACAAAACTGAAAATTCTGTACTAGGGAGTTTAGCAGTTTTAAAAGAAATAAGCATTCATTAATCTTAGGAGAATGGAGTGGTGCTGCAAAAATTGGTAATATCACAGGTGGAGTTATGGAGGTTATTAACTAGCGGGAGGTGACAGAGTGCTCATTATACAATGATATATAGTAAAGGGGTGAAAAGCTTGGATTTTAAAAAAATTTAGGGGGCGGGGTCAGGTCAAAATTCACAAGCGGCATAGGCAAGACAGAGGCCATCAGCCACTATGAGCATGTCTTGGGACTGCAGCACGATGCTGGAACAAACCAGCAGTGTGATCTTGCAAACTCCGTAAGCTCACATAGAGCAGAAAAGAGATTTGAACCATCAGTCCTGTTTTTGTAACATCACAGTTTGTGGGAGTTCTGAGGGCAGAACTAAAAATGATTCAGAGAGATAACCAATCAGACTGTAAAGGAGGCGGTCCAAGCAATGAGAAAAGGTGGGACCAAGACATCTGATTGGTTAGTCTGACATCTGACACATGACCTGATTGGTTGTCTCTCTGAATCATTTTTTGTTCTGCCGCTCAGAACATTTTTGTGTAAATAAAACTCCCATGAGCAAGATGCCACTGCAACCGATCTTAACACAGACCTGTGCCTTCCATGGCATCATCAGTCATAGATGGATGCATGAATCTGTCTGCATGTGTGCAATGTACAGCACAGCATTGGGCTTCAGTCATTATCTGCCTTCTCAGGGTGATTGATCACCAGCAACATGCCAACAAACGGCTCCACTAATGAAACCCAGATGGCCTTAATTGGACTGATTGCCTCATTTAGGAGTAATAAGGTCAATGGGTCAACTGAGAGAGTGTTTGGGGAGCTTAGGGTATGCTCCTGGGTGATGTTCTGAGTGCTTCAGTGCCCTCATGATTGTCTATGCCTTTCGAACACTGTTACGTCTGCTCTGATAAAGGGGCCTCGACTCCATTTTGTGTCCTGGGATCACCACACAAGTGGGCAGGACAGACACCGTCCAATAGGATCTGAGAAATCCAACATAACATGATGGCAGAAAAGACCTAAATATAGCAGAAACAGAATCCTGACCAAGCCACAAACTCCAAAATCCTGATTGTCTTCTACTCCGAGAAGCACACAAATCATGGGTATTTACTTATATTAAAAATCAAATTAAAATAAATCTTTCTACAGGCACACCTGAAGCACCTTGTGAGGTTAGGATAGCATCATGCAACGACTTTCTGATTCATAAGAGCAGCAGAAGTTTGTCACACTAGGTCCAGTTCACCTTCCCCAACCAAGGGTGAGCTAGACATCTCCAAAACAAACCAGCACTTTGGAGTCACAAAGTGGCCAGATTCCCTGGAAAGGTACTTTTGTGGAAAGGATAGCAGAAGCAGTAGATGCTTCAGTGTGACCCTTTCGGCACACACACACACGTCTCAGGTCTGGCGCTGACAGGGACGGGCTGGGAAACATACTGCTGGGGTCCTTGTTCTTCAGGAAATACAAAGGCATGGTGGGAGGCTACAGCAAGGTGCGAGACAGCGTCGTGCAGCACTCTCCGGGATTAGCGGCGATAGAGCGATTAGTGCCGCTCGGCATGCTGGGTGCTGGGCGTGCACGTGTGTGCCGTCGGACATTAAGTGAATCATGTTGAATGGAGCTGTGTACAGGCGTGACTGTGGGATTAATAATTAATGCAAAGGATGTAGCCCCATCAAACGATTTAGCGAAATCCTGTGTTAATTGAGGAGATCTTTAATAAATCGGCTTGGGGCAAATCCAAAAAGACGCTCATCTGGCACCCTGTCTATGCCTTTAAATTTAATATTAGAGAGCACAATCCTAAGAGCAGTTCTGTAAAGATTCACCCAATGACAATTGAGGGAAAAATGTCACAGATATTTAGAGCATGCCTATGAAATTCTACAAAGATGGCGCCACCAATCATGGCCAGTCCTCCCGCTCATGCACAGCCATCTTCCCTGAAGGGTACAGAAACTAAAATGAAAATAAAAAATTTCCCAGGGCTGGGGAGAGTGGGTGTGCCAAGCTTTGCTCAGATGACACTCCCCAGCTCATTCTAATGTTATAATCTACACAACTATTTTGACAATGAGGCTTGCGGGGTGCTGTGTCGTGCCAGAGGAGTCCCGGCCCAGCCTTAATTAATGTATGCTAAACAGGCATCTGGCAGAGCCACATGTAAATGACGCCGCTCATCGCGCCCCTCGGCCCGCGCGTAAATTGGGCCTTTCTTTCTCCTCTGCTAACCCTCCTCCAACCCCCCCCGCCTCCCCATTCCCTGTGACATTAATGAGGTCTGTGTTCATCTCGCTCTGCCCTAAAGGCAGCTGGGGGTTAAACACAAACGTTTGTAGACCCGGCCAACAGGAGGCATTTTTGTGTTCAAAACACGAGATGTGCAGGACGTCGCTGCAGTCAGTCTGCTGTTTGCGTACAGGTCCCGAAACTTATAATACTGCTTGCGTTATGGATTTTTGTGAGTATTATAGAAACACAGCATAATAAACATGAATTCCCTTACACTTCTGTTCATTATAACTGAATAATATATTTGGTTGTATTGTAGTTAAATAAATCAATGTTCTGACAGGAATGATTGTCTGAGATGCATATTTCTATTTTGTGAACCCCATCCTGGGTTGTTCCCTGCCTCGTGCCCGTAGCTTCTGGGATAGGCTCCATATCTCCCCTCACCTGGAAGGATAAGCGGTTTCAGAAAATGGATGGATGGATGGATGGATGGAAGGATATTGTGTCAACGATACAGAAGAGGGTTTATTGTCACTTTGGTGCTTAGCTGAGATAAAAAAAGGTTGGGGAATGGGCTTATGTACAGAGGGGTTATGGTCCCAAATGAACTGGGGTGTTGCTATGCACCAATGGCATGTGGTTATGTATGATTAGGGGTGTGGCTATGAGTTGATTGAGGCGTGGTTGTGGCAGAATGTGGTTGTGAGTCAATGGCAGAGGTCATATATAAAGGAGTGTGGCTATGAGCTGGTGGGGCGTGGTCATGTATGAACCAGAAAGTGGTTGTGAGCCAATGGCCAAGGTCATATATAGAGGGATGTGGCTATGAGCTGGTGGGGTGTGGTCATATATGAACCAGGATGAGGTTGTGAGCCAAGGCCGAGGTCATATATAGAGGGATGTGGCTATGAGCTGGCGGGGCGTGGTAATATATGAATCAGGATGAGGTTGTGAGCCAAGGCCGAGGTCATATATAGAGGGATGTGGCTATGAGCTGGTGGGGCGTGGTCATGTATGAACCAGAAAGTGGTTGTGAGCCAATGGCCGAGGTCATATATAAAGAGGTGTGGCTATGATCTAATGGGGCCTTGTCATATATGAACCAGGATGAGGTTGTGAGCCAATGGCCAAGGTCATATATAGAGGGATGTGCCTATGAGCTGGCGGGGTGTGGTCATGTGTGAACAGGGGTCATGTTTGCAAAGTCTTAACAACTCTTAACAACTGGCAGGAAAATTAATTTATACAGTATTCTGTTCTTGCCTAAAACCAGGGACTTTAGATGGAATAATACAAGACAAAAATAGATTATTTCCATAATAAAAAAAATCTGCAAAAGATATTCGTGTTTCTAAAAATGCACGTGTGAAAAGGCTGAGGAGCCAAGGTGCGCTGAATCTCAGATGACCCTGAGCAGCCGAAGGGTGCTCCCTAAAGCACAGTGCAGGGATGCAGGACTTCTCAGGCTATGTCATCATGACACCTGCTGTCAGGGCCAGTCCAATGGGGACTGGGCAGTTTAAAGTGGAGTTTAACCTCACCATGGTAACTAGCAGGCAGGACAGTCAATCCCAGTGAAGGAGCTATGCAGGCTGTGCCCACAATTCCTTCAGACCCCCATCCGTTCACATCCTCAGCAAAATGTAGAGGAGAATATTAGGAGGTAAGCGTATGTAACGCCACCGGCTGGCATAACTGGCAAACATACTTCTTTCTTAAGTGAGTTAGATTTTGCGAATGGCAGTTAGACTGGGGCGGCCTCTGACCAAAGGCAGGAGACGAGTAAAGCGAGGGGGGCATGAGGATGAGTGTTTGTGGCGGCAGGGCTGAGGAGTGCTCCCCAGCCCGCCGGCTGCCTCTCACCACGGCCTCTTTCTCTCTCCAGAGAAATATGTCTCAACCGTACTGTACAAGGCAAACTCGTCACTGCTGACATGCTGTTGGGATAAGAAAAGAATGAAAAAATTAGATTTAAAAATACATATTTCCCCTGGTAAGACACACTGAGTTGACATCTCTTTCTCCCTGATATATTCTTTGCAATAAAAACCGTCTCCAAAGCCATTTACTATTAAGGGGAGGGTTGCAGGTCATTTACTTGACAAATCCCTCACCCCAGCTCATTATTATCTGCTATGGTAATGGGATTATCAGACTCACCCTGGCATTGGTTTTCACCTCTGTTATACTGCTGGTGCTCTATTGCTGTTACTGTCCATAATATGTAACATTAATGGTTCAAAGTACCCAGTGAAAAGTCCATCCATACATACATCAATCCACCCATCATCCATCCATCTATCCATCCATCCATCCATCAGTCCTTTATCATTCATCCATCTATCCAGCCATTCATCCATCCATCCATCCATCCATCATCAGTCCTTCGTCATCCATCCATCTATCCATTTATCATCAGTCCTTCATCATCCATCCATCTATCCATCCATCCATCAATCCATTCATCATCCATCCATCATCAGTCCTCCATCATCCATCCATCTATCCATCCATTTAACATGTTATCACCTAATATTTGATAAATAATAATAATAATTTATGCTTGGTTACTTAGCAGACACTTTTGTACAAAGGAACTTACAAGTAACAATCAGTCGCTGTCACTGGAGCAACTGAGGTTAGTGGCTTTGCTCAGCCATGGAATTCGAACCGGCGACCTTCTGAGTCCTTACCCACAGAGCCCCGCACCTTCACCCACCAGCATACACTACACCGGTATAGTGATTCGGCTGTCAGTACAGTAGAAGGCTGAGAGAGCTCTGATCTTCTTTCTGAGGAGACGGGAGCTTGCTCTGCTTGGAAATCCATCGCCGTATTAGATTGTGTTTATTTACTGTATTTTATCTCCCATAATGCATCCTGCCTGTTCATTTCCCTCCGTGTTTGTTCATCAGCAGGGACTCTGGAGTCTGATGTACATCTGACGGGAGTGGTGGCTTTAAACGTCTTTTGAGTTCGGGAGTCAGTGTGGAACAAACTACAGCACATCGTAGCCTTTGATCCGGCCTTACTGCACGCAGGGTGACCCGTAGGTGACACTGAACGCAGAAAGGGAAAGGGGTCCGTGGCGCCGTGCCCGTTATTCTCTCTCACACGTTACATCTTCACTCGCCGCCTTACCAAGCAGTCAGTCCCACCCCCTTGCTCTGTTGCCACGACTACATCACCCTGAAAGACGCCTTCCTTATGACCTCCATCTGGCGCTGGGTTTGGGTTCTGCGAGCCCGCGGCTCAGCTCGGCGCGGCGCGGCGCCCGTTCCCCGGAAGCGCTCCTGCCAGCTTGGCCTCATCAGCGCACCTAGCGAGCAGCAGGTACCTTTCCTGGGTGCCCCGTCACGAGCGCTGAGCCGCAGATCATCTGCTCTGCCGTTCCGGGGAGGGAGAGGCCGTCTTTTCTCGCGGCGGGACGGATATAGCAGCGGAGACAGGATCGCGAGTAGAATCCGCGGAGAAGGATAAGCACAGAAACCCATGCTGTCAATTACGGTTACTGTTTAAATGTAAGTGTGACGGCCCGGAGGGGTGAAGTGCAGGAGCGTCATAGGCTGTGGGTAACTGACTGGCAGCATTTGTAAATGCCTCCATGTGTAACCCTATTAATTTTACTTCAGGCCTTGGAATGACTTGGTCCCGCAGCTGCTCTGATTACCTGAATTAAGCGCGAGCTCCCTGCCGAAGGCTGGTGATGTCATACCTCGCACAAGCTTTTTAGGAAGCTATGAAGTCACCTACCCCGCTCGCCAGCCGGCTTCTGCTGCAGCTCCTGTTCCACAAACGTCAAGCGAGTAACGGGGCTAACTCTGCGGAATGAAAACAACAAACTGACACTGTTATTTTTGGTGGGTTATGATGGTCGCCTCGCCATTTATTTCCATGCTGTGTGTGTGTATGTGTGTAATTATTACAGTGTGGGGGCCCAATGTTTATAAAAATCTGTGCATGCAATAAAAAAACTATGAATTCCAAAATTTTGTTTGATTACCTATGGTTAAGGGCAGGAGTTAAGGCTGTCATAGCTGGAAATTGGACTATGCCTATAGGAAAGAATTGCGAGTCCTCATAAAGATAGGAATACATTCTCTTTTTGTGTGTGTGTGTGTGTGTGTGTGTGTGTCAGGCTGGAATCCCAGCACCAGTCAGACCTTCATCCCCATGAACGCGCAGCTTCCTGCTTCTGTGTGTCCAGTGAGGCTGCAGGAGAAAGTGTATGCTCACTCCTGCAGTGAAAATGTACTGACCACAGACACTTACTGTTATTTACTGCTGCCCGTTCAGGGTCATTTCTCCGGTTTAATTAGTCCAATTATCTCTACTACCACACTGAAAAAAACAGAAAGAAATGGGTGTGATCTTTGTACTTCTTTTATGTAAAATATACTAAATAATTCAGGGGGGGTGGGAGATGTAAAAGGCCCCAAACAGGGAAAAAGGAGGGTGTAATTTTCCTCCCAAATAAAGCTGTGGCTCAACCTCCCCATGTAGTTAAATTGATAATGTGATGTGATGGCCTTTAGGGAATCCACCATTAACCAGCAGGGGGTGATCAGCAGCACACAGTCCGGCAGTAACCATGGTTTCCTCACTGTCGGCCAGAGGCAGATGGTTCAGATTCATAACGTAAAAATCCAGACCATGATTTTGTTTCAACCAACCAGTTGAGTATTCTGTGAATCAGACTCTTTATACTCAAGTAGTTGGTTGAAATGAAATCTCAGTCTAGATTTTTACTTTCTAACCCGAACTTTCCACCTCTGGCCTCAGGAAGAGGCACCGAGACGTGGCTGGTGACTGCTGATTGCCCCAACCGGGGAGAGGGGCTTAAAGCCCACGCTGTGACGAAAGGGAAGGAAGGGGAAGCTGGCTGGGCACGTGTGCTTTCTGCAGCTGGATATTAGAGTATGCAGCGTTAGCGTCACCCTGAAAGACACCGTCTGTTGTTTTGTGCCCACCCCACACTCCCGCAAAAAACTCCAGAACAATCTCTGTAAATGGAGCAACAAATTGCAAACACATTGTGGTCACAGGACAGCTGGAGGGACCCAGACAGACTCCAGGGGAACCAAACGCTGGTCTCCTCTTTCTGTAGCAGTGATTCTTGAAACCTGGGATAAAACACGTCCGCCAGATAAAACAGTTTTTGGGTAAAATAATTTATACAATATTACTTTAAAAACTAATCAAAATCTTACCTAGGACAAGGGTAGCACAACCATGTATGATTTCATGTTTATTAATGCAAATTTAATATGTTATATGATATGTGACTGGTGCCTGAAAAAAAACCCATGTCCAGAAGCAGGTCTCATGAATTTGGAACATCTTAAAAACACTTAGTATTGTAAAGTATTGTAAAATTAAATATCATAATTATTAAGTGGAAATAGTTGAGGAAGTAATCTCTTGAGTATCAACAGTTACAATTTAAATAAATTTTAATGTGCTTTCCTGTCTATTGAACTGTCCGGAGTCTTGGTCAACATTGTCAGACTTTTTTTTTAATGAAAAAAAAAGGAATAATAATGGGCAATTAAAACTCAGAAGACGCCTTTACCACTTCCTTGTTCTTCCTCATGTCACGAGAGCATTCTAGCTCTGGAAGATTTTAACATTTTTCTCAATTCAGATCTAATTAACTCCTTGAGTGTCACAACCATAGTGTATCAACACCAAAATGAGCCTTCATATATTTACATTATAGCGGTCACGTGCATCATATGGTAAACATCATGGCTGCTGTGAGAAATGCATGTGAGATAAGATGAAATGGGGTATTAAGTCAGCTCCAGCCGACGGCAACACCATCAGAATTTGTGTCTGACGGTGTTGACGATTTTTCTGATGGTGTTGACAAATACTACTTAAGGGCGTTACTCATTAATTTTATGTATCTAACTTGATGTAATATTATGTGTTGAATTTCACTACTTACCATGTATTTCAATCAAATCTTAATATCAAATCAAAATCAAATCAAATTTTAATAGCCTTGGACTTGGTAGTTTGTAAGGTGTTGCTAATGATTATACATCATAGATATCCATCATAAAAGAACAGATGGCTGAATGAAATGTATTTCAGACTAGAATGGCTAGACAGAAGTAGTCAGTAGAGGAGCAAAAGGGAAGGAATCAAATAAAAAAGGGAAAATATCAAAAAAGAAAGAGAAAAGCTCCTTAGAAAGGAGAGGGAATGACGGAGAGATAGGGTGAAGGAGGGCAAAATAAAAAATATCAATGATTTGGATGAAAGAGAAAGGAGACATGCACAAAAAGAATCTAGAGAATGAAAGAAAAGAGCAGAGGAAGGGCAACAGGACGCAGGTACCCCACCACGCGCAGATACCCCGCCATGCGCAGATACTCCGCCACGCGCAGATACCCGGCCACAGAGTCCTTTAGACATCAGTGTTGAGGAGTAGGCAGCTATCTACTGGTGTGAGAGAAAGATGCAAAACTGGGAAAAGACCTTCCAGAGAAATCATAGCATTGAAAGACAAACTTGACAAGTAGGCAAAAAAGACTGACAAGCTGAGAGAGCGTCTCGAACGCAGAAAACATGCCCTACAAAAGAGGCAGAATACTCAAGACCAAAACCAATAGGATGCTTCAAGGGAGCAATCTCAGAAATCCTTTAATCAAAAGATCACTACACTGTAAAAAAACATCTGTAAAAAAGAGGATAATGTCCTGGCAGAAAATTACCAGGACATTATCCGTTTTTTTACATATTTTTTTTTGTCAAATTTAGCGGGTGTACTTGCTCCCACAATGCAAAGCGAAATTCAAATTAAAGGGTAAAACACCTGTGAAAAATGTATATGGAAAATTCCTTCATATTAGCACGGTACACTGGACCCTATCTTTACGGACTTTACAGTCTACTCTTCCACCATGCAATGACTGCAGAGCTGAAAATAAATGCTGCTCACACTCACAGAAGAGGCAAATCTCTAGCACTGCATCCAAAACTGTCCTTGTCTGGCAGAATTCTGAAGAAGTATCGCCTCGTGCATCTACTTCATGAGTTTGGCTTGACATATAAATCACTAAGAGAAAAGAAACCAAATCAAAGGAAGCCCAGGTTTCTCCAGACCATCTCCTTAGGTGTTCAGAAGTTTTTGGAAAACAATGCAAGGATAACCAGAGAAGCAAGACACCATCACCAGGAAAAAAGTAAAAGCGACAAGGGATGATTCTGACTGACACTCTGCAAAACCTTCACAATGCATTTATCCAGCAAAACCCAAATCTTAGGATCAGTTATTCATCCATCGTCCATTTCACATTACACCTCCAGGAGCCCAGATTCAAGAAAACTTTTCCATTGTAATGTTTCTTCTTCATGTTTTACAATTTTACAGTATTTGTGACAGTTCAATTGTTATTTTGAATGAAATATTTTTCGGTTTGTTACAATTTCATCACCCTTGTCAACTTAGCCAATTGCCATGTCAGCTCTGTCAGATAGACTTAATGTTTATTTTCAAACAAAGAATACATGTTCTCTTTCCTCAAGGATACTTGTCAATTAAACCAATGCATTTCCAAATGCTTCTAAATATCACTGTTCATTCAAAAATGTAACAACAAATTGCTTCATTTGTACAACCTAAACAGCATTAATTAAACATTGACTTGTCAAACTTTAAAAAGATGATAAAACTGCAAAATTAAGGGGACCAAGAAACTGATGGGTCAAAATACTTGTGATAAGTTAATAAAAAAAAAAAAATTATAAATATTTCCATGTGTCTGATGGTGTTGACAAAAACTGTTGCTGTTCCAACAAATATGCAATTCATTTGAAAAAATTACAACTGTTTAGATAACTAAAGCCTCATTTAACAAAGCTGTATATATAGATTTTGAGAATAATCAAAATATTTTTTTTAGAAAATCATTTCTAAAAACATTTTTGTTTTGTCCCTAATCACTGGTAGATAAAAGGAGTTCCTGTATCTACTAGAGAGATCTACGAGAGAGATCTACTAAAAAGGTGCAGGGAGAATGACTGGGTAGGAAGTCACCTGTTCCTGTGTGCTGGTACCCACCTCTCTGCACGCCATCACTATTCACTGTATCTCTGACCGGGGCCGGCTCTACGACGGGGCAAACATCCTGCCCCCCTTAAATCAAACTTTTAGAAGTTGAGAAAGAAAATAATAGATTACCCACAAACTGAATATGGACAAGATTTACTACAGTAGCTGAAAAATCCAGTGGAAAAGGCACAAATGAGGCGATAGGTTTCACCTCTCGTTTGCGCTTTCGCTCCGTGCTCTGTTTGTGCGCATGCTCCAAACATCCAATCACAGCTAAACATCCAATCACAGTTGTGCTGCCTTGTTGAACCATGCTACCGCAGCACGAACCGACAGTTATGTCTATCGATCAGTGCGACCTTATCGTACAAAGCTACCATAAGGCTGCGCTCACTCACTCTGACCGGCTTTGGTATGTAGCCTGGTTCGTCAGATCACCGGCGCCGATCCCTGGGGCACGGATGCGGAGCTGATCACTCTGACAGACGGACGTGAAAATGAATGATCTGCGCACTGACTAGTTTGAAACCTTTCTACCCATTTAGTCCTATCCATTTATTATTAACAGTTAATACCATATCCTGTGCCTTTGCTACATCGG
>JAODKM010000108.1:19893579-19920896 GCA_026780845.1 Petrocephalus sullivani
TACTATGAAGAGGCAAAGTGACCCAAGAAAAAAAGTATCAGGCCGCGGACGCCACCGCAAAACAGCACAAATTGAGCACACAATCCCCCCCCCCCCCCCCCCCCCAGAGGTGCGAGGCCCCTGTGCTGTCCTACTTTCCCCCTGTTATTTATGATATTAGGGCTGTGAGAATGTGCCTGCGATCAGGAGGCTGCCGGTTCAAATCCCAGGCTTGACAGAGTGGTGTCACCTTTGGGCTCTTCAGCGCGTCCCTTAACCCCCGGACTGCTCCGCGGAGCGGCTGTCTTTTACAAATAATGTACGTCGCTTCGGATAAAAGTGTCTCCCAAGTAAAGAAAATGCTAATTTTAGTGGTAGTAAATGGTGTTATGTGGAAGATTAAATCCCGCGCATTAAGAAGAATGACCTGTGAAGACAGCCGAGCGATGTTGCTGCTTTCACTGTGGATGTGGATTAGATGTCACTCCGTGGCGCCCAGAGCTCCGCTCAGCCAGGCGGCTGGCTCTTTATCCCGGGATCTGGGGAGCCTCTGATCGGCGTCCCCCGTAATGAAGAGCTCTACTGTAAGCCGGGAGTAAGCCTGCCGCTGGATTCTGGGGCTCCTTTGGGCAGCCCGCTTTCTAGGCCAAGTGTGAATCAGTGCTTCAGCATCCCAGGATAAATAAAGAAGCGGCCCTTCCATCCGCGCGTCTCTGCTGTTGTAAGTATTTCAGTGTATTTTTTATTCATAGTAAACCCCCCCCCCCCCACACACATTCGTGGGCAGAGCGGCACACTGCGTCTGTGACCCCCCGGCTAAGAGAAACCAAAGCACGGAGGACCCGGGGGTCCCCGTCACACTGAGGGCCACAAAGACACATCAGCAAGCCTGCCAGCCGCCCCCCATAAGCTATCCCCACTGACTTAGCCACAAAACCGCAGCCATTCAAATTAACAATGTTCCGTCACTGAAATTTTGATTGAAAGAGTCTTTATGAGGAAAACAAATCTTGGAAAAGAAAAAGTGCTCCTTAATGGTTTATTTATTGATTCTTGTGTTTTTCTGAGCCAGCGAATCAGCTTCAAGAGCCTTTTTGGACGCATCACCGCAGTGATTAGCATAGCCTCTTTGTGTTCTGTTTTTATCATATTTGAAGCTGTGCAAATAAAAACACTGCATCTGAGTCACGTTGATTAGTGGGTGAGAATTGTCTGGCTGATGGCACCACGGCACGCCAGAGTGATTAGGGGGCCTCGCAATATCCACCCGGAACATTCTAATCAGATGGAACTTAAATGGAGCCGTCACTCACATGGAGACGCATTTTCGGTTCCTGCAGGCAAACGAATTCGCCGCCAGCTCATAATAATTTCATTGCATCAGTTCAGGCCACCGGTGAAACTCAGAATGTAATTAAACGGGATTTGATTTGGAATTGTGCATGAACTGGTAATCAAACTACCTGAAACTACTGCACTCGTATTGAAGCCATTTGAGACGCAGCGATAGGTCTGCTCACATGTCAGTCAAAGATTTACTTTGAGTCCCAAACATATCGTGTAAATAAATGCTTTTCAGGTCCATGGTTTCTGTAGAAGGGTATATTCTACAAAGACCATTGAAGATCATATTCCATAAAGACCAAACATATTCCTGCTTGTTGCTTTACCAGCAAACACTGAAATTCAGTGACTGCCCTCTCTCTCTCTCTGTCCTACTAACTTGACTTTGCTCCACGGCTCTGTTTCCTGTTTGGTGAACTGGGCACCTGTATGGGCGTGGCCAGACTGCACACAGGCCCCGACAGGCTATACCCACCAGCTCAGTTGAGAGGAGACTTCTGCTCCCCATAACTGATCGTGTTGCATGTGCCACAACAAGGGCCCCTTTAGAAAGATCTCACCTTGCCCCCCCCATAAAAATTCCTAATTTTACATATTCAGGGGACCCTGTAAGCAGTGCAGTGTCCCTTTATTTGAGGGAAGGAAGATTGAGTGGGGGGGTGGTGGCTTAGTGTAAATTTTACTGACCAAGGGGGTGTCACTCAGCCTCAAAAGGGGGGCATTTTCTGTTGTTTGGGCAAAAGGGACAGGCACTCTGGCACATGCCTGCTTATAAGGTGCTGCGACCCTTAAATCTGCCAGGGTATCTAGCCCCTCAGGGGTGCTGATGGCGAGGGGGGGCATGCAAAAATGTATCCTGCAGTCCCCAGTGCACCCCCTGGCCACGTCAGTCCTTAGGGACAGCCACAGTCCATGCTCTCCATCTCTTCCTGGGCATCGCTCTCCATCCTAAACACATGATTCAGGTGGTTCTTTGTGTTTTAAGTCAGATTAAACCGTCAGATGAGCATTCTGTGGCACACCACAGCTGCCATGCTGCGTGGCCGGGAAGCTGGATGGCACCCGGGTGCCCGAGTGGCTCACATGCGAGGGCACTGTGCTGCTAGCATGCCCCTGTGAGCCACACGCTCAGATGAAATAGCCGTTTCGGCCTTTTCTGCGATATTGTTCTACTGTGTTTATTTGCTCGATCCTGTTTCAGCAGCGCTGATATCTCGTAGCGGAGTGTCCTAGCAAAGGTCTCTCGGGTTCAGGTATTAGATTTGGAAGTATTTCCACAGAGCTTTCTTCCTGATTAAATGCCAGTGGGGATGCATCAGGGCTAAACTTGCGTGACGGAGTAGGAGAGCTGCACTTGTGTGATCGGCCTGCTAAGTGTTTCTGACTCCCATGTCTCCTAAAGCCACGTGTCACGTGGCACGGCTCTGCCACTCTGCATATCCCTCTGGCTGGCTGGGCCCAAACGGAGCTTCATCGCATGCGTCCCTGAGCGTCTCGGAAGGTGTGGCACTTCCAGAGCAGACTGAGAAGATCCCGGCAGCGAAACGGTGCCAGCTATGTCATCTTGTCTTTACTGAACAGTTTTGTCCAGTCACAGGATGCCTGACAGAAGATAGGCTTCAGAAGGAATTCATGAGAGAAAAAAACAGGGAGACAATCGTCACATGAGGGGCTGGAGACCTGGGGCCTCCGTTAACTAAGTTACGCACGCAAAAAAAGATGCCAGAAATGTGCGTATGTATTTTTTTTTTTACTTTTCATGTGTATGCGTTTTTTTACGTTTCGATAAATTAGGCCCTTGGACTCCTAGCCAAGTGCTCATAGCTTTTAAGCAAAAAGCGTACTAACTGCATAATTAAAGCTTATTAAAATAATTCTATTAACATGCAATGTTTGTGGTAAGTGGCCCATACATCATAGCAGCCGGCAAATAGTTGGGACAGGGGCATGTTCCCTGCTGTGTTTCATCACCTCTTCCTTTAACGACACTCTATAAACATTTGGGAACTGAGGAGGCCGGTTGCTGGAGCTTTGAAAATGAAATTTTGTTCCATTCTTGCCTAATATAGGATTTCAGTTGCTCAGCAGTTCGGGGGTCTCCTTTGTCATATTTTTTGTTTCATGATGCACCAAGTGTTTTCTGTGGGTGACAGGTCAGGACTGCAGGCAGGCAAATCTAGCACCCCGAGTCTTCTACTACAGAGCCATGCTGCTGTAATACGTGCAGAATGCGGGTTTACATTATCGTGCTGAAATATATAAAGCCATCTCTGAAAAAGACATTGGATGGATGGTAGCATATGTTGCTCCAAAGCCTGTATATATCATTCAGCCTTAATGGTGCCTTCCCAGATGTGCAAGCTACCTAAGCCATGGGCACTAATGCACCCCCCTACCACCACGGATGTTCGTTGTTGAACTGTCCTCTGATAACAAACTGGACGGTCCCTCTCCTCTTTAGCCCGGAGGATATGGGATGCATGATTTCCGAAAAGAATCTCAGCAGCAAACAGAAGTCAGTGGTGTTTCGGGATGGTTTAGATTGGTTTCTTCTTTGCATGGTAGTGTTTCATACTGCATTTGTGGATGGAGCAGTGAACTGTGTTCACAGACAATGGTTTTTGAAAGTTGTCCTGAGCCCTTGCAGTGATTTCCACTATAGATTCATGCCTGTTTTTAAGGCAGTGCTGCCTGAGGACCCAAAGATCACAGCTATCCAGCACCAGTTTTTCGGCCGTGTCCCTTGCTTACAGAGATTTCTTCTGAAATCTTTTAATTGTATTATATACTGTAGATGATGAAATTCCCAAATTCTTTGCAGTATTGTGTTACATAAGAACATTATTCCTAAACTGCTGCATTTGTTCTGAGGATGATTTGTGGTTAGTTTACCCACATAGTCTTTCACACAGTGGAGAACCTCTCCCCATCATCACTGCACGGAGTGCTGAACCTCTCCCCATCATCACTGCACAGAGCAGTGAGCCTCTCCATATCATCACTGCACAGAGTGCTGAACCTCTCCCCATCATCACAGTTGCTCAGCAGTTCGGGGGTCTCCTTTGTCATATTTTTTGTTTCATGATGCACCAAGTGTTTTCTGTGGGTGACAGGTCAGGACTGCAGGCAGGCAAATCTAGCACCCCGAGTCTTCTACTACAGAGCCATGCTGCTGTAATACGTGCAGAATGCGGGTTTACATTATCGTGCTGAAATATATAAAGCCATCTCTGAAAAAGACATTGGATGGATGGTAGCATATGTTGCTCCAAAGCCTGTATATATCATTCAGCCTTAATGGTGCCTTCCCAGATGTGCAAGCTACCTAAGCCATGGGCACTAATGCACCCCCCTACCACCACGGATGTTCGTTGTTGAACTGTCCTCTGATAACAAACTGGACGGTCCCTCTCCTCTTTAGCCCGGAGGATATGGGATGCATGATTTCCGAAAAGAATCTCAGCAGCAAACAGAAGTCAGTGGTGTTTCGGGATGGTTTAGATTGGTTTCTTCTTTGCATGGTAGTGTTTCATACTGCATTTGTGGATGGAGCAGTGAACTGTGTTCACAGACAATGGTTTTTGAAAGTTGTCCTGAGCCCTTGCAGTGATTTCCACTATAGATTCATGCCTGTTTTTAAGGCAGTGCTGCCTGAGGACCCAAAGATCACAGCTATCCAGCACCAGTTTTTCGGCCGTGTCCCTTGCTTACAGAGATTTCTTCTGAAATCTTTTAATTGTATTATATACTGTAGATGATGAAATTCCCAAATTCTTTGCAGTATTGTGTTACATAAGAACATTATTCCTAAACTGCTGCATTTGTTCTGAGGATGATTTGTGGTTAGTTTACCCACATAGTCTTTCACACAGTGGAGAACCTCTCCCCATCATCACTGCACGGAGTGCTGAACCTCTCCCCATCATCACTGCACAGAGCAGTGAGCCTCTCCATATCATCACTGCACAGAGTGCTGAACCTCTCCCCATCATCACTGCACAGAGACTCTGCCTCTCTGGGAGGCTTTTTTTATACCCAATCATCTTACTGACCGGTTGCCAATTAACCTAATTAGCTGTGATATATTCAACTACGGATTGCGCTTTTGCACTGCACAACTTTTCCAGTCTATTGTTGCTGCTGTCCCAACTTTTTTTAAAACGTTTTCTCGGCATCAAATTCAAATTGGGTATATTTTTGTCACAAAACAATAAATTTTCTCAATTTGAACATTTGATATGTTGTCTTTGCTCAGGTTTCAATTAAATATGGCTTTATATGACGTACAAGTCATTGCATTCTGTTTTTATTTACATTTTACACAGCGTCGTAACTTTATTGGGAACGGAGTTGCATAATCCGCAATAAACACGGTGTTGCGGACACCAGCAGATCCACATTCAGGTGCACAGTAGGGTCTCCGAGTCCCCTCTCCGGGAAAACCCTTCTGCTTAAGACGACACTCTGAAAATCTTTTTTCTTTAATTTTTCTTCTTTAGTGTCAAACTTATCAAGACTGGTATGAGAGGTGTCCATACGGAAACGCGCTGTTCAACAACTTTTAGAAAGGGTTCAGCGCCCTGAAGCATCCGTTCCGGAATTCAAGCCGGGTCTTTGCATTCGCCGCCAGAGACGGCGGTGGGTTGGGTCTGGATTAGCTGCCGGAGCCCGGCTGGTGGAGGGCTGCTCCTGGAGCACTGCTCCTGCAGGATGCTCTCTGGTGTCTGGAAGCATCAGATGCCGCTGTAGCCCCGCATGGATCACTGAGGCGAACCGGCAGCGCCGATCATGACCCGAGCTCCCGTCTCACGCACTTTGTTCAGATAGAAAAGCGTGAAGCGAGGCGGGCGTCACCTTCTCGCTCGCTCCTGGGGACGGCGAGGTGTCGCTCGGCGTCAACCTGCCGGATCGATCTGCTCCAGCAAGTTTCTCATAAGTTCTTCAATCGCTGTCCCGTCGCCAGTCGCGTCTGCGATCTTCCCGCAAAGCGAGCCCGGCGTCCACCTGGCTTCCCATCGAGGGCTTCCCGAGCTATTTGGACCGCGCGTTGCAGTCCAAAAGCGACGGGTTCATCCAGACGTCGAATCCATCATGTGGAAGGGTGCTGGGACCTCCGACGGCGGGCTTGCTAGATGCTTGCCGGGAAGGTGGATCGCGTCCAGCCCGCTTCTTCTGTTGCTCTTCAGCGTAGGAGCAGCCCAAGGTGAGATCACCTGCACTTGGAGGTGAAGTGACGCGCAGGTGATCGCCGCTGCGCCCTGGATCCTGGCGAGTTTGGGGGTTTATAATGAGTAGCATTTAAAATATGTAGTGTGTGTGTGTGTGTGTTTTAAGTGCATCTAGGTGGCACTTCGGCGCACATGGGCAGCAGCGCTGCAGCCTGGCGCTCCGTCCAGCGCAAACTCTGCCCGCTCCGTGCGGGAGCAGTTTAGGCGGATTTGCCTCCCCGCAGTCCGAAGACATGCGGCTAGATGAATTGGCGTTTCTCAGCGGCTCATAATAAGTGCAAATGTTCCCTGTGAAGGACTGGCACCCCGTCCCGGCTTATCCCCCACGCCTGTGCCCTATGCTGCCCGGGACGGGCTCCAGCCCCCCCGCGACCCTGTGTAGGCTAAGCGGCTGAGAAAAGCACATTATTGTAGCTGAATGGGTGTACGTGAAAGCGCGATTCGCTTTGGAATAGCGAGATTAAGTATTATGCATGCTGATGGATATTTAAAACGTCCTTTAAATGTCTCAAACAGAGCTGGTCGTGGTCGTGCGTTACTGACAGGGATCAGGGAAATGCGGTTATGATGGAAATAATATGGTTATAATAATATGGGGTTACATGTGGCGCAGAGAGGAGCGGGCGTCCGTCCCTATTTAAAGCCTGGCTGAAGGCGCGATGGGACGCCGAACACGGGTCCCTATCACTGGCAGGGAAATTATGTAACTCTGTTTAACACAAAACACTAACACTAAACGCACATTTAGGAAAAACTGTTGCAAAGAGGCGCGATTATGTACTTGGAAAAGCGCTGAAAGTAACTAATTTTATAAGCTAGGTCTATCACCCTGAATGAAAAATTCAAAACACTTGGAATGGAAGTAAATAATAAAAGACAAACTGACACATATTTATTAAAGAATTTGGTTTATTTTAAATACGTATAATTGTATATATGGCTTAATCGTGGTGCTTAAATCATTATTAAAATAATCATGTACTTGGTGTGTTTATTTAAGAATCATTAGCAGGTTGTAACAGGCAATATTGCACTGGATTTGGGATTTTGCTTGCAGTTGTGCTATTTCTAACGTCGTTCTATTTGATCTTTTATTAAGTGCGCCGGGGTGCCCATCCGCCGTCATGCTGGTTTTCTTTTCTCGGCTTAATCCCTGGTTTCTAATATATGAGGTGTCTGAAACTGCTTCAGTGTGCCATTTTAGAAAACAGCCGCTCCTAACTCTGGTGGCCCCCTGAATAAAGGACTAATCAGATCTGCTGTGACTTGTGAGAAAAATGATCGCATTCAAATTCAGCCCTACCTGCGTTTTTTTTTTGTATGAAATTACAACAATGCTCCACTGCCGTATTCTGGATTATCGGGTACAAACCCAGAGACAATGAACTTCAAAGGTTACAGTAAATTACTTTAAAGAAGGATAAACAAAAGAATGATAAGTAACACTCGGGGTTGCCCTGCTCCACACGGCGATCGATGCTGCCTTAAAAAGGAAATGTACCAAATATGTGAATTATAGAATTCGAACCTGGGTTCATGCCCCGGGTTTTATTCAGCGGTGCAGATTTCAGATGCTCCCATAACAGATCTCCCTTTATCTATATTTTCTGTACCATATTCATCCTCCGTGCTCATATAATCCATTATCATTATTATTGTTTCGGCGCAGTTAATTAGTGCACGCAATTAACATATTAATGAATGCATTGGTCTGTAGGAGCAGGTTCATTTGCGTAAGCTCTGTGTGCGTACATGCACCAGTGAGCAGACCGGATCTTGGACCGTGGGTCCGGCTGGCCCGGTGAGGCTGGCGTAGCGGGTGCCTGGAACGGCGGCGGAGGGGCTGGCAGGACATGCCGGCCGCCTGCCTGGGAGCACGGCTGCCGTTTCCACTTCCAGGCGCGCAGCACGCTGGCTCCGCTCTCCTGAATTTCACTGGTCTGTAAAATTGTATTTTACAGTGCTTGTTCATGTACTTCATACGTTTTACCGAAAATGAATTTTACCTTTGTAGATGTAATTATCGCCCTGCAGCTTCTCTGTGGTGTGAATTGATAAATGAATGTGTTTTAGGGGCTTCCGATCCCAATCTGCGCGCATAGGTAGCGCTCATTCTAATTAGCGGTTACTTTGACAGCCTGGAGGTGCTGCCCCCTGCTGACTGTTAGTGTGCAGCGCACCCCCAGCACTGTCTTGGGATCTCGGACAAGGGTGTGATATGTGTGCCGTAGAAACTGGATATAAAAGCCTTTCACTGTAGCCAAGGGGTGTTTTAAGGCTGGTGCAGAAATCAGTGTGTGTGGCTGTGTATTTACGCGTGTGTATTTCGGCAAGGGAGAGCAGCAAATAACAGGATTAGACAGCCACGTTTTTGTAATGCTGTTATGCAGACTGCATTTGGTGGTGCATAGTACATCCCATGTAGAAGCTGCACTGAAGCACCTGCCTGTTTGTTTGCTGGTGACGTAACCCAGCTGGCCAAACCCGCAACTTCTCTCTGATCCTCATGCTTGTCTGCAGTCCAGATCGCCCCGCGTGGGGCCCGCGTAGAGCGGTGGCAGTGACGTGTCGGTTAGCTCTGTTACTGGGGGATTTGTGCCTATCCTTCTTGCTGTCATTCTATTCTATGTGAAGATAAACTGGGTCTTTGCTGCAAAACTGTGCCGGCGTTTCCCAGCTCTTCTGCCGGATAGTCTCCTAGCTCCTAAAAGCTCTGTTGCCTCTCTCTCTCTCTCTCTTTTTCTCCTGACCCAGGCTGGTTTTGGCCCAATAGCCCAGCCTGGTTCTCCACCGATTTCCAGCTCACAGTTGCCTCTGCTCTGCCTACATACCCCTGGGGGTGCATGTGCATTCTCACAGAGCCTTGCTTCAGGTACTGAAACACATGCTGTGTAGCTCTGCCTTTATACAGAGTACAGCCCTCGCCTGCGTTTATAAAGATCAGATCTGCACGCAGGCAGCTGCAGCTCCTGGTGTTAATTTCCAGCTGTGGCCGCAAGAGCCCATCAAAGGTGGGTTTTTTCTCGCAGGGTTTGCTGCCTGCTTTGACCCTCCCTTTCCTGCCAAGGCACATGTTACTCGCCTGAAGGGGAAGGAGGGGAGCCGAGCTCCCTGCCGCATTGCTCAGGTGGCTATGAGCGTGTCGGCAGACCTTCACCACCACGCCCCCTGGTGGCAACGCAGCAGGCTTTTATTTATTTTTATATGCCACTTTGTGTTCCAGCCGAGTGAGGAATTGCGGTTTGTGAGGGTGAATTTGGGAGCCCCCCCCTTGGTGATCTCACCCTTGACGAACGACACAGCGAGTGGTTTACTTAGGATTGGTGGTGGTTCTCAGATTGCGGGTCTGCAAATACTTAGCAGATGATTTTCTTAAAAAGAAAACATCGCCCCGACGCCCCCTCGACAAATTAGCGATCTGTAAGCAAATGTTATATGAGTATACATCCCGCCCACCACAAAATGTGTCCTGTGCTTCACTGCCCTGTCTGTCAGCCTGAGTTTGAATGCAGCTCCCCCACCCCCCCACGCTGTCTTCATTTCATCCCGTGAATCTGTCGCTGCTTTAATGCACAAGCTGTGGCCTTAGAGAAGCAGCAGATCCCAGCGAGCGACCCAGGGAGGCCTGTGCGCTCCGAGCTGTCCCACCCCTGCCATCCGAAGGCGCTGTGCTCGCCCCCCTCTGAAATCTGAGGAGCGTTTCTGTGGAAATATACTCTGCGTATTTGCATTTTTATTTTCTCTGTGGCCTCCGTCACTGGCTGGTCCCGGATCCGGGGACGAAGTGTGCGGTTGACGCTTCGGGTCCCATTTCTGGCTGAAAGACGAGCATTTATCAGAGAGGGGGGTGTTGCACAGGTCACCTTCGTGTGACATAGATGTCTCCTGAAAGGAGAGCTGCCCGGAGGGGACGTCCCCCTGCCCGGTGGCAGGGGGACGCACAGGCGTCGCCTTTGTCTCCGTCAGGTGAAAAACGACGCCTGTCCTCGGGACGAGAGGCGCAGGATTTCCGGCATGCGGGAAGGTATCCGTTCCGTACGTGGTGACCACCGGAAGCTGGGAGATGGGGGATTTCTCCTCTGAATGCCTGGGGTGTTCTGCAAACAGTGGCTCGTCCACAGGGGGTGTCCTCGGTCAGTTTGATAGGCTGATGGCTGTCCAGTATTCCGACAGCTTGGGTTGCCAGATTGTGAGGTATGATTCTTCGTCGGGCTCAGGACGGCCACCCACAAAAAAACCTCAATGTTTACTGGACAGAGAAGCACGTTTGTCGTTTCTGTGGCGTCCCGGCGGCTGGCCGCTGTCCTGGGCTTGCCCCCTCGTGCTCCCTGCTTCCTGTAACACTCTGTTCCAGATCTTCTGACTGCCTTCAGTCGAGGCCTGTACGGCCTGCCGGGAATTCATCCAGGAGGATTAAGGTCCAGTGTATCTCCTTAAAGTGAAGCGAGTTCAGCAGTGTTAAGGACAGTAAGAGGCCCTTTGACGAGCTGCTCGCTCTGGTTGCCAGCGCGGCAGCCGCCCGCGGCCTCGGAGCGCGGACAGAGACGCCAGGTCAGCTTTTCCTTAACAGCGGGGTGGGGTTCCGTCAGAAGAAAGGCTGCTCTCAGGCCTGTGTGCTCGCGGCACCCCCGTGGGTGGGAGCAGAGGATTAAACAAGCTTCCCTGCAGACATGTTTCCAAAAATGGGCCCGTTTATAAGGAGCGGGCTGCCGGAGCGACTCCCTTTGTCCGGGCTCTCTCAATGTCGCCATTTATCGCTTCAGTTTGGCGTCTAGGCGCATGCATCTGCGCGCGTGTGTGTGTGTGCCTGTCTATGTGTGCGTGCATCTGTGCATGTGTCTGTGTGTGTACGCACGTGTCTGAGTCTGCATGCACGTGCGTCTGTGCATGTGTCTGCGTGTGTGTGCGTCTGTGTCTGCGTGTGGGAGCGTCTGTGCGTGTGTATGCGTGTCTATGTGTGCGTGCATCTGTGCATGTGTCTGTGTGTGTACGCACGTGTCTGAGTCTGCATGCACGTGTGTCTGTGCATGTGTCTGCGTGCATCTGTGTCTGCATGCGCGTGCGTCTGTGCATGTGTCTGCGTGTGGGAGCGTCTGTGCGTGTGTATGCGTGTCTGTGTGTGCGTGCGTCTGTGTCTACATGCACATGCGTCTGTGCATGTGTCTGTTTGTGTATGTATGAAGTGTGTGTGTGTATGTGTGTGTTTGTTGGCTTGTGCATACGTGTGTGTGTGTGTGTGTGTTGAGTTGAGCCAGATTGTCCCCATAGAACTGAATGGAGAGTGTGTGTATCTGTGGGTTTGTCTAATCGGTGCCGTCAAAGGTAGCAGATGGAAAAGAAGTTAATACGTGTTGTATAAGTGTGTGTGTGTGTGTGTGTGTATGCATATGTCTGTGTCTGCATGTGTGTGTGTATGCATGTGTCTGCGTGTGCATGTGTGTATGCATGTGTCTGTGTCTGCGTGTGTGTGTATGTGTATGCATGTGTGTGTGTGTATGCGTGTGTCTGCATGTGTGTGTGTATGTGTGTGTCTGTGTCTGCGTGTGTGTGTATGCATGTGTCTGTGTCTGCGTGTGTCTGTGTGTATGCATATGTCTGTGTCTGCATGTGTGTGTGTATGCATGTGTCTGCGTGTGTGTGTATATGCGTGTGTCTGCATGTGTGTGTGTGTGTGTATACACCCCGGCCCATCCCAGGAAGTGCGGGGCATGGTGGGCCGGCTCCTCTGAGTAACATGTCTGACCCACCTGACCCTGCCCCTTTAGGCCCCATGCTCTTCACCACTGGCAGCTTGCGGCCCGGAAAGCTGGCCGCCTCCCCGCTGCTCTCCCTCCCGCCCGTCTCCCTGCTCACAGATAAATGTGCTGTTTTGTTTTTCTCCACAGGAGTAAGTTAGGAGGAGCGTCAGCTCCGCGCCTGCCCTCCTCTGGCTCGAGCTGTATGCAAACGTCCTTGGCTTTGTGTAGGATTCAGTGGAGCCACGCATATTGGACTGGGAGAAATCACAGAGGCTCGAACGCAGGATCTCCCCTCCCTCGCAGAAGCGCGGGCCTCCCCAGCCTCCTGTTTGTATTCAGTAAATAGCAGAATCAGTCCACCAGTGGCTAAAAAACAGCTTGAATCTTTTATTAAAGCAGTGTTCCAGCTCTTGGCCGAATCAATAGGTGCTTTTGATTAAATCTAAACTGCATGTCGCAAAAATATCGACAGTCAAAGCTGTGTAAAGTAAGGGGCCGATCGGAAAAGGCTTGCGGCTCCCGGGGGCGTGTTCACAGATCCCCGGGCACTTCCTGGCACTGTACATGCTGCGGGTATGAAATGATGCATCATTTGGAATGCATCTCCCCACATACCTCATCTCATCTCCTTTGAGAAACACATATGCAGTTGTGGCATGAGGGCAGGATCAGACAATTTATCCGACACCCCTGGAGCATTTCAGGGAGTTAAGGGTCTTACTTAAGGGCCCAACAGACATTTTAAAGGATGGGATCCGAACCAGTGACCTCTTAATCGCAGACCCATAACCCACTGAGCCACGCAGCCCTCGGATGAATATGCCCTGATGTCTCGTCCAGCCAGGAGGTGCCTGAGATTTATGCCATGGATGTGTTACTGCTCTATGTGGCTATTAACATAGCTATAGATGCCAGCACTCAATAAGTAAACATTGTAAACATATAAGTTGATCTGAGACTGTGTTATTTTTGGGAAGGTAATGGCCGATGTGAGACTTAAGCATATATAAATCATATATACAAGTAAAAATGTGGTACTGATACCAAATAATATTCTGACATAGGGTGTCAGATGGATGTTCAGACATGAATAAGCTTCAGTTCTGAATAAGCTGTCAGTTGCCGTAAATCATTCCGCTGTTGTTACGGGAGAGAAATAGTACTGCCGAAATTAAATTATTCGACCGAAACCTCTCCACAATCTTCTCCCAGAGGTATGGGAATAGTATAAGATTAAGAACTGTGTGTAAGAGACAGAGAGAGGAGGTTCTGATCCATGCTTAATAAGGAGCTGCTTCTCTGGAGCGGGTCTTCGTGTTGAGTTTGCCTGCTACGTGCTGTTCAGAGGCTGTGTTTGGGTTTCATTCACCCTCCACGTGATCAACTGGAAAGAGACGGCTGTTTGAGGATCAGCGTAACAGGAAAAGAACCCGACGCATTAGGGTGAAAGGATTTCGCATCCAGGGCGGGGTGCATTTGGAGGGGGTACAAGTAATTCTAAGAGGGACAAGAGAAAAGAGAGAGTGTGCCCAGCCCCCCAGGTCTTATTCCCTGAAATGGAAGGAAAGATGAGAAGAGGTTGGCTGTGGATCTAAGTGGTGTGTTTGGTGAGTGGTGTGCGGGTGCCCGGGCCAGTGCCGTAAAGCCCCTCACTGCTCTCGGTCGCTGTGGATCTAAGTGGTGTGTTTGGTGAGTGGTGTGGGTGACCCGGGCCAGTGCCGTAAAGCCCCTCACTGCTCTCGGTCGCTGTGGATCTAAGTGGTGTGTTTGGTGAGTGGTGTGCGGGTGACCGGGCCAGTGCCCTAAAGCCCCTCACTGCTCTCGGTCGCTGTGGATCTAAGTGGTGTGTTTGGTGAGTGGTGTGCGGGTGACCCAGGCCAGTGCCCTAAAGCCCCTCACTGGTCTTGGTACACATGGGTGGAGAAAAGTTTGGGAGAAAAGCAGATGGAAGTATGTGCGTATGAATACACTTGGGATGGCAATCTGTTAAACACAGAAATGGAGTGTGGCGCAGTTCCGAGTGCTGCAAAAAGGGGGGGGAGGCGGAGAGAAATAGCTAGATGCGTGTGTCTGTGTGTGTGTGTGTGTGTGTGTGTGGACATATTTATATTACATTGTGAGGACCCAATGTCCCTACAGTGTAATAAAAAACAGTTATTTTCTACCTTGTGGGGACATTTTTTTTGTCCCCATAAGGATAAACTCAATTTTATAAAAATCTGTGTCTGAAATCAAAAAACTAAAAATGCCAAAACTCTCATTTTATTGTGTTACTTATGGTTAAGGTTAGTGCTGGGTAGGGGTTAAGGGTGTCATACTTTTCAGGGTTATGCCCATGGGAATGAATGGAGTGTCCCCATAAAGATAGGTATACATGGTATGTGTGTGTGTGTGTGTGTGTGTGTGTGTGTGCGTGCTCCCCCACCTGCCTGCCCCCCGTCCACCTGAGCGCAGAGCTGAAAACCCTTTAGTCCTGATATCTTTCTGTAAAGTGCTGAGGTGCCTTAAAACCGCACCAAAGGCGGCATGCACTTCCAGCCATGATTAGTGACCCTGGGGTGCCGTCCCCCAGCAGGTCGCTTCTCTGCGGGGCGCTCTCTGCTCCCCCTGCCACTGGCGTTGCCTCCCCTCGCATGCAGGGAGCTGCAGACACAGTTCACTGATGGTATGATGTGGGACGTTTCCCAAAACGGGAGGGATCGGTGCCTGCCAGGGCATGGTCTGGCCGGACGTGGGGTGTGGGGGGTGCCTGGGCAGATGAGATGGGCATTATTTGGTGTCCGACAAAGCCCCCCACCCCCCCGCTCCACGGCTTACTCACACTCCCCTTGAATTTATTATGGAGTTAAACTGTCTTCCAAACTTGAGCTACAAGCTGCTTCAGCAGTGACCACTTCCTGGTGTTGTGGAAGCGATGCCGTGTTGGGATCGGGGGGGTCGGGAAGCTTAGTGAGTTATGGCCCCCCTGCCTGAAGCATGAATGCTGTACTGTAATGGGGATAGGCGGGGGGGGCGCTGTGCCTGTTATTACACGGACCCCCAGACTCCGGGCCTGAGGGACGCCTCTGCTGTATCAGCACAATGGGTCCTTTCAGAGTGACTCCATGCCGCCCTGACCCTATATGTCCTCTGATGGGGGGGCGGGGGCTTTCTGACAGCCCTACTGGCCCCCATCAGGATGTGGATGTGTCATATGTACCCCCCATCCGCTGAAATACTACCAGCTCTTTAAAGATTCATGGCTGCAGGCCGCTCTGGCGAGGTAGCCGCCGTTCCCAGGCAGCTGCTGGTGAGAGCCTGGCCACGCCGCACCGCCATCTCGCAGCCCCTCCAGCTTTCAGAGGCGAGAGTTTCTGGTTCAGTGTGCTAGTAGCCATGCCACCCTAGTCACATGACCGGAGGAGAGGCCATGTCCCCGACGGGTGGTTTGTCTGCGATGCTTCTCCTGTCCTCTCTGTCCCTTTCACGGTGGGACAGCCCCCTTACTCTCTGTCACTTTGGCAGTGGGTCGGGCTGCCATGCTCTCTGTCCCTTTTGTAGTGGGATGAGCAGCCGTCTTTTCTGTCCCTTTTGCAGTGGGACAGGCTTCCGCCCTCTCTGTCCCTTTTGCAATGGGACAGATTGTTGTCCTCTCTGTCCCTTTTTCAGTAGGACAGGCTTCCGTCCTCTCTGTCCCTTTTACAGTAGGACAGGCTTCCGTCCTCTCTGTCCCTTTTACAGTAGGACAGGCTTCCACCCTCTCTGTCCCTATTGCAGTGGGACAGATTTTAGTCCTCTCTGTTCCTTTTTCAGTAGGACAGGTCGCCATCCTCTGTATCCCTTTTGCAGTGAGGCAGGTCACTATTCTTTTCTCATGCTTGGCAGAAGAACTTTGTTCACACCTTTAGGCTTCTCCTGCTGTTCTCCTAGAGGTACAGTTCTTTGGAAGTCGCCTCATCAGCATTTAGAGGAAATAGGAGCGGTCTTCGATCTCTGGTGAGGCTGTCCACTTGATGAATCTCCCAAGCCCTGTGTTTGTGGAGCTGCAGTGCAATCGGCTGGCTTGATGCTGAGCATTGTATGTATATAGAGCAGGCAAAGCCAGATGCCCTGCTGGCATACAGTAACTGCGAGTTACACATCACAACCCTGGCTGGATACCAGGAGAATGACCTTCCGCTTGTTGTGTTGATTAACACCATGCAGTGTTAGGGCAATCTGTCTGTCAGTGTCCCTCCTGGAAATCTCTGCAGGGTTATAGCACTTGGCCTTGGATATCAATAAGTCCTTTAAGTAAGTTATGATTACAAGGGCAAAAATTATATTCAGATGCATGGACATGCAGTCCATTGGCAAAGAATATCTGTATGTCTGCAGAGTTACTATGCAGACTGGATCCTATGCTGGTGAGTATTTGCTGAAACCGCTTCTTCAGGCTTATGGAGCCCAAACCCCCTTTCTGCCAAATCACTTCAGCCGCTTGTGAAGTTGGTTTGTGTTTGAGGGTGTTGATCATCACCTGGCCTGCTATCTGTAGCAGGTGCTCTGAGATGATAATTAGCATTAGTGTTAGGTGGCAATCTTGTCGGGGGGGCACTATTGTTGGGTTAGTGGGCACTATTGTGGGCCCACATCCTTCAGTAGATGACAAACCTTTTACCATGCAGCCCTACTCATGCACTTTTTGCCAGCCAGAGGCTCTTCTGGATTTTCATCTTGTTACTGCTGTTTTAATAAAGGCTGTTCACGTCTGAAGTAACACCATGACACCTTCTGTGTTACAAACATCAACACCCAGACCCAAATGAAATGATATTACTCTCAACACCACACTAATTGGAGGGTGTCTTGCATCACTGAACCGTGATTTTAATTGAACACATGACCTACAGACGACGGCTGACCCCGATTGAGCTTGTCGCTGGGCGAGGGAGCGCTCATCACCAGATCCCGATTTGAGCTTGTTGCTGGGCGAGGGAGCGCTCATCACCAGATCCCGATTTGAGCTTGTCGCTGGGCGAGGGAGCGCTCATCACCAGACCCTGATTTGAGCTTGTCGCTGGGCGAGGGAGCGCTCATCACCAGACCCCGATTTGAGCTTGTCGCGGGGCGAGGGAGCGCTCATCACCAGACCCCGATTTGAGTTTTTCGCGGGGCGAGGGAGCGCTCATCACCAAATTGTGGGCTTGAACTTTAGCAGAGACGTTTGGGGAGCCTGTGGAGGTGACCACAGTGTGTCCTGACTTTGCTTGTTTATACTGCTGAGTGCGTTTCCCTAAGCAGAGAGATGACCACACTGATGTTTCAGAATCACGGTTCCTGGCAGCTTCACACCCGTCTGAGAGTCTCTTCCCACCGCTACACTCTTCTTTAGCTTTTCACAGCACCATTGATTCTGAGAATCTGAAGACAAAATAAAATGCAATGTAAGGTCACTATGCAAGACACCCTCCGACATCCTGCCTTTCTGCCGACTGTCAGAAGTTTGCTCTCCATAGACTCTAGGTATAAACTAAAACTGAAGTTCTTTCTGTAAAACGGCAGGGTGAGTTTACTTAGCATGCACAATGCACATTCCTTTGGACCTAATGATGATATCATTTTGGGCCTGTGTCAGTCCTACCACTCTCCTGCATCCCACTTCCCGGTACCCGTAGGTGTCCTGCATCCTTGGCATCCTTGGAAGGCCAGCTCACCTTCTCTCTTTGCAGAGGTGAGCCCCGTATTGATCCCCACCCCTTTTCCGATCAATAATGAGCTCTAGTTCTGCCGAGAAACTGTCAATTCTGTAGGCTTATTGATTTTGTTGGCATATCACAAACACATACTAATGAACAGTCTAATGTACTGTGATGTTTGAAAACAAGTTAGCCGTGAGGATCATTAGGAAAATGGTGAAAGTACCATGAGAATAAAGCATGAAGTTCATCTGATCATGTCCTCCAACAACAGCATAACGTTCCACCCAGCACTGCCCCTGCCCTTGTTTATTTCCCCCTCCACCCTTTACTGCCCCTGCCCTTGTTTATTTCCCCCTTCATCCTTTACTGCCCCTGCCCTTGTTTATTTCCCTCTCCACCCTTTACTGCCCCTGCCCTTGTTTATTTCCCTCTCCACCCTTTACTGCCCTTGCCCTTGTTTCTCCCTCCACCCTTTACTGCCCTTGCCCTTGTTTATTTCCCCTCCACCCTTTACTGCCCTTGCCCTTGTTTATTTTTCCCTTCATCCTTTACTGCCCCTGCCCTTGGTAATTTTCCCCTCCACCCTTTACTGTTCCTGCCCTTGTTTATTTTCCCCTTCATCTTTTACTGCCCCTGCTCACATATTTGAATGGCAAAAGTATTCCCAGGCTTTGTCTGTTATATCATTAAAGACATTTAAACTAACATCAATCAAACCATCTGTCCAGATCTGCCTGTTTTGCTGTAGCATTCCATTTCCCACGCACGTCCCGGGAACGCCCAGTTGCTATTTAACGGATTCGCTTCTGCCTTTTCTGGCCGTCTGGGAGTGTTCTACTTGGCCTTGTCCTCTGAGAAAACACGACTAGCAAAGGAAACGAGAGGCCAGGGCCCCCATGCCGATTTCCCCGTTTATACAAGCCAAACAGGAGCCTTTAGCTCCCCTGTACTTAAATATCCATTTCCAAGTGGGGGAGGAACAGTGCTGATGACAGAAGGCACCCCCCCACTCCGCCCTGCAGCTGGTTGTGAAGTATGAGTTGACACTAGGAAGACAAGGGTCTGAGTGAATAATCCCACTCTTTGGCTGCTTGACCCTTGGAGATCAGCCTCAGAAGTGTTTACTGGGCAGAGACGCCATAATGACCCTTTGGAGAGGGACAGAGCAGAGGTAACATGCGAGTGTGAGGTATGCAAGCTCTTTGTTGCCAAGGAAACAGAATTAGTGGCTTGTAACAGGAAATGGGCCATACTGCTCTCCATATTGGGGAGGGGGGAGTCATGGAGGAGGAGCAGCGGGGAGGGGCGTGGAGGCCATGGAGGAGGACGGTGACCGGTGGGGGGGTGCAATGAAGTGATGAAGAGAGGGACTGGCCAAGTAATGAGGCAGGGGATGCGGGGATTGGCTGGTGGCGAGGGACGGTTAGGGGACGCCGTAAAAGGAATAGCAGGCTAGCTGTAGTGGTCAAAGAGTAGCAGCAAAAATGAGGCTGATTAATAGTTATGATCACTAGTAATCTGCTTCTGCCATCTAACTGACCCCGAGACCACTCTCACGCAGCAGTGCTTTGGGAGTTTCGTTTGTATGTTATTATATAAGGCACGCATGTAGAAGTGCATTGTGGAGACCAGCGGACCGTACGTGAGCACGTCTGTGTATCACGACATGCTGTCCCGCTGCAACCCCGAGAGCAGCTCTCCCCCGCAGTAGGAGTGGCCCGAGACCCTTTCAGAGCTGCTCAAGTCAAACATTAGTTAAGGTCTAGAAACCCCCCACACCCCCGCCTCCCTTACGAGGCCCACCGCCGTCAGCCTGGATGGAAACGGCATCCCCAGAGCAACCTGCGATTAGAGTCAGTGCTGTTAGCTGCTGAGGATGTTTTCATTAACGAGCACCCCACACCCACCCCAAGTCAGTTAATAATGAAAATGCAGAGACGCACATATACACATGGGCACACGCACACGCAGCTTTTAATACTTCTTTTCTTGCAGAGCCCAAATGTAATTGACGTTTAATGTAATGTAGCATAACTGCCACAAAGACCTTAACATTGTGAGACTCTGTATGTGTGTGTGGTGGAGGAGGGGTTGTGTTGCATATTGTGTGTTTGTGTGTGTGTGTGTTGGGGGGGGGGGCATTGCTGTGTGTGTGTGTGTGTGTGTGTCTCCCCACGGAAGCCATCTCTGCTATTCCTTTGGCTCAGAGAAGATCTGGAGTCTGCAGATGGAGTCTTAACCATGACTCTCCATGTTAATTTCAGATTCTCCACCCTAATCTGGGCTTGTGCTTTGGCCAGTCTCCTGCTGTCTGCCTCGCAGTCCCGACTGAGCCGCAGCCTGACGGACCTCGCGGCTCTCCCCAGGCGCCCCAAACACCCTGCCTGCAGCCTGCCCCGCATTTACTGCGACGGGCGGCCACTTGAAGGCATGGCCGCGGAGCATCGACACCCTTTCTTGCATTGATAAGCATCTAATGCCCAGCAAAGGGCCCCACGCCTCAGAAAGCGCCTTCCCACGGCAGAGCAGCGAGCTGATTAGCCCTCCAATGGGAGTGCGGCGTCCGCAGGGGGAGCGGTGGCCGGCCGGCACCGCATCACGCGCCATTTGTTTAACGGCAGATGGATGGGCACTCGCGGTCCCGTGCTGGGCGTCACGGCCCACAAAGCCTGGTTAAGTACGGTCCTGTTATCATTAGCAGGCACTGCCTGGGGGGCAGGGGGGGGTCTGCTTAAATGGAGCAACTTTTCCCACCATACACACACAGGCGGGGAGTGTATAGGTGCGTAAGTTCCAAAGATCACAAAGCCCAGACGTACAGGTCTTCCAAAGGAAACAGAGAGTTGTGGGTGTGTGTGTCTGTGCACGTCTGTGCGGTTAAACCATTCCTGTAATCAGCACTGGGCTAAATCAGATGTATCGTGCTGGACCGATGAAACCAGGCATCTGTGGCTTTGAATGGTGGACAAACGCAGGAACGTTTTCCCTGGTGGCAGAGATGTGGCTCAGGGTGGACTCAGGTTTCTCCTTGGAGCTGCCCACTCTCCTTGGAATCAGTCTAACAGTCCGGCGCTGTTACTCCGTGACTGAGCGACACCATCGCCGGGCAGCTGACTGTACAGAATGTGCTGGCATGGGGAGGATGGGGTTGGTTTAGACCCCGGCAGATGGAGGGTCTCTTAGGGGTCCCGGCGAGTCGCTAAGGTCATTGTGGAGACACACGGGATTGCTGAGCCGTGCCCCGGCTCGATTAGTGTCAGCAAACGCCCCCCCGCTGAGGACATGCCGTGGCTGGGGGTGTTACACGCGGGCGCTCTGTGTAGAGGGATAGCGTGTTAGGTGAGTGTGGGGGCGCGATGACCCCCGTCTGTAAAGCGCCTGCTCGGCGTCACCCTGGAGCCCTGGAGACAGCTCCCGACTTCCTGTTTGGGGGAGAGGGGAGGTTTAGGGCAGGAAGTGAGTAGCGAGCCGGCGCTGAGTGATTGAACAGGGATGGGAGGAGAGCGACAGGCAGACAGTGCCCCCTAATGGGGCTGATGGGGACTTCAAATCAGTGGCTCATACTGCTGCTGTCACCCGTGGGGGGGGAGTAGGGGGTGGTGCTGATGGGACGGGCCTGCTCTAGAATACAGCTCTCACCGCCACGGCTCTCCGATATGATGGGAGATGAAGGCTACGTTGTTCAGTGTGCAGCACCGACCCCTTGGTGTGATTGTGCCATTTAGAATGGCAGGGTGTCTGTAGGCAAGGCCTTCCCTGACGGAACTGTGACTTAGGCGTGATGTTCTGCATGGGCCCGACTATACGTCAGAGGTGGATAGTTCTGGCACAGCACGTAAAAATCCTGACCAAGATTTAGTTTCAACTAACTAGTTGAGCACTTTGTCACTGTGAATCTTTATACTGAAATGGTTGGTTGAAACAAAATCTTGACCTGGACTTTTTACTTTCTGGACCTGAACTATCCACCTCTGCTGGGCCTAGCTCATGATAAGACCATGTGGTTGGAAATGGGCTGCTGGGCCTTTGCTCTGAGAGTCTCTGGGAGCTAATGAAGCGAGTGCTAGGCAGACACTGGCGGCCCCTTTAATGCCTGTAGATCCTCCATACTGATGGTGCAGACAGAGAGCTGATGTGCACCTCAACTCCATCTGTCCTCCTCCCGCAGCCGTGAGCCGTTCCTGCTCCCGGTTTGCCTTTTATCTCGCCATGATGTCAGTTGTTTTGATTGAAAACTTGCAGAGACCGAGGCAGACGTGGCTTGTGACCCGTTCAGGGAGCCGGGCGTCAGATGCGTGTGGGAGGGGTTAAACTCTGAGCGCTTTCATCACACGCGTGTGTACATCATCCAACTGGAGCGCCTATGAGGTGTTAATGAATGATTTACATCCAGCCAGCGTAAACTGGGAGCATGTTACATGAAATATTGATGGTGGGATGTTTAACACAACTTGTAAAGTCCCCCTCCTGGAGAGATACTTACCAACCTGTTTTTCCCTCTCATAGCCTGGCCTAGTTAGAAGCATCGAGGCGAGAGACTGCGTTGTAGACTGTAACCATGGCGTTTGAGGTGCGGTTTCTCTCATTTAAGGAGAAATCAAAGCTCAATAGAGGGTGGAGATGCACAGTGTGTAGAAGGTGGGAGGTTACCCCGCCGAACGTGGTATTTTTATGAAGAGGTACGGGAGAAAAGCCGAGGCAAACGGGAAGTGCAGCGCCGCGCTCTGTTTATCAGCAGGGAAGGGTCTAATAACACTGCAGCTCTCTGAAGCCTAACACTGCAGTTCTGAAGCCTAACACTGCATCTCTGAAACCTAACACTGCAGCTCTGAAGCCTAACACTGTAGCTCTCTGAAGCCTAACACTGTAGCTCTCTGAAGCCTAACACTGCAGCTCTCTGAAGCCTAACACTGCAGCTCTGAAGCCTAACATCGCACCTCTCTGAAGCCTAACACCGCAGCTCTCTGAAGCCTAAAACTTCATGTGGAAGATGGGGAATTAATTCAGCTGCAGAGAAAAATATAATGAATCCTTTCCCTGTATTACAACAATGAGGCATAATTAGAAGAACGGCTAGGCTGCAGAAATTTGGTAAAAAATGAGAAGTATGTAATGAGTCAGCAATGCACCGGTCTTATCAAGTGTTGCGACTAATTATGTTAATTCCTAGTCTGACGGATAGTATATAATGGGATATGGGTGTGGCTTGTTGGCTAGATTTCCTTGGGTTTCTGTCAGCGGCTGCTGACAGCGGGAGCCTGATGATGTCATGCTTTTAGAAAAGCTCAACTCAAAATACCGGTACTTAGACTAGAGCGGAGATAAGCCGCGATTTATGGAAATAATCGGCATCTGACAGGAAGAAACATTCTAACAGGTTCTGATTGGTCAGCGTAATTAATGCAGTACCACCAGGTCCTGCAAAGGGGCTGTTTCCTTCCCCAAACTACAAGAATGATAGATGCCCTCATTAAAGACATTATCAAATTAGCTGATGTGGCAGACACATCACTTATAGCGAAAGGGTTACCCTGACTAAATTATGGGATAGGCCGACACTTAGCCAATGAAACCTGACAGGGAAAAATGCAAACAATCAGTCAGGAAGTGGGAATGTACACTGAGCCATTATGTAGCGGTCGTTGGGAAAGATTTAGGCGTTTAGGCGAAAGCTCCTGCAATCGTCTCCGCGGGAGCAAAGGCGGCGGTGTGCGAAGGGCCGTGCGGCGGTAACGCGCGGCGGCTGGCCCTCCGGGCCCTGGACGTCTCGCTCGAAAGTGCACAGTGAGAGAGTTCAGGGTTCAGCTGGTCTTAAAAGGCTCCCTTAGACGCCCGGGTCAGAAGCTGTTAATATCTGAGCCCAGACAACATGGGGGACAATGATCCGAGTGGCCAGAGTCTTAGGAGAGCAGACAGGGTCAGTCCTGGTGGTTCTCTTCCTGTGAGGACTAATTCGAGAACACAAAGCACCAATGGGAAGTGGGAGGGGACCAGCTGGAGCTGAGAAAGCAATGGGGCATCCCCCGGGCCGCTGGCGGATAGGGACGGGGGGTGGGATGCCATGGTGGCCCCCTCCTATTATCCTCCGAGCCATAGCTGTCGCTAAGCAGCACGCTGCCCGCCTTCCGCATCCTGATCCTATCCCGGTACCACAGGAAATGCCCGGGCCCTATGCAGCCTCAGGCAGCGTGAGCCCACAGCGCTTATTTCCTCTCATTCGGTTTATCTGTGACAGAGAAGCTTTATGGCCCGACTAACAGCAAGCGGGAGTTGTGTTATACGGTACAGAGGGGTGTCATCTACACTATGTGGCTTGTGTGTGTGTGTGTGTGTGTGTGTACAGGTTTTGCCATACTTGTGAGAACCAAACGACCTCACAAGTATAGCAAATCCTCAAAAACTGTGACTAGTGAGGGAACTTTTTCGGTCCTCACTAATGTCTGTGAATGCAGTCAAGAAAAGTAAAAATGCCAGACGTCTTGTATTTGGGTTGGTCGCTTATGGTTAAGGTTAGGGCTGGGTCTGGGTTAAGGGTGTCGTGACTGGGATTAGGGTTTTTCCCGTAGAGATGAATGGACCCATTTAGATGGGTACGTGGGTCAGAGTGTGTGTGGGTCACCCTCCCTACTGTCGACCGCCACAGACCCGCGCTGACCTTAGCGCCTCAGATGCCAGCACCTGCTCTGTGTTTGCGCCTTCTTAGGTTTCCCACTTATCCCCCTGCCGCTGACTCAGGATCAGATTTATGGCGCCCCCATTACATCTGTCTGGACATGTTAACATACAAATCATCCGTGATGCCACTTCATGCAGGGCTCTTTAAATACCTGCTTTGTGTGACAGTGAGTTTCAACCACGCACTAGACCCACACTTCTATCTTAGATATATCTGAGAGCATGGCCTCTGCAGCCAGGCCAGTTGTTCTAGGGTATCCATGACAGAATCTTAGAATTATAGACTCTGAACTGGGTCGGGAGTTAGTTTGATTTGAACACTGATGACAGAATCATCAATATATTAGGGCTAAGGTGCGGTTGATTTTGACATTGCTGATAGGAGCCATCATCCAATCAATCATCCGGATCATCGCTTGATAACAGGATCATCATTAGGTGCTGGATTTCAGGGCTTTCCCCCTGTGGCACCATTTTTATAAGGATCACGTGCTACTCGACAGTAGCGATTTCCCTTTCATGCCAGCGGTCAGGCCCTCTTCTGCATTTTATCGTTTAAAGCTGTGCCAAATTAACTATCTTGAGAGTGAGCGAGAGAGCGGGGGGGCAATATACTCTTCACAGTTTAATGTACACACCTCCGTGACTGCTTGTCCCCTTTTCTGCTGAATAGCTTCCAGGTGTAGAGTTCCCTTTTCGCTAACTCGCTGTCTCCATGCCGCCCGACTTCCTTCATTAGTGACATCCAATCAGTGCGAAGCTCTGTATCTGAAAGGAGCTTCTCTATTACCCACAATCCTCCCTCCTGTTAGTGACCTGAACCCTTATAACCGTTGTGTAGAGTGATCGCGTCACCACAGCTCTTTCAAACCGCGGATACGTTTCCTCTAACTCTGATGTCATTCATTAATATGATTGATGACAGGCTTGCGCTCTCATTGTCTTGAGGATGCCGTTGTGAATGGGGGTCTCCAGCATGCCCCCTCAGATCCTTGAGCGGTCATGGCTTAGATGCCAGTGCGTTTCAGCAGCTGAGGCAATTGTCCTGCCGTGGAGCAGTTGACACATCTTTTGTTGACATTCATAATTTGGCATTATGGCCATGGCAGAAACATGAAAGCGGGGCCAGCTGGGGGGTGGGTGGATGAATCATGGCTGGAGAGGCACTCCCTGCTCCCTCTTTGCAAAATGATCGATCCTTGTTGATGCATGAAGCCACGAGACTCAGAAGGACAGAGGCTGATATGGACTTACTTCATGGTCTGTTTCTCTTCTTCAGAATATTGGCTCTGAATATTTGGATGAGATGCTCAGTCAAGCATCTGCTGTGAGTTTCCTGGTGTAGGAAGAACAACACAATAAACTATAGTTATTGCAGATGCAGGCCTCAAATTTCCTTCAGTGTGCTGGCTGGGAATCTATAGATTAGTCAGTGAATACCGGCATTGTTTTTTAAGCCTCCTTTCCGTCTGCAGTGGATGATGACTTCCTGGGACTGGGTGAACTTCCTGAGACGTTCCCCTCCGACCCCCCGGAGTCCCTCCCTCACTTCCTGATAGAACCCGAAGAGGCCTACATCGTCAAGAACAAACCCGTGATCTTACACTGCAAGGCCACACCCGCCACACAGATCTACTTCAAATGCAACAGCGAGTGGGTCCACCAGAAGGATCACACAGTGGAGGAGCGCGTGGACGACACCTCGGGTAGGTGTCCTTCTAGTTTTCCACGATTATTTGCATGGGTATTCTTAGAACCTCGATCTGTAGATTGGTAAAAACCCTTCAGACTGTCATCCTGTAATCAGTGGAGTCCAGTTTCCCAAGCCAGTCTTCAGGGACGCACAGACAATTCACATTTTTGCTTCTTCCTGGGAGCTGGGAGGGAGCAAAAATGTGGACTGTTTGGCAGGGCGCTCAGAGGGAGCGAAAACACAAATCGACTGTGGGTCCCCATGGACTGGGTTGGGAAACACTGGTTTAAAGCATGGTTTCTGTTGCACTTGAACTGCCCCTAAACTCTGTTACATGATTGGCTGCCCCCCCCTTTTTTTTACTGGCAGGTTTTAGCAGAGATCTTATCTGATGTATCAGGTTCCTGGCATTAGTATTTTCCTCAGATATGGGGTTTGTAGAGATTTGTCTAGCACAGTGCAAATAGCCAGTACACAGCGCGCCATGTGGGTGTCCAAACATACAGGAGATGGCCACCCTTTGGCCTGGAACCTCATGGCCTGCAAGTCCCCGCCTGAACTGCTGCTGGATATGTGGAAACATCCCTCTCTGGAGCACTGCGGCTGTTCCTCCTTCCACCAGCCATCTCAGCCTGTTCTTCCTTCATTTTCTGTGTTCCAGCCTTTGATCTTCCTCCGAAGTCCCTCTGTACTTCCTGTTCACTTCCACGAAGGGTGGTAGTTAAATCATTTAGACTCAGGCATCAGTTTGTGGGGTTTCTCTGTCTCACGTTGTTCACAGAGCTGTTTAAAATGTACGTCAGATGGCTGATATTAGCATCAACATGAGTGGAGTCGGTGTTTTGTCCCATCACACGAAGGAACGCAGCTGTCAAACTCAAAGTCGGCGATGGGAGGCCCCCCGCCCCCCCCCCTCCCCCCTCCCTCCCCCTCCGGCCCCGCCGGGCCCATGCCGCCGCCCGCGCCGCCTCCTCGCTGGGCTGGAGTGTGCCGCGGTGCG
>JAODKM010000108.1:19940027-19950114 GCA_026780845.1 Petrocephalus sullivani
TATCCCTGTCTGTGCCTTTGTCTCTTCCTCCATCTGTGTCTCTTTCCCTGCCTCTGTACATATCCCTGTCTGTGCCTTTGTCTCTTCCTCCATCTGTGTCTCTTTCCCTGCCTCTGTACATATCCCTGTCTGTGCCTCTGTCTCTTCCTCCATCTGTGTCTCTTTCCCTGCCTCTGTACATATCCCTGTCTGTGCTGCTCCATGCCCCTATCCTGGTGTCTGTACCTGTCTCCCTCTATGCCTTTGTCCCTGCCTCTGTCCCTGAGGGAGCATTCAAGCACATAATTTAAGTGTTTCTAAAAGGATCATTAATACTTGCACTCTGTTATTATTATTTATTTGAGTATGTATTAAAATGAGTCATTGTTCATTTAACTTTCTTAAATAGAACAGCCCCAACTGAAAAATCTCTCAGAAAAAGTTAAGGCATCTTGTTAGGAGATGATGAGTCACTCATCAAACAGTTTTGTCCAGCTAAACCCATAATGGTCTCAGCCAAAAGCGTGTCCAATTGTCTCTCTGGAACTGAGAAGAAAGCCTCTGATTGAGATGGTTCATTTTACGTTTCGATTTACTTATAGCGCCCTTCCCAACATAGCTGGCCTTGGCATGGATTTAACAGCCTCTTTAATGGATGCATGAGAAGGTCTGAATGGGGGATTGAAAGCATGTATGTATCTGTCTTTGGAAAGTGAGTGTGCTGATGGAGGGCTGATAGCAAACCACGCATTCCTAAAATGATACAGCGCCCCCTAGAGTCTAGCAGGCCTTCTGCAAAAGCGGATTAAAGAACTGGGGTGATTCTGATGGAAGCCTAGCATACACAGTCTTCCAGCACCATCCTCCTCCGCCTGCTTGGTATTTCCGGAGCGTCTGGTTTCCTCCCATCCCCACGCGCACCACCACGGAAAGCCTGGCACCCTACGGATCCCCAGAGGATGAGAGGAGCGAGTTGGCTTGGAGGAAGGGTCCACACCACGTGTCTGTGACGGAACTGTGTGAGCGCCTGCCAGCGTGTGCAGCAGCCAGCCAGCTCATTTCTGGATCAAGAGCTTCCTGAAGATCAGAACTGCCTGATACCCACCGCCTACCTGCTTTAATTAATAGCAACGCTCTGGTCCCGCTCAGTTGGTAGACTGCAGCATCTCCTGCGTTGTATTTCCCATACATACAGGAGAGATCTATAGAGCAGAGAATAAATATTTGATGTGCGGAGTAGCTGGTTGTGAGAGCCAGTGGCAGGTCTGCACTTGGTGACATTCATAGACCAGTGTCTGTCTTTGCAGTAGAATCATTAATGGCCATGGAGACACCCCATCGTTGGGTTTGTTCTGTTTCTCCGCTAGAGATTATGCGCCAGATTTCACCTCCGTTGCGTGCTGAGCTTTGAGAAGTGAAGACGGAGGCCCTCCTTCAGGAGGCCGTGCGCACCGTCGCTGAGCTTCCTCCCCAGGCCTTTTCTCCAGCACTCACCCGCAAAAGGACAGGGCACATTATTGAATGGAAGCGGGGGATGGATGTTTGGGCCTTGTCGGGATTCTGGAGGGAAGCGAGCAGGCGAGTGGGGCATGGGGCTGATGCCGCGTGTCGTGGGGGTCGGATGTGACGGGAGAGCCTCTCTGTCTCCTCCAGGAGTCAGTTTACTGATCCCAGCTGGAGCGGTGCCCCAGGGCAGGGCGTATGAGATGTTTGTGACTGTGCACAGGAAGGAGAGCATGAGGTAAGCCCACCCCTTTCTGAGATCCTTCACCTGATAGAATGACCACCGCATTTCAGAATGACAGTGACTGGTCCTGTTTACTGCAGCTTCAGGCTAGTCGCTAAACTGAAGTGAATATCATGTGTCGTGTGCCCCCCCCCCCCTCCCCCAGGCCTCCAGTGGAAGAGGGAGAGACAGTCCTGAGCCCAGTGGTCAGCTGTGGGCCTCCTGGGGCCCTCCTCAACAGGCCTGTGATTCTTACTGTGCATCACTGCGCTGAGGCTTGGAGTCTAGACTGGCAGATTCAGCTGAAGAGCCAGCGTGCCCATGGCGAGTGGGAGGTAAGGCGCTCTGGGCTCTAGCAGCTTGCAGGCTCCTGGGCGAGGGCTCGTGGCTGGCCCCTCTTCAAGGCTGAAGTCTGTCTGGTCCTCAGAACGTTAGTGATATCAACGCCCCCTAGTGGCAGAGAGAGATTGATGTGGATGGAATGACTTGGATAAAAGAGTAAAATGGATGTTATTACCATGTGTGTTTAAGACAGCAGAAGCTGACCTTTTATTAAGTAGACCAAACACACCTTTAGAAGTAGGAGTACACAATCTGCCCTTTTCATCTCTTCCAAGGTCGAGCAAGGAATCCTTTTTAATATGGTCACAATATTTGCTCGTTGTCCTGAACTTCACAGAATACTTTTCAGTATAACCATTTGCTGATCCATGCAGTATCTCAATGCTATTTAGTGATGAAACAATGCAAGCCTGCATCTCCCGCCCCCTAGTGGATCTTCCAAGCCAAGCAGCCCAGACAGAATGATTAATTTGCTCTGAGATTTGGCTGTATTTCAGCTGTTACTGCCAGTGAGTGCGCTTGCTGTCAAATGAAAATAGCCATTAGTTGTTGGGGACTGTATATCGTCGGGCCAAGAAGGTTGCGGACGGGCTCTTTTCACTGGAGTGACATTTGAACGCTGTCCCTCACTCTCTGACTAAGATACTGGGTTAGTTATCAGTCTCAAATGAATACGGGCCCAGAGTATGTTTGGTGCTGTTATGTGAGTATGCTGTAGAAGATTTCAGTGGAAATGTGCTTAACCATTTAGTGAAATGCAGGCGAATTATGGCCCCCTGAAATATTCCAGTGGTTCTGTCACAGAAGTCATAGTAAAATTACTGTCTGTGAGGATATTCATGCAGGGAAAGCAGGCCTAGTTAATCAAAGTTGATTAAGAGTGGCAGAAGGTATCAATCAGAAGAGACACACGCCAGGTATCCCACAAGTGATTGAGTACTAGTGCCATTACTAGAAGATTGCATCACATCGGTGGCTGAAACAAGTCAGGGAAGCATTAATGCCGCAGCGACAGTCCGTGAGCAATGGAGGCGGATCGTTTGGTTATGCCTGAACTGCATCAAATATCCGGGATGTGGAGAGACAGCTGTTTGTGCTGTCGGCTCAGACGGCCCCTCTTAGAAAAATGTAGTGATAGTCATTCGTATGTGATAAGTGGTCACCTGGGTCCAGCCAGCGCCAAACGCACACAGAGTCATTCACCAGAAGAGCCGCTAAAAGCGGTCACTGTTTCTTTGCCCCTGCGGTGTGATTTGGAGGCCATCACATTGCCGTTGTATTGTCTTTCACTTCCATTCACTCTTGTGACTGACTGCCTGCTCTAATTATGTCTGTAATGAGCAGATGGGTCCTGGGGGGGGTCCCCTCTACCCCCTCCTTTGTAAGCCTGGGTCTGCTCCTATCTGCCCAGGATGTGGTGGTGGTGGGGGAGGAGATGTACAGCACACCCTGCTACATCCAGATGAACGAGGAGGCTTGTCACATCCTGACGGAGACCCTGGGAACCTACTGCCTACTGGGCAGGTCGCTCAGCACGGCCTCGGCCAAGAGGCTGAAGCTGGCCGCCTTTGGGCCCCTGGTCTGCAGCGCCCTGGATTACCATGTCCGCGTCTACTGCCTGGACGACACCCAGGACACACTCAAGGTAGGAGAGCCCTGAGGACACCGGCACTGGATGCCAGGCCTTACGCGATGGTGTCGGGTCCACTGGGTTTAGCGTAAGTGTCGCTCTGTCACCCTCTAGAGTCAGGCGGCCGTACTGCTGCTGGAGACTGTTGCGTTCACCTACGGTTTGCCGCAAACATAACCAATAAAGGTCTGTGAGTCCCTATGGGGCTTCTTTCTACGTTTAGTTCCTGATTACTTAGCCATACGTGCTTCCTCTTGAAATGTTATGGAGCGCAACAGCCTGAAGCATTGGACACACGCTCAGCGAGGTGGGTAATCTCCTGGCCAGCCTCGGTGAGCCTCGGGGCTCATTCACACTGTTATATGCGGCTGTACTCTTAATATCCAAACCATCCATAGTATATTATGCTCAACAGCCCAGCAGCAGCGGGTATCAGGGCCCGGCCGTGCTGAGCAGTGCTGACGAGGCGTTAGACAGACAGGTGCCACATGGCCTCTGGGTAAAAGGCCAGTGCTGTGTGCAGGGCGTCACAACGCCGGCTTTGACGCCCGGGCAAGCTGGCCACCTAGTGGACACACGTGGATATTACAAGCAGCATTCGGTAATGCAGCAAGTTAAGAAAGGTGCTCATTGAAAGAAGCTGTGCCTTGGGGTGATGGTCAGATGCGGGGGGCATTAATGGGAGCCACCACCAGCATCTCACCTCCTCGCCATGCAAAGGCGGCCAGGGTGCGGGTTGCACGTCACATTTTTAGGAGGCCAGTGAGGGGACTTTTCTGCTGAAATTGCACGGTGCCTGCTGGCAAATTTCTGTGCGGTGACGTTGGTCCTACTTTTCTCTAAGTTATATACAGCCGGTTTATTTATTGCCATTTTACTGTAGATAAGAATGATCCCCCCCCTCCCTGAGCATCTGCTGAGCTACAGCTGCGGCTGTTTGCAATCCTCCCACCAGGGGGTCGGGTGTCGGGCTTCCTGTGTATTATAAGTGTGCATTATGGACTAAGATGAGGCGTCACACAGCACTGTTTCTCATACATGTACCAGGAATGCTAGTAGCACAATACAAACCACTACATTTATAGTTCCTTACTTGGCCCGGCTCCCTCACTCATTGTTTTAATATATCTTTTTAGTAGGTATAAATCGGAAGGCTAGCTGGGTCACTTTGCTCGCTGGAGTTTTGCACTAGCTCGCAATACATTCGCGTTTTGTTTCGGTAACCTAATATACTATAATAATATCAGTTTTAAGCAAAAGCAGACTGGCCGCCCTTTAAGCCAATCCAGTGCCGAATGCCAAAGGGAGAATAGATGATTGGCTAACATCTAAACAATTTTGAATGTCACACAATCTAACCGCACTATCTTTGCCATATACTGGTCTATCGCGATCGATGTATTGGGCACCCCTGTTATACAGAATATGGACAAAAGCATTGGGACACCTGGCCATTACTCCTACACGAACTTGTATGACATCTCATTCTAAATCCATAGGTATCATTATGGAGCTGGTCCCCCTTTGCAGCTATAACAGCTGCCACTCTTCTGGGAAGGCGTTCCACAGGATTTTGGAGTCTCTACATGGTGCATTTATAAAGAATGTAAACAATACAAACATATAGGACAGGAGTACAGCCAATATAAATCTAACTAAATTTTAGTAAATAAAATAGTACTTTATTCTAAGTAGGTAAAAACAGGACAGACAATACAATACAAAGTGTGAGCGTGTGATTTAGTAAGGTGAAATGTCAGTGAGTGCATGAGGTAGATGTTTATGCAAATGCACTAAGTGTGCAAATGAGCATTTGTGTTAAAGTCCAGTCGTTAGTAATTTGTTATCTGTATCTGCAAAGGTCTTTGTGTTGTTGTTGGGTTACAGTCCTTTTGTGGCCGTGAGTTGAAGGCGCTGACTGCTTGGGGAAAGAAGCACTTGCAGTGTCTGGCAGTTACAGATCTGATACCGCGGAACCGTCTTCCAGATGGAAGGGGAGATAACGGTGCATGTGAGGGATGGAGAGAGTCTTTCACTATGCTGTTTGCACGGCGAATCAAGTGTTTTTGGTATCGGGCGATGGCTGGGAGAGGGAGGGGGTATATCCAGCAGGGAAGAATTTTCACGGACTGACTCATTGCAAAGGTGGCTATTAGTGGGCATACGACAGTGCCACTCTTGGATTCAATGAGGTCTTTAAATGACCCATCCTTTCCCAAATGTTCGTAAACCTGACTCCATGTCTAGGTGCTTGATTTTATACACCTGTGGCAGTGGGTTTGAATGAAGCACCAGAATTCAGTGACTAATCTGTGTGTCCCAGTATGTTTGTTAATAGGAGTGTGACGGGTTCGGGGTGCGGATAAAACACACAAAAGGCCACTTTCCCCAAACGTCACTAATTTATTTAATATTACAAAAAAAAAGATGTAGGGGTGCACAGGGACACGTCCAGTTCCCCCCGTGTACGTACATCAAGCTGACCTACAGGCCGCGCAACACGTAAAGATAGCACCGCCTCCGTACGTGAGCCAGCGTCTTAAAGGAACACCCGTTATATATAGAAGGTAGAAGAAAATTAGAAAAATGTACAGCATGAGTGCGTGTATATACCTTGTATAGCTTAAATGTGATTGAAGATTGAAAAGCCTTATGACGTGGTTTTAAATTGGTAAAATGAACTGTTCTCAAAGGTTTCCCAAAGTACTGCCCAAATGCGAGGTATTTACCATTTTACTGACTCAATAACAGAGATTTTAAGTCATGTCATGTCAGGGGCCTTTTTAGATTTTTTCATCAAAAACAAATCTTATCTAGATGCTTTATAATAGTTTATAACTATAAAGGTTTTACCTTACTGATTGTGTAGTCTATTTTACTGTTCATTTACTCTTGCAATAAATATAGCCCTAGTTGGTGGCATTGCTGGCATAACTAGCTAGCACATGTGGGTATGATACTAACCTTAACCCTAAACTCTGACCCTGAGAGGGGTGACCCTAACCCTAACACTGAGGTGATTGCGCCAGCTGCCTAAGGAAGCATGTGCACATCTGTCTGTCTGGTTGGGATCTCATAATTTGGGCTAGATTTTGCCCATGTTGAGTTGTCCCTCATCTTCTATCCCGACTGTTTATCCCCCATTTCTGATCCCACAGGAGGTCCTACAGATGGAGAAGCAGATGGGTGGCAAATTGCTGGATGAACCGAAGACCTTGATCTTCAAGGACAGCAGCCACAACCTCCGGCTGTCCATCCATGACGTCCCTCAGACCCTGTGGAGGAGCAAACTGCTGGCCAAGTACCAGGTGAGGCCGCGTGTCAGTGGGAGGGGCCACGGCCGGGACTCCCGGGCCTGACGTCCGTCTCTCTCCACGACAGGAACTGTCGTTCTCTCAGGTGTGGAACGGCAGCCAGCACTGTTTGCACTGCATCTTTTCACTGGAGCGCTCCAGCTTCCGAGTGACGGAGCTCGCCTGCCAGCTGTGCGTGCGTCAGGTGGAGGGCGAGGGCCAGATCTTCCAGCTCTACAGCACTCTGTCGGAGGTGAGTGGCTGGGTCTGGCCAGCACACAACCTCTGCACAACATCACCCAGGACTTGGGCATTCAGCCTGACTCTCATCACCTACAGAGCACCCAGAGCATCGAGACCTCGCTGCTCGATCCGGCCAGCAGCATCACTACCCTGGTGGGCCCCAGCGCCTTCCGGATCCCGCTTTCCATCCGGCAGAAGCTCTGCAGCAGCCTGGACGCCCCCCCACCACGGGGAAATGACTGGAGAATGCTGGCACGCAAGCTTAACCTGGACAGGTATGCAGGGGGCTTGTTACTCACTGGATTTAGCACGTATTGATGGTAGCAGAATGGGGTGGGGTTCCTGGATAATGGAGCAGATGCCAAGCGGTGTGGTGGGTGTGACCCAGGATTGTAGAGCTTGCTGCCATTTCAGGTACTCCCCACCTTTTTCTCACAGGTATGTGAACTACTTTGCCACCAAGTCAAGTCCAACTGGCGTGATCTTAGACCTGTGGGAGGCCCAGCACTTTCCTGACGGCAATCTGAACCGGCTAGCCGCGGTGCTGGAGGAGATGGGTCGCCATGGCAGTACCGCAGAACTCTGACGTCAGCAAAAAGCCCGGGACTGGCGGATCGACCGCGCCTGGCGACTGAGGCTCACGAGGCCTTGGAGAGCAGAGCGGGTGAACATGGTCCGATTGCTATGGTTACAGTAAAACTCCAGAACAGAACATAAGAACATAAGAACTATACAGAAGTTCAGCTTTGTTTCTATGGATCAAGATGAAACCAATTACCACCAAATACAAATGGGACTTTGTTGCCTGGACCACAGAGTCCTACGTAGATGTTTCTTAACCTTGATAGTTTCTGAGGAAACGGAATGTCCTCTTGTCCATATATGTGGATGTCGGGCTGCTCTGGACAGCGCAGCATGTGGACCCTTTGGTCAGGTGCAAGTATATGACCCTTGGACTCTTGAGTCCCCTTTGTGCCACATACGGTCATGTTTGACTACTTGACTTGCATACAGCGCTTAGGGCTTCAAGCGGTCACTGTTTTTAAATCGTCACATTTTGTATAAGCATTATACTTCTTATGAATTTTATATTTAATATAACTTGCTTTTCCACTTTCTCTTGTTTCATGATGCCATCTAGTGGACATATGCAGGGACTACATCTGCTGGCAGACTTGATTATTGTTTCAAACTTGTAAATAGCAAAACTGATTTCGGGGTGTCTGCCAAAGGGAATTGGTCCACTTTTTCTAAGATCATTTTTCTAAATTGAGCCCTTCGTGGGACAAGCAGGTGATGTGGACACTAGTTATGGCAACAACAACGCTTCATGAACCATTTGCGATATTTATTTGACCCCACTAGATGGCGGTCTTGGCTTGCTTTACTTGGGGCATGCTTTGACGGCCCATTTTGAACAGATAGCTTCATCTGGTGCAGTCAGAAAATCCGGCATACGGTTCATGAAGCATTGTTTTTGCCATCATCAGTGGACACTGTCAGCTGAGGGTGGCTTTCTACTGTCACCACAGGCCCAGACCAGGGGGACCTAATTTCTGCCTGGATCCAACCTGGACGTCTGACTGCCGTGGTTCTGTGTCCTCCTGGTGTGGGTTGTTCCACATCACCTTTGCCTTCTGATGCATGTTAGCCTCTACTAGACTAAACCTAAACAGGTAAACTTTGGTACGATGGTGATGATGTACAGCTGTCCAGGCCACTGTATGTAGGATGTTATTTGCTCTCCTGCTGAGATGTCACCTTCTCTGTCTATGCAAACCTATTGGCAAAGCCTGGCCTCCCGATGCTCGTTCTGTTGCCATAGCTGCGATCCGCTCTGTGGGATCTACATGCTCCCTGTAAATGCTGGTGTATTCTCTATCAGGGCTCTGTACAAATGTATGGTTTAAATGAGCAATAAATTATATTTATAAGCAAGACTCAGCACACCACACAAGCTGATTGTGTGTGGATATCTGTTCGGCTGAAGGTATGTACAGAACTGTGCAAAAGTCTTACGCAGTAAAAGAAAATGTTTAAAGCTATTTATCTGGAAAATAAGTGTACATTTCTCAGAAAATAACATGATTTACCATTATCCTTAGAACATATGCAAATTACAGTGACACAATAAAAACTAACAAGAATGTCTTATATTCTTATTATTCATTTATTTTATAAGTTACTTGTTGGAACACTTTAGCTCCCAAACCTCTCCTCAGGAGCACCTCAGAAATTCAATGTATTTATTAAATTTCACCTCAAGTAAAATGAATTGATTAAGTTCATTAGTTAAATAATTTGATAAGGTATAGATTAGCCACACAAAGTGGTGTATGGCCCAGACAAAATTATTGTAATTAAATGATTTCCAAAAATATTTTGATTTTATGAATTGACTAAGCTTGTGTTTCGTTCTGTTTTTTTTATTATTTTTGTTTTTATTATGTTATTTATTATACAAGGCACTTTGAGCTGCATTCTGATGTATGAAATGTGATATATAAAGATTATTATTATTATTATTATTATTATTATTATTATTATTATGGATATCCATTAGTAAGCTGGCACACTGGCAGACATAATATTATAGTTTTACATCCAACATGAAGATATTTAAATATTTTCTTTGCCTAAGATTTTGCACAGTACTGTTTGTGTATATTTATTATGTATCTGTGGGGTTGATTGTGTTTGTATGAATTTGAGTATGTGGGTATGAATCTGATTGTGTGTCTTTGTCTGGCTGAGTGTGAGTGTGAATCTGATGTTGTGTGTGTGTGCTTCACTGTGTATCTACACTCACCTAAAGGATTATTAGGAACACCTGTTCAATTTCTCATTAATGCAATTATCTAATCAACCAATCAC
>JAODKM010000108.1:19970134-19984482 GCA_026780845.1 Petrocephalus sullivani
CCAATCCCACATCCCCCCCCCCCCCACATGCCTGGTAAAATCACATTTCACTGATACACTATGTGTGCAGCAAATTTCCCTCATCAAAACACGACAGAGCTCAGTGCACCACTGCCATATTCCACACTATTACAATATATTTTTGTAGTATTACAATTTATTTTCAGTTAAAATCCAATGGTAATCTGTAGCTTTTTGCATTGTACCATGATAACATGTTTTTAAATATGTTATACTGTGGTAATATAAGCTTATTTTTTATAGTGTTTTATGCAGTGTTTACCTATACAATACTTTAGTATTGTAATGTATTACAAAGTATTATAATTGATACAGCACTAAAATGTGACGTCATAATTACATTAAATGTACCATGAACAAAACAGAAAAAACACTAAAGTAAAATCCAGTACAACCATCCTGACATGAAGTATTAGGCAGAGTAAAGCACTCTGATTGATAAGTAAGGGTCTGCAGGTACGTCGTGAAAGGACACACACACACGCTAAGCGCTATTCTCGTTAGCGTCCTCGTGCACGCACCGAGGCACTGACGCGCTCCGTGGACGGCAGGCCTGCTGCCGAGTCTGCACTTCTGGGGAGGCAGAACCCCTGCTTATTTGCATATTAACACTCCCCCGGCTCCCTGCATGCACAAGCCGCTTAAGTGTGAAATCATCCACTTATCAAGACTGCTGCTATTGGAGCAGGGGCCGAAAATGGACCGACACCCTTAACCCCTACCCAGTCCTAACCTTAACCATAAGTAACCAAACAAAATACAAGCCTTTTGGTATTTTTCCTTTTTAATTTCAGTCTCTCACACACACACACACACACACACACACACACACACACCTGCTTCCCAGCGTACAAGCAAACATTGGCCATTATATTTGTATTTCATTGTGCATGCGGTCCCAGGCTGCTGCTGCTCACAGTCAAGGCCGAGACGGAGCGAGCGTGACCATATGGTCACATGACACGCAGCAACAGCTGGATCAGCTTAGAGCAGCGAGTCTGGGCCACACCGCTCGCACGGCCGCCCCTGGTGAGCTCTCCATGTTCCTAAGCCCCTAGCAGGAGGACACCTTAAGGCTGGAGACTGTGACCCTGTGTGGGCTGAACAGCATCAGTCACACCCCCAATGCAGGGAAAAGCGGATGTTTCACTTAAACTACTCTGCTCCATAACTCAATCTTCCCCTCACAAGGAGATAAAGAAATATAAAAACCTGCACAAAAATGTCATACCTCACACACAATCCTCTCTCTACTGGCAAAGTTCACTTCAAGATTGTGTTCCATCAGAATAATTACATTGGCCTTTATCTCAGCCAAATATCTGTTACCGTATGAGTAATTCAAAGTAACAGCCAGCTGTGCAGATTTGCAGCACCAGGAATCCAGAGCATCGGCAACAGAGTCTGCCTTTAAATTCAGTAACGGGTGTTGGTACTGGAGCTAGCTGCACAGATCCAGGGAACACCCAGTGACATGCAAGCTGACATGGTACCAAACACCATTTTAACCTGGATAAACCCCGATTATTTATAGGGGGTGTTCACTGTGTGGATCCCATAGAAAATCACCTGGCCTGCATCTGAAGGGTCACCTTCCACGGGACACCATGGCAACTGTTTGTCTGCTGTCCGAATCGCTGACATGGGCCTCGCACACCTGAGCCTCGCACACCTGAGCCTCTGTACTGGGCTCTGCAGCAGGGCAAAAGGCTGTTGGGGGGCGCCGAGGTCTGCGGGGATCCATTCTTTTCTGACTTTCTTCCAGACATCCTCCTGCTCCACCCTGGAATCCCAGCCAGCGACGTCTGGAAGGAAACATGAGGACCTACGCAGCTGAATGACGGGCCAGTTTTATTCCCTGTAAATATGCCTTCGTAGGTTTCGCGTTCCAGGGTTCAGAAAGTGTGGAACCCTAAGTTCACTTCAGTTCAAAACAGAGAACTGAAATACACCTCCACATTTACTAATCATGAACATGATTTACTCAAAACTTTAATAATGCATTTTTTAAGAAACACATTAAGTCTTAGTATTGATGGAATATCAAGACAGCAGTTTCAATTTGAGCTTGAACAGTGTAACAGTGAGAGCCTTCAGGGCAGCTCGGTTAAAGGCCTCACACCGGACCACCCCCCCACACTAAGTTCTGCGAAGCCCGGCTGTCCCTGGAGACTCCGGCAAAACCCAGTGTGTGGGCTCAGCTGACAGAGGCTATCAGGGTATGGCTTCCAGCTCGGACGCTGCTCCTGGCAGCCCATGGTGTTCCAGTTAAGCTCTTAATCAGCCTTCGCTTGGAGTTGTTTAACTGAGGAATTGGACAGTGCGAGTCACGCAAAAGCAGGCCATTAGTCAGGGAATGCAAAACAACACTTTCAGTTTCCTGAGCACAATAAGTCCAGGCTAAATCAGGTTTATACAGTATCAAGGATTACCTACGGTGCTTAAAATGGGAAAAAGAGAACTTCCTCATACACAGGCATTGTGCTTAAGGAATGCATTATGACCCATGATACTTGCTAAAGAGATCAAGATGGTGTATAGCTGTAGATCAATGAAATATTCTGTGCTTAGAATTTCAGGAAAAAATGAAATACTCCATTTTAAAATAAATGAAGTAAGTCAGTATTACAAATGTTACAGCAGGTAATTTGGTAAGAGGCTGATCCCATTCTCTGGTGGGTAAGGGAGTGGGTCATCATGCCCTGTGGTATGAGGCTGCTGGAACGGTCCATTCCGGGGAAGGGGGGTGGGGGATCTGTGAGACGATGCCTCCAATGATATGGGAGTGAGCTTCAAAAATGCAGATCATATATTTACACAAGGGAAAAATTCGGGGGAGGAAATGAAGAATGGGATTTTACAGAGTAGAAATCAAAACATTTCAAGAAATTTAAAGGTGAAAGTGACAGACATTCTGACACAACCATGATGTGCCAGATGGGGGAGACCATTGTGACATGCCGGAGGGGGAGACCACTGTGATGTGCCAGATGGGGGAGACCATTGTGACATGCCGGTGGGGGAGACCACTGTGATGTGCCAGATGGGGGAGACCACCGTGACGTGCCAGTGGGGGGAAACCATTGTGACGTGCCAGATGGGGGCGACCACTGTGACGTGCCGGAAGGGGGAGAGGAGACCATTGTGATGTGCCGGATAGGGGAGACCATCGTGATGTGCCAGAGGGGGGAGACCTTTCAGGGTCGGATCTATATAAAGGAATAATAATAATGTTACATTTATATAGCCCCTTTCAGAAAACCTAATCCTAACCCAAGGTCGTTTAATAAAGATCATTCAAAAATAAAGAAAGAAGCACTTCCAAAAAAAGCATCAATCAACATGTGAACATCATTAACAACAAGCAGTAAAGGGAGAGAAATGTTCATCAAATAGCAAAGTATTTAAATCAGATGGAAATAAAGAACTGACAAGTGGAAAGTAAGGAACAGTCACAGAGAGACTGAGGAAGGGAGTTGCAGAGTTTGGGGGCAGTGGCACTGAATAGTGAGAAGCCAGGTACAAGGGGAAAGGAGTAGATTATGGCTATATGACGGGAGAGAGAGATGGGCTGACTTATTGGACAGGAGGTCCCTGAGGGTGGGGGGGTGCCAGGTCATGTGGTGCTATCGAGGGGAGGAACAGCATTTCGAATGTGATACGGGACAGGGCTGATAAGCAGCGTAACTGTGTGAAAATCTGGGTGATGTGAGCAGAGCGCTCATTATGGGTGAGGGATCTCGCAACAGAAATCGGAATAAATAGAAGCTTTTGTAAAGATTCTGCAGACAGCGCTCCTAGATTTCCGATATTGGAAGCAGGTTTGACAGACACACCATCAATACAGACTGGGAAATTAGAAGTTTTAAATACTCAGAACTTAGGACCTATGACTTAAATTTCTGTTTCATCAGTATTTAGTATCAGTATTTCAAATCTTCGAATCAGAGATGCATGCCATTAGTGCTTCGGGAGGGAACTCAATGGGGGATTGCAGACTAACTGAATATCAATCTGCCTAACAGTGAAAGTGATGCCCATGACTACAAAAGATCTGACCAAAGAGCAGGATATAAATTATAAAGAGAAGGGGGCCGAGAATTGACCCCTGAGGGACACCACTGTTAACAGGGGAGGTAGATGACTTATGAGTGCCTAGAGTGATGATGACTGTTGTCTGTTTTTGAGATATGACCATAACCAGAGTAGCGCTATACCAGAGATACCAATAGAGGACAGACAGAAAATGAAGACCTCATGATTTAGTGTCACTATCTAGACTCAGGTCTAGTGCATTTTCCTGAAGAAAATCATGCAGTTGAGCAGCTACCACTCCTTCCATGACTTTTGTTAGAAATGGAAGATTAGACAGACATGTTGGACCCAGATCAAGTTTGAAGTAGGAGGGTAGGAGTTACTGCAGCTGTTGTGCCGGAGTATAAAAAAATCAAGAACAATCGCTGAATTGCATTTCATGAGATTTAAAGAGGCCTACCCCTGATGCTGACAGCACCTGCTCTGAAAAGCCAGCAGACCCTCACGCATCTTAGAGACCGGCTGCTACAAGGGCCACTGAAGACACTGCAGATGACGCCACAGGATGAAAGGTTTATTGTGATTACAGAAAGGCATACAATGTCTTGATGTTAATCTCCGCAGCCAGCATCAACTGCAGAATTGGCAAAAAATGAGAAGAATCCCACTAAACAGACCACCACAAAACCTAATGACCCAAAAAAGGGAAATGGTGAAAAGGTGAAGAATTTCTTTCTCTCCCGTCGATCAGATCTTGACCGTGTCATTTTTGTTTTACTGACTCAATTCTGCTCTGGCCATTTTTATATTAATTGCAATTGTAGCCACTGGCTCCCAAAGGGATACTAAACAGAAATTTGGTGCTTCATGTTACAGCAAAGGTGTCACTAAATAAAAAGCACCCAGTGACATTGCTTATCAATGAAATTTACCTTGAACAGCACTTTAAGAATTATAATTTGAGTTATAATTTATTAATTCTTGAAATGAAAGTTTTACTTAAAACTACTGGTTGTTTCTAACGTGATATATATATTCTTAAAAACATGCTTTAGGTTAGCCTCTCACCTCGAAACCAGATGGCTCGTGGAATGAAGGACCCCCACATGATTTTTCTTATAAAACCAATAAATTTGTAGTATTTTTACTGAATTAAGCAAGAGTCCCGAGCACTGTATTTGCTCACACACACATATGTAACCCCCCCCACACACACAAACCGCACACACGCAGATATGTACCACCCACACACACATACCGCACACACGCACATATGTACCCCCACACACACATATACTGCACACACACACATATGTACCCCCCCCACACACACACACAAACCGCACACATGCACATATGTACCCCCCCCACACACACATATGTACCCCCTCACACACACATACCCCACACACATGCACATATGTACCCCCACACACATACCACACACACATATACCCCCCCACACACACACACACATATGTACCCCCCACACACACACACACAAACCGCACACATGTACATATGTACACCCCCCACACACACACACGCATAGCACACATATGTACCCCACACACACACCCACACAAAGAGGCCTACAGCTGTATTGCACACACACACACACACACACACACACACACAGATGTACCCCACTCACACACAGGCATACACATGTACTGCACAAAGGAGTACAGCATACTGCACACACACACATGGACATATCGCACACACAAAGCAGGTGTCATGCCAGCTGAAGCCCAGAGCTTCCAGGAACTTATCTCCGGCCTCGATGGGGAAATCGCAGCCATGGCAGTTGGTACCAAGGAGAGTGTAATAATCCGCAAAACAGTTTTTAATGGACATTTCCAGTAAAACTTATTAGAAAATCATTATAAAAATTATGAGGTTAACTCCCAAACTCAAACACATCAAAAACACTTTGGGATTTGTGTTATACCAAAGAAAAAATGAATACTTTGAGTTTAGGGTGATATGATTATTCAAATTTGCAGGCTATTAATCAAAAGTGGGCTCAGTACACGTACAGCTCCTCCCACGCCTCCATCTATCACCCCACCCACTGCCCACAGCCCCACCCATGACCACACCCACTGACCCGCCCATGACCACACCCATTGCCCACAGCCCCACCCATGACCACACCCACTGACCTGCCCATGACCACACCCACTGCCCACGACCCCACCCATGACCACACCCACTGCCCACAGCCCCGCCCATGACCACACCCACTGCCCATAGCCTTACCCCGCTCACAGTACAGTTCCCCATCCTCCAGATGGTGTTGTTACGGATGGGCTGCTGATAGGACACACACAGGAAGCAGCGCACATGCCAGCGCACAATGTCTGCTTCCGAGCATTCATCACTTCCTGTGGGTGGAGTCACCGGGCACAGCATCATTTCCAGCCCGCCACATTGCTGAGTGCCCTGTCCCCCGGTCCCTGTGCCAGGTGCTCACCCCCAGGATCTTCTGCTTGCAGCGGGTGCACATTGGGGCCAGGAACTCCTCCTAGCAACGGGCGCAGTAGTTAGAACCACGCTCCTCCACGAAGCCCATCTCAGCCAGGAACACGTGTGGCAATGAGCACAGTTGAATTCCTCTGGGTTTTCCCATGGCAACCAGGAAGGGGCCCCTGGGGAAACGATCCCAGACGAGGGGGGCATTATCCCCACAAGCAGGACAAGGCTGGTGGGGCAGGGGGGCAGCGGGGGCAGGGGGGCAGCGGGGGCTGCACTGCCTTACCTGATGGCCTTGTTGCAGTGAGCACACACAGGTGTCCGCGTGCCCGCAGGCATGTCCTCGGCCTGCTGCACTAGCGAGTCCAGGTCCTTGGGGTGTGGCTGTGGGACAGGCTGGTCTGGACATGCGTGGGGAAGGAGGGAGGGGGGAGGTGTTACTACCAATTATACACAACCCACCAACAGAGGGGGCTGTAGCCCGTGGCTCGGCTGAGGTACACAGAGGGAACTGACAACATCCTGGCACCTGGTGACCCTTGATGACCTTTCCGCATGCAAGACAGCCAGTCACTGACACAAAGAACCTTCTACAACAGTTCACCAATTCGTTGCCATCTCCTCTAGGACCGGAGTGCTTACAGAGAACCCCTGTACCAGCCCCTGTACCAGTCACCCAACACACAAACCTCCAGTTTCCTGGAGGGTGGTCCAGCTCCAAGGAGAGAGGGATTAAGGGTTAGTCCAAAAGTGACAGGGGCACTGCATGGTTACAAGGCCAGCTTCCTGCCCCACTGTTCTGGGAGCAGTGCAGGTTTTTGGGATCCTACAGATAGAATCCCCTCCCAGTGGCACGCTGCATACTCTGCGTAACTGCTGGGCTGCCCCCCTGCCAAGATGGGGGTTTGAAGCCCTGGGCAGCTCCAGTGGTCCTACTCCACGAAGTGCCGGCAGGGGCTTTGGTCATGACCTTCAACAAGGAGGAAAGGTGAGCATTGGGCTGGGGCTCGAGCACCATCTCAGTGAGAAACAAGATGGCAGAGTGTTAGAGAGAGGCAAGGGGCCCCGAAGAGGGAGGGGGGGGACAGGGGCCAGGAAAAAGGAGAGAGAGGGAGAGAGAGGAATGCCAGGAAGAGGAGAGAGGAAGGGCAAGAGAGAGAGGCGGGGGAAAGAGAGACCAGGAAGAGGAGAGAGAGGGAGGGATGGAGAGAGGCCAGGAAAAGGAGAGAGGGAGAGAGGCGGGGAGGGAGAGAGAAAGATAGAGACCAGGAAGAGGAGAGAGAGGGAGGGGTGAAAGAGGAGGGGAGAGAAAGTAAAGAACCAGGAATAATGGAGGGGGGAGGCCAGGAAGAGAGAGAGTCTCACTAAGGGACCAGGAAAAGGGGGGGCAGGATAAGGAGAGAATGGTGCCAGGAAGAGAGTGTGAGAGAGAGAGAGAGAGAGAGAGAGGGGGGGGGGGCAGGAAGAAGGGGGGGCAGGAAGAAGAAAAAGAGAGAGACCAGGAAGAGGAGAGGAGAGGGGGGTGCAGGATGAGCAGAGAGGGTGAACAGACTGACAGGCAGCATGAGCAGTAGGAGAGAGAGAGAGACAGACATGCTCCCTGCTTAGAGCCGCAGAGGTAGCACATAAGCAGAGGTAGCACATAAGCGGAGGTAGCGCATAAGCAGAGGCAGATCATAAGCGGAGGCAGTGCATAAGTCAAGGAAGTGCGTAAGCAGAGGCAGCACGTAAGCAGAGGCAGCGTGTAAGCAGAGGCAGCGCGTAAGCAAATGGCGCACTGGAGGTCCATCCACCAGCCCACCCATACAATCAGATCCGAGGACGTTTCCAGGCTCTGACCTGTCTAGAATGTACTCAGGACTGCAACAGTAAACTATACACAACAGGCAGAAGGCTATAACCACCTGGACAAAGATGCCTTGTTACAAATCATAAACAGGCAGCTCAATAATAAAGCTCCACCAATCAGCTCACCTAGTCCAAGAGGACTGGAGTACATATATATATATAAGGACCAGAGCATCTCCAGTCTCCGGCTGCAGACTCGTTAGGCCACATGCTCCCAGCCAGCCAGGTCCTGGGGGGCACTGAGGGGTAGAGGCAGCCCCCATAAGACAGCAGGGAAGAGCACTGATTGGGATAGAGCCAGGACCAGGATCCGCTGCCTTGGCTGAAGTGGCAATTCTTAATTAAACCCTTAAATAGTCCAATATCTCCATCCACTCTGAATGTGGCCCACTTGGAATTTCCAGAGACATTGCCAGCAAATATCACACAGGCAATGGATATGCTGCCATCTAGGGATGACTAGGTGGAATTGTTAGTAATAAAATCAGATTAGTAATGACTTCAGAAAGAAAAACTGCTGTGTATGTTAACTGGACAGTATTACAAAAAGTAATTTTCATTTGAACATATAGTAAACTAAATAAATTAATTTTGCATCAAAAGATGGAATGACCTTGCATGCTTTGACCACATGGGGTCACTATGTAGCCTTATAAACCTGACACTATAGGTCTTACCCAGTGCAATGGATTATCACTGTAGAGGCTTCACTTCAGCACAGTCTGTCCCTCAGAGGAGAAGAGAATGGAAGGAAGGAAGGAAGGAAAGAAGGAAGGAAGGAAGTAAAGAAAGAAAATAGAATAAGCACAAAGAGTGATCATTTAGGGTCGGTTCAGAGAGGGTTAGTGTCACACAGAGACACACTTGCTTCTTTACAGCGATGTTCTCCATGCCTTTTTCTGACAGAGGAACGCAAGACTGTCAGTGACACTTCATTACCCAGAATGCTTCATAGCACAGAGCTCAAGGTCAAAGGTCAGAGGCTCATCGTTTACCCTCCATAAAAAAAAGTCATCCTTTCTCATGGTTACCATAGTGACAGACAAGGATTACGCACAGGACATTTTCTTAACTATCACTGGTGCAGGCTCTCTGTCAGCTACTCCTAGTTCCAGCAGTGTCCTTTAGACAAGACTCACCGGGCTCTGTGCCAGTTACCTGGGCCAGCATGCGGATGGAGCGGGACTGGGAGGTACTGGCGCGAAAGGTGCCCATCCTCAGCATCCTCCACCAGGCGCTTCTTCCCCACGTCACACGGGGCTGGCCATGTGGAGGCTCCGTCTTCTGGTCCGGCGGGGGCCTCCATGGGGCCCTGGGCCAGACGTACCGTCGCTCGCGGTCATCACAGGGATCCCAGCCCATCGATGCTCCGTGCCCAGAAGCACGCAGAGACCTAAGCGGTTGACGTCCTGCCCGTTGCCAGAGCTGCGGCTATTTTCATTACCCAAATTCCTTAAAGCTTACCGAAGCACAAAGCCGTCTGTTCAAAGCCCTTAATCCCAATTCATATGAGCACAGCTCAGGTTCAGTCTGAAGTTACAAAGGTGAAATATTCCCTAGAGGACCCAACTGCAGCTGTTTAAGAAGGAACTCTGTCAAGCCAATGAAAAGCTAAAGCCTCAGAATCTGGAGGCAGACGACTGTTAGGCTGAATCTAACAGGCTACTGATGCATGACTGCTTGGGAGCCGACTACTACATCAGGCAGCCATTGAGGGACATGATGGCAGGTGAGCAGACTTGCTACAGCAAAGACCCCTCAAAGGAGCAGCCCTCTTAGGGTAGAGAAGGGCAGGGCCTCAAAACTATGAGTATGAGAAAAGAGTTTCTGCTCTAATTACTGGCAGGTGCTGCTGGTGATGATTCAGGTAGGATTTTAATTAAAGAGATTCAGAAGCCCATCTATGGCAGGGGTGGGGAGCCTGATCCATGGAGGGTGGTCGTGGGTGTGGGTTTTTGGGATGACCTCTCAGTCGGCTAAGCACAGGACCGGAGTTGAGAATCACTGCTTCATTACTGGCCGATTGAGAGGTCATTGTGAAAACACGCACCGGCCATGCATGGATCAGGATCCCCACCCCTGATCTATGAGCCGATCGTCAGTCGGCAGCCCTGAGGAGAGGAGGAGGCTCCAGAGGCTATCCGTACCCGTCAAGGTGGTCGGCTCCACCCTGCTTCTCCAGCAGGCTTGGGTGGGGGCTGGGGCTGAGGAGAGGGCGGGGACTTGGGATGGGATTGAAGCCACTTTTGGCGCAGATGAGAAGGAACTGGACCCACAGGAGTCCCCCCGCCAAATGGCCGGGCCGTCTTGTTATAGGCTGAGCTTGCGGCCAGGAAATTGGTGACCTCCAGAGACTCCTCCTGGACATGAGAGAGAATAGGGGTCCGTGACTGAGGAACTGGGGGGGGGGGGAGGCACAAGCATAGACAGACCCACCTTCCCACTGGGGCCACTTAAGACACACCGGAGACCCTGCAAAAACAAACAATAAATCAGGACAGGACCAGTCAGGCGAGCCTCCGACGTCGGGGAGACAGCCGCCTTTACAGCCCCAATAAAAGCCAGCGTCTAACTATCTTAAGATCTCTATGGGCCTGTAGGCAGCGGCTGAGACCCCTGCACAGTCATGTGACCACGGGCATGCAGCTTGCGGGGGGTCACACTCAGCGACAGAAAACCACAGAGCTCCTCAGTCAACTGCCGTGTAGGGGGAGCGCTGACCCCCGTCTGGCTGGGCCGTCCCACTTCTGCCCACACAGAACGAGCAGTCGGCTCAATCCAAGGTCAATAGAAGGAATAATAATGTTATATTTGGAACAAATCAAGAAGTGCAATCCTCAAAGAGCAGAGATATGTCCATAGAAGGGAAAAAAGATCCAGGGCCGCAGCTTAGAGAGTGAATTGTCCAGCCAGCAGCTCCTTTGGCGAACTCATCTACACCCAGGCCTGGGAGCCTCATCCGCACCCTGGCCTGGGACCCTCATCCGCACCCTGACCTGGGACCCTCATCCGCACCCTGGCCTGGGACCCTCATCCGCACCCTGGCCTGGGACCCTCATCCGCAACCTGGCCTGGGAGCCTCATCCGCAACCTGGCCTGGGACCCTCATCCGCAGCCTGGCCTGGGAGCCTCATCCGCAACCTGGCCTGGGAGCCTCATCCGCAGCCTGGCCTGGGAGCCTCATCCGCAACCTGGCCTGGGAGCCTCATCCGCACCCTGGCCTGGGACCCTCATCCGCAACCTGGCCTGGGAGCCTCATCCACAACCTGGCCTGGGAGCCTCATCCGCAGCCTGGCCTGGGAGCCTCATCCGCAGCCTGGCCTGGGAGCCTCATCCGCACCCTGGCCTGGGACCCTCATCCACACCCCGTCCTGGGACCCTCATCCACACCCCGTCCTGGGACCCTTGACCACCAGAACTGCGTGTGAAAGCACTTGCCTCCCCCTCCACAGTCAGGTTCCACTACAGCATTGCTTGTAGACATGTCCATCCAGCAGGAACCATCCCGACCAGCCCTCCACCTCTCAGCGCATCAGGCCAAGGTGTAGACTACGGAAGACATGAAGTGTGAAAGATTAGTTGGGAGACAGAAAGAGAGAAGGTTCTAGACTGTCACAGGTTAGCTGTGAGACAGACAATTGGTAGATATGAGGCTCTAAACTGTGAAAGACATTAGCTGTGAGTGATAAGCTGAGAGCAGAGGGTCTAAACTGTGAAAGATTAGCTGTGAGTGAGAATAAGCTGAGAGGTTTGCCCTTTCTCCCATCATACCTATGGGGTTCCTCCGGCATTTATAACCCTAACTGACCAAACTTCAATATGCAAACACGGTAAGTGTGAGTCTGGAGGGATGGAATTGTAGACAGAGACACAGCGTCATAAAAAGAATGTTTTCAGTCCTATTTCAGCACAGTTGGTTACCCTTAAGAAGGTAGAAATGCAAACGAGACACGGCAGTGCTCAGGTCACAGCTGACATCATCTGCCGCAGACCTTCCGAGCATGGCCTATAAAGCAGCTTGAGTTCCCATCCGAGACTTTGTCCACTCCGAGACTGACAGCAATCCAGAAGGATGGGCCCTGAGGACAAATTAAAGTCAGAGAGCTATTGAGCGAGGCGCTCCAGCTCCTTGCCAGGGTAAACGATTCCACGTGGCCAGACATGACTCCAGGACCCCGGCCAGCGTGGGGTGCAGCTAGAAGCCGGTTGGGGAGGACCTTTTCACATCAAGGGCAGCGCTGCCAGTGTCACCTAGCTCCCCACTGATAAAATCAGAGCAATGTGGCGCCCTGTCAACTGCCTATAGGCAGGACCTGCCGGTTTAATCTGGAATCACACTTAGGATATATATATAAATATATATATAAATATAAATCGACTTAGAAGCCAGTTATCATTATGAGCCAAGAGATCACTATGATCCCTAAATACGCGCTGTCTTCTAATTCTTCCATTTGCGATGTCTTCTAATAACGCAAGACCAGCCATGGTAGTTGGAATATTTTGGAGTTTCTCTGCACCGTTTTATTGTCACAAATTGATTACAATCAGGTGCTGTACATTTATAAACGATGTACAAAATTTTTTATTGTATTTCATAAAGGCCGCATGATGAATGCGAGTCTGACACAGTGAAACTGCAGTAGCACTCTTTTGCCAGTGGATGCCTCCAGTTTGCCAAATCGAGCAGAAACTTGCATGCACATTGTCTGCGGTTGCTGTGAAAATATGCGTGGTGGTACGCCAACTTTAGTTTTTATATATCGCGATGTGAGCGTGGAAACGGGTGTGTGCAACATTTTTGTGCGTACGCACTGTTTATACATGAGGCCCCTGGTGTTCTGGTGTGGCTTGGGCTGGATTCAGTAGTGCTCTGTGGTTCTGCAATAAAATTGCTGCAACACTTCTCTGCTGAGCCTGTTCTCTTCTCTCATGACTCAAGGCTCCCAGATTCTGGTGGCCTGGAAAATAACCTGACTGCTCCATCAGGGAACAGAGCCCAGGCAGAGATGCAGACAAGGCCATGACTAAGTGAGGGATGTTTTCACTTGGTTCAGTAGAACAGGGCTGTTAACCGCGAGCATGACGAAGTGATACAGGAACAGGGGTGACATCACAATCCAGATACCAACCAAACTCATATTCAGACAAACACTAGCCAGCTACCCTGTTTTCCAAACAGTGCACGATTTATCAGATTGTCCTCATGCGTCACCATAGAAGCCAGCCCTGCAAGAAGCCCTGCAGCATTACTAAAAAAGTGAACCACCCCTGAGGAGCTCCCGCCAGGTGAAATCACACTGACAGCTTGTGGGCGGCTTTCACAGGAAAGGCCTTCGAGGCTCCCAGCCTCCCAGATACGAGGCACCATCCACAGGCTGCCAGCTCCACATTTCTCCCAGATGGAGAGGAAGAAAGTAGGACAGGGTACAAACGCTGAGAAGCATTCAAGACACCCGCCTTGCAGTCACGAGGCAGACAGACAAAAGCACTGAAAACCTCAGGCTTCTTCTCCAACATACTTTCGGTGAGGGCAGGGTCCCCTCCCACATGGGACAGAGAGTGAGAGAGAGCGAAATGTGGTCAGGCACCATCTGAAGGCATTCACTGACTCCATCAATATGCCCAAACTGACAAGCTGCGATACATACTGCGGTTTACTAAATGAAAAACAAAATTCAAAGCCTGCTGCTGGCCCTTTGTACCAGATCACAGTTTCACAAGCGCTGACGTGCACGGAGTGAGACTAAAACCATGCAGTGTGGTTACTTAATGCTACAGCAGAGTCTGCGATAACTGGCTCCTTCTGGGACAGACTCTGCACCATATTAACTAAACTGGGATGAGGTGGATGCAGAAATGCTTAGCTGTGGGCTAAACACAGCCCATCATTAACACTAGAAGGGCTGACTGCGTCAATTGACGCAAATCAAACAAAATCACTGCTATTTCTCATTGAAGTTATT
>JAODKM010000108.1:19988568-20018072 GCA_026780845.1 Petrocephalus sullivani
TTTTACATGAACAGCCAGAGGAGAGAACATGCAAAGCTGGAGAGATCACACAAAAACAAAATTCACTTTTGGTGTTACAATTCAGTGATGGCCAATGAAAATGAAATGACACCATTTTATTCTGAATGTGAATGAGCATGTAAAAAACCATGGACCATAACTTCACTCATGACATTTGTGTACAAACATACATTGGAGACTCAAGTGTTAGCAAGTTTTCATTTTATTCATTTCATTCTATTAGCAACTGTTATTTCTGTTTTCACTCAATTTTGACTTGTTGTTCCATATATAGTGAACGTGTGTCTTTCATATTGCAGGTCAGTCAGTGTGTGGGATATTTTGTATAGATACCGCAGGCTTTTATGAAGGTTTCCATGTCACACACAGAGGTTTGGCCTGCCTTGGATTTGAGCTACTTTGAGTAAACAAATGCAAATGTGCCAGGCCTCACAGGTAATGGGTGGTTTGCACAACAAAAGCAGGAGGAGAATCAAGCTGAAAACCTGTGAAAATCTCAGCAGGGGTGAAGAACACCTCGGGAATAAAAATAAAAATTCAGTAATTCTAGTGCAAGAATAGGGGGCCAGCAGTGCCTCTGGGTCTCTCACTACACTACCACTTGTATATGCCTGTACAAGTACTATGAACAAGGGCGTGTGGACAAGGGGTATGCCCATCGAGAATTTGCTCCTTGGAGACCCAACTGCTGGCAGAGACCTTAAGGAAAGGACCAGCCCGTTCATGCTTGTGTGAATCACAAGACTGGGACAGGCCGGTCCCAAGGAAAGAGTACCATGCAGATGCCAGATGCTTACCTCTGCAGGGCAAGGTTGAGGTTTCCCACACAGACCTTGATCTTGTTCTGGGCCTCCAGATGAGTCATGCCATTGGTGGCGAAGCCTTCGATAGACACCAGCACGTCTCCCACGGCGATGCCCGCCTGGGATGCCTTTCCCCCATCTGTCAGCTGCGAAGACACACAGCCATCAGGACCCCCGCTGGCTTTATAATGCAGCAGAAAGACGCTGCCACCTTCCTGGTCTTATTAAGGTTTTTTGTGATTTTATGTTTATATTCTTTTAAATGTTGATTTTTTTTATGATTTTTATTTAAAAATTATATTTCTATTATTTGTTATTTTATTTCTTATTATTTATTATATTTCTATTATATTTTAGTTAAACTTGTTTAATTTTATATAGTTTTATTTATTTTTTGCTGATGTTATTTCTAGACTGAAAGTACAGCAGTTTTGTGTGTCTGATCGTTAGAGAATCCTACATGAATACACAGTGAACATTATGTACTAAAGTCCTCAAAACGGGCAAAACATGTCACAGGTATTATTAATGGTTTACAAAAAATCTGTGAAAGACCAGTTAAAAAAACAAAAACAAAACCTAAATAAAGCCTAAATATTATTAAAAACAGTAATGGAACATATATGACATTTGTTTTTATTTGAGTTTGTTTTGATAGCAAGAGTTTTCATTATTTTATCTCTCTCTCCATTCGGTTTCAGATTACGAAAATACTTTCTTATAGATTTCTTTAATGATTATAACCCTCTCCCAGAGGAGGTGTTCCGGGCATGTCCCACTGGGAGGAGGCCCCGGGGACGACCCAGGACAAGCTGGAGAGACTACGTCTCTCGGCTGGCCTGGGAACACCTCGGGATTCCCCCAGAAGAGCTGGACGAAGTGGCCAAGGAGAGGGAAGTCTGGGCTTCCCTGCTTAGACTGCTGCCCCCGCGACCCGACCCGGAACAGCGGTAGGAGATGGATGGATGGATGGATTATAACCCTGCATCTTCCAGAAGCCCCTTTCTGTCAGAAACGCACAGAACAACCTCATCCTGCCATTCCATCTGCCACCAGGCCGAAGGCACCCATCAATATGGCAAAGCAATAAAAGAGAGCCACTTTGCAGACATGTGGTGAAGGGCCTGGTGCCGGGAGATAAGTGCCCCAAAGCCTTCCGGCATGTGCAGGCAGAGGAGGCCGTGACCTCTCCTGATTGCCCATTATATGCACGTTTGGGAAGCAGGGACAGATGTTAGGGCTTTGAAGCGAATGGCTCCTATCCCAACTGCGACATCTGTAGCTCTGATTGCCACCATCGATTAATCAGGAAAACAAAACAGCCAGGAAGGAACAGCTCTGCTGGGCCTCCTCACCCAGCTCCAAGACAGGCTTACAAAGGTAACAAGCACTTTGTGCAGGATGTCCCCTCCTGCATGGTAACTGCGGCGATAAGAATCGCCCATAGGAAGCCGGAGTAATTGAAGGCTGACAGGACTTAACCGCTCAGCAAACAAGAGCAAGCGAGGAACTGCTTCCATCTGAGCTCGTTGTAATACAAAGTCATCAGCAGAAAACCGCAGCAAATTACTTCAGATCCAGTTGGTCAAACAGTTTCCATCAAGATGGTTTTTTAGCTTGGATTAATCTTGAGGACCAATTGAAGCTTTATAGATGGTCCAGAGAGGAGAGGAGTTCTAATTGACAGGTTAGGACCCCGCCTCCCATGTACAGCTATTGGTCAGATGGTCACATTACAGAAAAACCAGAAGCGACGGCTGGTGTGATTGGCATAGACACTTTTCTTGAAACAGACAAAACAAATCCATTTCCCTCGTTTTTTCTTTAAATATGTCTAACTTTGTTTTGTTAAAATGGACCACACTATCACACTCAAAGAGGGCAAATGGCAGTCACCCAAGAACCAGACACTCACTGCTGTCCAGTCCTTAGGGGATCTCATCTAACACTGATATCTGCCCCCCCAAGACTCTCGCAGTCCACAGTTACGTCTCTCAGTTCACGGTTACGTCTCTTCAGGAAGCAGAGCCACAGGAAGTCAACGCCTCTGTAGTTTCATGTGGGATCAGGGAACCGTTGTGCAGGCCTTAAAAGGTCTGATGCTGTCCTCAAGCCCCGCCCACTTCCTCTTAGCCCTGCCCACTTCCCGTGAGTGGCGCCCACAAGCCACAGCCGTGCAATGATATTTCCCAATAGCCTGCTGAGAGCGATCCCTTCAGTAAACTACCTCACTGTTCGCATGCTGCGACAGATTCACCAAGCTGGCTGGCTGCAGGTTAACTCCGCCGGTTAGCGGATCACCGGTATGTGAAGTATGTGCACCTGTCCACCACAACACAGAGAGCTGGATCAGGGTTCGACCACCAGCTCGCTAACAGGACACTCATGTTTACACCCCCAAGGAGGAATGTGAACCTCTGGCACTGAAACCGGAGCTATGGGGTGTAGCTGTTTCCCCTCTAAACCCCTGGGGGGGCTCCACACTCCTGTCCTATCAGACCAGTCTAGTGGAAACCAGAGCAGCCAGCTGAACAGGGCGGCCAGCACCACACACCTGGCCTCACGGCACCAGTGCGAACCCTAAAGGGCATGGAACCTGACAGGTGAATCCCTGTCCTCCACATCAGCATCAAAAGCAGGTTTAACAGAGGATCAGCCCACAAGATGCTGTCATCTGAACAGAACATTGACCTGAGCAGAGCCAGAGCAGACCTAAGCTCTATCAGCAGCCAACAGTGAGGGTCACTTGCACACTTTTCACCACGGAGCCCGTTCAGACTCGACACTTGCAGCTGGGTACCATGAACCTTCTGCATGTTACAGCAGGATAAGGATGACAGAGAGCTTGGAATTTAATGCCATAAGAGAATGTTGACAAGTCCTGACAGAGGCTTCACACTGCACCCCAACCCCACCCACAACACCCAGGCTCTGATCCTCAAGAGCAGGACCCCCGTGTCGGTATAGCCGGCAGTAAAACTACTCAAAATGGCCTGCCACCCCACACTATCCCCTGCCCAGCCAACATATAACCCTGACACAGATCTACCATCTTCCGAAGAGTGTGCAGTCCCAGCCATTACAAGGAGAGTATCGGACATCAGATCAGCACAGAGCGCCTTTCAGAGGCTCAAGGAGATCAGCTGACTCACCTCCAGGAGGAGGAAACAGAGGAGAGAAGAAAAGAGGAGACCAGCCACCTCCTCCACACCCCGCAGGGTAAAATCTGAATGTATGAATAGGTCATTTAACTGCCTCGTGTCTAACCACAGCCTGTGATCCTGCTCATTCCTGTGGGTTTCCCAGCACCCCTCAAAACGAAGCCTGGCCTTTGCCTGGGCCTGACAGGACATGTCTGGGAACAGACATGCCCCTGCCTATTTCAGTGGGGACCCCTCTCAACAGAAGTAACCGGCTTACCCACGTTACCTGTATTAGTCTGAAGGTTATCCTGGTTTAATGCTAGTTAATTACAATCAACCCGCCAAGTGGTGCACAAACAAAGCATGGCTAATCCCTTAACGAGCCACCAGAGAACAAAGTCTGGAGTTCAGCACTTAACAGCTGTGTTATCGGGAAGGGCACCGGCATCCCAGACAGCCGTGGATCACGTGCAACATGCCCATGTGACCCACCCAGGGCAAACACAGGCAGCACTCTGAGGTGTCCCTCACCTCATCCGTTTGGGTTCTGAACGCGTGAGTAATTGGGAAATGTTAAATGACACAACATCGCAGTCATTATCAGAGAACACAGAACAGCGACTGCCAGGTAACCAAGTGGCGGTTTGAACAGCAGATCTGAAGTGGAGCAAAGGTCGGTCAGCTCACAGGCTGCCCAGAGCTCTAACCCTAACCCTAAGTCAGTCAGCTGGGAAGGACTGCTCCAACTCACAGGCACCAGCAGCCCTATCCCTTGCAAACAATCACCAAGGAGACTCAGAGCAAACAGAGGCCTCCACACCCATGATAGGTGGGGTTAGTCCGAGCTGAACCACTTCCCATGAGGGGGAGACTAGTCACAGCAGAATATCACTTTAACAGACTGGAGACTCAGAAGCAGCATTCTGCTGAAGCTATATCACACCCTTTTTCCTGGAGGTTAATGGAACAGCCCAAGAAACAAACAAATAAATCATCTGACACAACATGACAGCTGAAAGGTGCAAGTGAAGCCCCTATAAGTCAAACAGAGGCCTTACAGATTACATCAGGCTCTGCTGAGAGCCTCAAGGTACAATATGCCACAGTGATAACACAGAGCTCAAACTAGTCAATCATAACAGGTTATTCACAGACAGACCAAGACTTTTAATCTGGGAAAGATAAAAGACCTGGGCGCAGGAAGCTTCATCTGTGAACAACTGTCAACCGGCAAGCTTGGTTTCCTGGACTGAGGAACGTTTTCCTAAAACTTTCCAGCTGATCGGAAGGGTTCTGACCCACTTTCCATGGCCCGGATGTTCTGCCCAGGGGGACCCAGGAGGTGCGGGTTAGAGGAAAAGCTGCACAGGTTCACAGCACCAGTCCCAGCTGTTAGCCTCAGGAGTGAGCGTCATCAGCAACTCGCACCGCAGTGATGGCCTACCACCGTCTCCACTTGCTTTAGGGGATGAGTGTTAGTCTGGGGCTGGTAGCTCTCTGCTACCAGCCCCAATCACTCCCACAGCTTTCACAGGCCCAAACACACCACTCTGTCATCATCACTGGCACTGGGAGTGCTGCCAGCACACACCCTGCCCAAATCACACCCTGACGTGAAAGAGACATTTTCCTGCAGCTCCGGTTTCCCCCTTTTACTGAATTCCAACATGCTACTAAACTGCGCACATGGGGAGGTGGGCCTGTTCTTGTCCCAGTCATAATGGTCCCTTCCACACACAATGCTCTGCTCCTGTAACACAGGCCCCACCCTCACAGAGCCCCACCACTGTCCCCATCACAGAGCCCCACCCTCACACAGAGCCCCATCCCTGTCCCAGTCACATAGCCCTGCCCTCACACAGAGCCCCACCACTGTCCCCATCACATAGCCCCGCCCTTAAACAGAGCCCCACCACTGTCCCAGTCACATAGCCCCGCCCTCACACAGAGCCCCACCACTGTCCCAGTCACATAGCCCCGCCCTTAAACAGAGCCCCACCACTGTCCCAGTCACATAGCCCCGGCGCACTGTGGCTTCAGTTATCACTACCTGGACTTTCCCACTGACCAGCCCAGGCCTACATGCATACAGGAGACCCACACTGATTCTAGAGGCGGTACTGTCTGAGGCATACCTTGGAGACGGTGAGGGGCATGCTGAAGTCCTTCCCACCCTGCAGCCGGAAGCCCCAGGGGGCAGGGCCAGGCAGGGACACCGTATAGCTGCTGCTCATCTCGGCTGGTCTCACTGTAGGAGGGCGTGATCAGTCCTGAAAATGGAAAGGCAGCGCATCAACTCACACAGCCCCGAACCTGAGGACTCCCTGCACACCAGCATCAAACACCCAGCGAGCGCACTCCATAAGGACATGAGACAAATGGTAACCCCCTGTCATACACACCCTTCCCCTGTGCGCCTCGGAGGAACGAGAGGCATACCTTCCGCAAAGTAGCGAGGGCAATCAGTCGCTCACTGCTGTGCCGAACACTCGATTTACACGGAGCGAACACCAGGCTAAGCAGGCCTGCTCACAGCAGTGAGCGTAGCCACAGGAATGCGTCAACACTAAAAAAATCACCTGTGACCCCGCCCACTGAAACCACGGCAACACGTGACTGAGCTACCAGCTTGCTCATTAGCCGCTCGCTTCACATTTCATACAGTCAGAGTGCCGTTTTCCATACTTTCCGTCCTTTTCAACCCAGATAACCCCTCCATTCCCCTCCCCGAGGGTGTGTGTCCCATTATACCCTTAGTCAGAGGTATTGCGTGAGGGCAGAAGCTTCCGGAACAGTCAGAATCGAAAAACCCAAAACAATTCTGTTTATCCCCCGTTGACATACACCAGACACAATTATCTAGAATATACAAGATCACATTTCTAAACATCATTAAATCTGTTAAACCAGAGCAAACTATCAACGTCCCAGGAAAACATTATGGTTACAGCACAGACAGTGAGACTTTGCAAATTTCCAAACTTGACCCAGAGAAGCCTGGACCACCCCGTGGGGCTGTAAGCAGTAAAAGAAGCATTCACTTGGGACAGCTGTGTGGTGAATCATGGCTGATTCACAATGCCATGTCTGGCACGAGCGGCTCGTGACCGCACAGCAGCCCGCCCTGGCACAGAGCCCACAGGTGATTCATGGGTCAGGTGTGTCTGGGCCAGCGGAGCAGGGCAATCAACACGCCACAGAACAGCTCATCACATATGAGACAAAGAGGCAGGTCCTCCCAGGTCTTCAGACACACTTATGTTACACATGAGCCTATACATCTTCTAACTCTCAAAAATAATTCCACTTGTCAAATCACACAGTTCTATCATATATTGGACTAGTTCTGATTACAATAATGGTTAAAACACCACCACCAGTGCCATGACTTTGAAGGCTCCTCCAGTAGGCACCATGGACCCATTGCGAGTGCCTTTGAGAGCTCAGCCATAGGAGGAGGAACCTCAAAGGTGCCCTTAGACCAGGGGTAGGGAACCTGATCCATGGAGGGCCGGTGTGAGTGCAGGTTTTTGGGATGACCTCTCATTCAGCCAATAACAGTGGGTCCCCAGGACTGGAATTGAGAACCACTGCTTTATTATTGGCTGTTTGAGAGGTCATCCCCAAAACCCGCACCTGGCCCTCCATGGATCAGGTTCCCCACCCCGCCTTAGACCCCAGTCTGAGCGCAGCCAGGAATCACGGAAATCACTCTGATCCTAAAAGCAGGTGCTGTAAAAGTCTGCGGCGAGAGCACGACTGCACCCGGAGCACTTTAACTAAAGAAACAGACGCTAACGCTCCGTAATGTCACTCCGTTTCGCGTCTTCATTTCCCATCCAGCTGGAGCAGGAAAAGCGGAGCGCTTCAGTGCCGGACACCGCCCGGGCGGCGGCGTGCTCCCGTCCCCGCACGCCTACACGCTCCCTGATCCCTAACCCCTCTGTACCCACCGGAATCCTCATTAATACACCGAAGTGCGACGTACAGAGGCGGAATCTCACGCGAAAAGCGGCGCTTCCGTATCCAGCGAACCTGTTAGTTATCGGCGCGGTAAGTTTATCGAAGAGCCCGGACGCAGCGATGCCCGGCACCCACCTCTGCGCTCCGGACGGCGGCGGCGATCACAGCGAAGCGGAGCGGCTCTTCGCCCTGCTGCGACTGGCGGTCTAGCGGCACCAGCCCCCGAGCGGACGCGCAGACTTCCGCCTTGAATCGCTCCGCGCCGCTGCCCTGCGGCGGTGGGAAGTGCCGAGCTCAGTGCGCCGCTCATGCTGGCTTTCTCAGCGCTCGGAACGAAATGCGTGTGCAGCATTATGGCAGCGCGGCTGCACAAGCAAGCGGGGGGGGCTGCGCGGCAGGCGGACGGTGCGGCTGCACAAGCAAGCGGGGGGGCTGCGCGGCAGGCGGACGGTGCGGCTGCACAAGCAAGCTGGGGGCTGCGCGGCAGGCGGACGGTGCGGCTGCACAAGCAAGCGGGGGGGCTGCGCGGCAGGCGGACGGTGCAACTGCTCAAGCAAGCGGGGGGGCTGCGCGGCAGGCGGACGGTGCACCTGCATTGTATATAGTGCAGTTCCGACCCGGTTCTCCTCTCCGATGTGCCGCTTACCTGCACGGAGACTCACCCGGATCCGGCCCCCCTGACGCCCGGCCGAGTTACTTAGTTCCTCGGCTCCCTGGCTGTCAGTGTCGGCTATAGGGGCTGGTATCCCCGGTGTCTGTCACACGGCACGTGCACCGCGGGGCTCCCAAACGGCACGCGGCCTTCATTTAATCTGTTTATTGGCTGTAAACTTTCCTCCTTCTTGAGTAAACAGCAGATGAAAAGTGACAATTAAAACTGCACGAAGCTTGTTAAACGGGGGGAATTAAACTACTGTAGTGAATTTTCATGTATGCCTCCGTTGTTTTTTTTACTTCTCCTCCGACCGTATTTCAGTGCTGTTATAAAATGCACCTTATAGAGTTTGTTATTCATCAGCTCAGACCGTCTCCCATGTCCTTTCCGTAGTACGGATATCCCTCATTGCGGCGGCTCCGAGTGCCCTCTAGTGGTCAAGCACGGCGACTCGGGCTCTGCCCCTATAATCCTTTGATCTACAGTTAGTAGTGAGTTATAAATAATACACGACATTGGTCAGACTCATTTAATTCGTTTTGCATCCATCGTTGTCGGCAGTTAGCCACAAATTTGTATGTTTGTATTAAGTTCTTTATTCTCAGTTTAGAAGTGCATCAGTCCTGGCGTAAAAATATAACTATCCTCAATGTGGACAACTGGATTAAAAAGACATAACATTTAGTAAAAGCACAGAGACAGCCTGAGAATTTCTTTTCGAACATAACTAGCATAAACTGGCGTGGCCAGAATGACACAGTGGATAGAAGTCTTTAGCCAAGCGTTATAATCAATAAGTGTCACACACACTGGAGGATTTTAAGACACCAGCCTTTACTTCTAATTTGTACCTTCACCAGAGTTTACTGGGCAGGATTGTTGTGTGTGTTTATGGAGATGAAACTGTGTGCAGATAGGAGGAGGTGTGGTCATGTGTTTCCAAGGAAAGATCCCACGCATCTTACGCATCCCCTTCTTATACTGAGAGTAATTAAATGAGTTGGCATGTGACCTGTTCTCACTGAAACGAACACCACAAAAGCCAGATGGCACCGTTTTTGTCTTCCCCTTTCCCTCTTTTTGAACTAGTCTCTATAAACAATGGAGGAATGTATCACAGCACACCCATGTAAAGCACCTTGGGGTGACTGTTGTACAAGGCAATATATAAATTTAAATTGCATTGACACAAAGAGAAAGCATCCATTTCCCACAATGCATTTATTGTCTGACGTAAACATATTGTTTAACACTGAACACACATCCCCTTCGGGCATTTTTGCACATTCATGGTGTGATGAGTTTTAGTACCAACCAGGTGAAATTTTTGCTGTTCCTCTTCATGACCAGTAGAGGGCAAGTACAGGTGGGTCTGTTTGAAAGTCCTTGCCGCAATTTAACCTGGCTTCACAATCCATGCTGTGATCCCCAGAGTGAAGCCTCCCTGCCCCCTTTCCCTCCAGGCAGTAAAGTAATTACACTATTTTTCTCTGAGCACCCTCACCTCATCAGGGGCATGTTGCATTAAGTTATTTGCAGCTGAGTTTGCAGCAGACAAGCCCCGATTGGCCCAATCATAAATTTCTGGATAGTAAAACAAAAAGCTTGCTGCCATTTTCTAATAAACCACTATTGGCTTACAATCCAAAATCTACTGAGATATCCTATAGTTCACGTACTTCTGGCTAATTGCTGGTTTCTGCAGGATTTAGCATTTCCATGCTAAAATGCAGATCAACATAATGTAAACAAGCACACTTTTACTCATGTTTTTCTTGGGTGACGTACAAAATGAGATGTTAAATGTGTACACGGCTGAGCAACACACACCTGTTTATGAACAAGATAGCGGAGCCTGCAGGAAATGCAGGATCACTCTAACACGCTGTTTGAGGTGCTCACATGCAGCATGCCTTCTCAATCTGTGACCTCAAAGTCACTTCTGACATTTATTTATAAACGGCTAAAATGCTTGTTGATGAGTAAGCAGATGGAATAATGAGTTTCTGCTGGCAGTGTCAGCCCATCCTTGTCCAACATTCCCTGAAATGATCCCACTCTTGTCCAACATTCCCTTAATCATCCCAACCTTGTCCAACATTCCATAAAAGATCCCACCCTTGTCCAACATTCCCCAAATCACCCCACACATGTCCAGTATTCTCTAAATGACCCCACCCCATTGACCATACCCCTGCCAATGTTACTTGACTGGTCTCACCCTTTCCAGCCATAATCTACACATTTAAAACTCCATCCCCTTCATTTATGATTTATCATATCTGTAAAAAGACCAAAAAATAAACTTGTATCTGTCGTAATGTTTTTCATGGCTCAGATCAGGGGTCTCCAACTCCGGTAAATACCAGGAACAGGTGTGGCTCATCAGAAGCCAGGTGGAATATAAAACCTACTGGACAGTAGCTCTCCAGGACCGGAGTTGGAGACCCCTGCCTTAGAAAAACACAAACCATACGTCCTTTGAATGTGCCAGCTAGATGATTTTTGGCAGTCCTCCAGGACAGCAGGGGGCAGTACCTCCTAGTTGCCACAGGTGTTGATGTTCTTGCCATTAGTAGCATCCTCTACTATAGAAAGGTGGTAGTCGGTGGAAAGAATGAAGTGGGAGATACAGCCCACCAGACCCTGCATGTATTGCCTGTTGGTGTGCAAGGCAATCTCCTTCAAGCCTCCTAAAACAAGGGAAACCACTGTTGTCATCACCTTCTTCACCATGAGCCATTAACATATGGACAGAGAGAGCCCCCTGCAGGACAAACTCACCCACATAGAGAACACCATGGATGTTGAGCTGTCTCATCTTCCCCGGAGATCGACCCGTTTTGGCTCCATAGTCGTCCACTGTCAGCTTCCCAGATGGTCCATCTCTGGGGGCCAGTAGACACCTGTTAACCCTCAGTGTTCAATTATTAAAACTTAAAAAAAATTATTTTTTTAATCTTTCTTCCAGCTGTGAACCCAAACATTACACAATCATAAAATGTACTGCATCTTTTTCATAATAAATGAATAGTAATATTAATTCTGAATTTCGCCTCTATTGGATTTTGAAGGCTGTGTATTTGGTAGTGAGTGTGAGTGACACCTGACGGCCTTGACTCGGTGCCATCGCCCATCTCCGAATGTGCCATTCACTATCACCGTGGCGACGCCGCTGCCCAGGTTGTAGCTGGAGAAACAGAAAGAAAGTGACAGGCAAACAGCAAGAGCGCAAGCCAACCAACTCCTCTGTATATGGAACTGGGGGTGTAAACTGGAAGGCACACAGGCAGATAGACAGGAGAACAGAGAGACAGGCAGGCAGACACATAGACAGGTAAACAGACATACAGTCAGGCAAACAGACATAGAGATAGGCAGGCAGACAGAAAAACAGACCAACACACCAACAGGTAAATAAACAGCAAGGCAGGCAGACCGACTGCACAACAGGCAAACACACAGACAGGATAAACAGACAGCCGTGCTTACAGAGAGGAAAATGGACAAAGAGACAGACAGGCTAACAGACAGATGGACAATCAGGCAACCAGATGGACAGACAGGAAAACAGACAAACATATAGACAGGCACATGGGCAGAGAGACAGACAGGTAAAAGGGCAGTTAGACTGTACAAACCTGAAGACAAGTGCTCCATCTTGTAGCCCCAAGGACAGAAAGTCTGTGTTGGCTCTCATTGGACTGTCTCCCCTCCACAGTAAAAGCCCATCCTTGGCTGTGCTCTTAAATCGCATGAACACATTTGTCCGCGAACCAGAGACTCTGACCCAGAAACATATGGTGTCTCAGCAGAGAAAGACCTGACCTCACAGAGCTGCCAGCAAAGCCTATACCCAAAGACAGTGCCATCACAGGTCACCTACCTCCTGAGGATGTCCCTTTTGTCATAGGTGAGGTAGCTTCGCCCGAGGAACTGAGGAATTTCAATGGCCTCTGTCACCACTGAAGAGAGGTAGACAGCTTTGATAAAACCATTCACTTGACGGATCACTAAATAGAGGCAGTATTAGTGTTTAAATTAGAGAGCCTTAAAGAAGAATTCCATGCCAGAACCTATAATTTTCTTCAATATGAGGTCCATTCACATATACCATGAAGCATAGTGTTTTATGCTCCTTGAACTGAAAATGATTCCTTTGGAAAGTCTGTGGAGTGTGAAATCCACATGCTCTACAATAAAATTGTAAAAATTCCAACATTGTGAACATATTTTAAAAGGTGTGGCTTTACATACAACCTTACTGTTCAAGCAGTAGTTTCCACACTCTGCATGCCAGAGACAGAAAGCAGAAAGGACACACTGGTGTTAGAGAACACTGTTCACGCATATCCAAGAGGAAACGGGGCCAATCAGGATTCTACGATGTCAGGGGTATCTACCATCCTGACTCTGTCTGTCAGGAGACCCACCTTTCTGACAATGCCTGCCATCATATCCCAGTGGACAGTCACACTCATATTCATCCCACTGTGGCCGGCAGGTGCCACCATTGGCACAGGGACTATCTACACAGGGATGTGGCGCATTCTCTACATTCACGCCCACCGCAGCACCCTGGGTCAGGTGGACCACACGGTCATTCAGGAGGATCTGTCGGGGGTGGAAAAGTGAGAGACAGAAACATGCTGTTAATGTCCTGGCATCAGCATGGGATCAAAGTCAGCTCAGCATGATGGATAAGACACCTTCTGGATACTCCCACTGAAGGGCCTCAGGACACGGGCACTGCTCCTGGTGCTGCTGTAGCTGGGCACCCCCCCCACATAAAGAGGCGTGTCACATTTGATCTGCGTGAAGGCACCCTGTGAGTGCGAGAGGTGCAGTTAAACTAAGAACAGCCAATCAGGAAGCAGTTTGAATGTCCTACCCCCTTGCTCCCACCCCCTACCTCAGCCTTGCCCTCGATGGGTGCCTGGTTGTCAACTTGCAGGATGCCGCTCTTGGCTGTGCGAGATACACGTAGTTCGTGCCACTGAAAGATGTCGATTGGCTCCTTGCTCCTGTATCCAACAATCCCAGTCATTCACAGGCAAGCACTGAGCCAACAATTTCTTTTGCGCATCAGAGCTGCGCTCTGAGCGAACACCCAGCACTGTCTAGCTTAGTGTTAACTGATCCCAAATCAGTTGTTTAGGGTCTCTAGATGTTTAGCCAGCCCCAGCGGCTCCTCTACCTGAGGATGGCCGGCCCAGAGCCGCAGTCAAAGCGGAACTCCAGGTATCCATCTGCCAGTGTGACCGACAGGAAGTCCCGGCTGCCTGTGTCCTCACTGTATAGCAATGTGCCATCAGGTGATGCAGGAAAGAAGGTGATTTCAAACTCCATAAAGGAGAGGTAGTGCTGGGAGGACTGTGGCCAGGGGGTGCTGGAGTAGGACAGCAGAGACTCATTGAAGTGTGGCAAAGACAGCAGGAAATCTGCAGGAGAACAGCAGACTATTTGAGAGGTGAAAGTAATTAATGGTCATTGCTGACACAGGTCAGGTTGGGGAACATGCGCTGGCGCAGCATATTGCCGCACCCACACACGGTGAAAGATCTCAGGATCCTGGTTGGTGACCCCCCACGCAGACACGCGGCCTAGTCCTGCCCACCAGAAATGGCCATCCATCTGATGCAGCCAGGTGTTACGTGGGCGTCCCCTCAGCCTGGTGGCAAGACGTTCCACATGCCCACCCGAATGGGCCGCCTCAAATTGCGACCCAGATGCCGCCATGCGTCTTTAATACTGTTTCATGGCAGTGTTTCTCATTTAAGTTTAATACTGTTTTATAGCAGTTTTTCTTAAACCGGTTTATTACTGTTTTATAGCAGTGTTTCTCATATTGGTTTAATACTGTTTTATCACAGTGTTTCTCATATCAGTTTAATACTGTTTTTTAGCAGTGCTTCTTAAACCGGTTTAATACTGTTTTTTAGCAGTGTTTCTCATATCGGTTTAATACTGTTTTATAGCAGTGTTTCTCATATCGGTTTAATAGAGTTTCTCAAACACCAGATCCCAGTTCCTGGGAGCTGGGGGGGAGGAAAAGTGGGGCAAGCACTCACACTCCTGGCAGAGCGCTCCGCGGAAGCCCAGCGGACACAGGCAGATGGAGCCGCCGGCCTGGCTGGAGGAGCACACGCCGCCATTGGCACAGGTGTCCTCCCTACACCTGGCTTCCCTGCATTCACCTGGTAAACAGGTAGAAGCACACACACAGTCTCGGGGGGGCCCTTCTGAATCTCCAAGTCTCCTTTGTCACTGTACATTCAGCCAGCCCGGGAAGGGTGATGTAAACACTCCATGCTTGCCACTGAACTTAAGACCCTGCATTCCCACTTCGAGACCCGCTTACCCACATCGGTGCCGCCCAGGGCTAGGCCCAGAGGCCAAGGCCTGAGGTCCAAGGTCTTGCTGTTGATACTGAGTGTCTGAATGCAGCCCTGGAAGCCCTGGCTGGTGCCCACCACTCTGGCTAGCCCATATATGTTAGGGGACCCCCCCACATACAGCAGGCTGTGGAACGTGATCCTGGTGTAGTTACCCTAGGGGAGGAACAGAGGGGGCCGCAGCGGTGACTTCCACATAATGGTACACGCCCGTCTCAGCTGCACGCCGCCCCCTCACCTGTGAGCGACCCGGCACACGGGCGCTGCCGTCCAGTTCCAACCAGCCACTTGGGCCGTCCCTGTAGATAGTGACTCTGTGCCACCGGCCTGGGACCACAGGAGCCCGACTGGCAATCTGGGCAGGACCCGTTCCGCAGTTGAATCTGAAAAGGCCAGAAGGTCAGCCAGGTGTGGCTCCAGGGCACCACCTAGCTCCACCAGGGTACAGCACTGTCAAAGAAAACCTGCTAAAGTGAGTGAGACAGGTGAGCCATGGCCACGCCCACCTGAAGTGCAGCCTGTTGTGGATAAGGGAGAGCGAAGCAAAGTCTCCCAGGCCGTGCTCACTCTCACCACAGTAGAGGAGCAGCCCGTCCTCTACATCCGCCTGGAGATAGTGAGTGAGGAAAGTGAAGAGGACGAGCCGTCACTCCGTGTGGCAGTTTGCATGCAGGGCACAGGCTGAAGGAGTGAGAGACCCCCCCTGGATGAGGAGACTGACATCAGGGTTGCTCTCTCTCACCTTGAACATGAGGCTGATGCGGAGCACCTGAGAGGACTTCTTCAAGGGTTCAAAGGTTAAGTGGGAGGAGCCATGAAACCTGGGAAACTGTATGGACACCTCTAGTGGAAAAGAGAGGAAGGGAAGGAAAAAGGGGACAGGTAGCAGGGCAGCTTTCTGTCTCACTATGACTGCTCTCTGTCTCTGACTACTCTGCTTTTGAGTCATCTCTCACTCTGACTGCTCTCTTTCTCTAAGTCCTGTCTCATTCTGACTACTCCCTGTCTATCCCCCCGCACCCCAACAGTGTCTAGCAGCACCTTGTGCTCACCTTCAGCACAGGTGTCCCCTCCTCGTCTGAAGCTGCAGTGGCACCATGAGCCCCCTCTATAGTGGTCATTGACACAGAAGCTGTTTGGAGGACACACAATCTCCTCACAAGGCTGATTGTAATGGTGAGGCCCGCTCCCAGTCCACTGTGTTATGGGGGCAGGCTGCAGGGGTGCAGATATGCTGAGAGAAGAGGCAGAGCTGGAGGTGTAGGAGGGAACAGTGAAGGGCTGAGTGGGGGAAACAGGAGACGTGCTGGCGGTAGCAATGACACCATTGGTGGTCAGCTCCCTCGTCACAATATCACTTCCTGATTGGAAAGTGGGCCTCCCTGTGGTGGATCTGATTGGCCAGGGAAACGGCTCCAGCTGCAGCACAAGGGAATCGTGTAAATAGCAGCAGCTACCCCTGATATTGCTTTACAATGTGGGTCGTTAATCCCAGGGCTCACCTTCTTGATGTTAATGTCCTGATCGGAGTCATCCACACCTAAAACACCACCATCTTCACTGTGTGTGTGGGTGACGTACAACGGAGCATAGGCACCGCTGACCACGTCCTCTGTGCCTGCAGGAACCAGGGCCAATCACTAATTGTCTTGCAGGCTCAGATCCAATCACATCATAGGCAGCAATATTAGGGTAATATTATAATTCCATTAGACTCATCATTGTGCTGTGTCACCTGCACCTTTCATGGTTACCAAGCAGGTTTTACCACTGTCACGTCATAGTTTGTGCTCAAGGAGTTGTGTTGGGTCTTATTTTTGTAATGATGCTGGAAAACACCTTCAAGGCAATCAATGAAGTCATGCACGTTCTGTGCTAGATGTGTCCCTGGGTCAACAAGGAAGGGGCTTGTGTTTCACTTCTTTGACCAATCACAGTTTTTATTATATGACATCACCGCATTAATTGAAACCAGTGTTTGCCTGTTGTTAAGTGACATGTCAGAAATACAAATAGACAAAACATGCTTATCTGCAAAGGCTGTACGGAGCAAAGTACAGGTGTGCCTTTATTTTGTGATAATAATAAATTAGGTTTGAACCAACAATCTTGTGATCACAAGCAGAGAGGCTTAGCTTCCTGAGCCACAGAGTGGCCCAGGACTGGCAAAAATGATTTTAGTTTAAAAATGAGGGGAAAAAAATCTATGTGGCAATGTCATGCAATGAACACTGTGATTGGTTAAAGACTTGAAATGCAAGCCCCTCCCTTGTTAACCCAGGAACACATCGACCTTGGCAAAATCAGGATGTCCATGAAGTCATATATGATCTAATGACCCAAGAGAACACAGAGGGACAGCTGGAGGTCCCCTTGCTGGAGGTCCAGCAAGGCATCATTCAGAAACACCCAACACAGAGCATGTCCCCAGGGACAAAGCAAGAAGCTCAGGTACGTCCCCCCAACCCCAAGCCCATGGACACACACAACAGATGCTCACTGAAGGTCCAGACTGGGTCACTTATGGCACTGGGCGGGCTGGTTCCATATAGGTTCACTGCTCCAATCTTAAACTGGTACAGTGTATCAGGAACCAAGCCTTTCACAACCACTGAGGTGGTTTCAGCTGGATCCTTGATGGACATCCACTCAGTGTCTAATTCTGGCCTGGGAGGGAGATCAGTGGAGACAGTTTCACTGGGAGCTCAAACTGCCAGAGATGCTTTTGACTAGGAGAGAAATCCTGAAAGAATAAATATACAGGGAAATTCAATCAGAAATAGAGGCCATCAGAACACCAGTGAGGGATTTTAGTCAAAGTAAGAATAAAGAGATTTCATTAGCAGAAAATCCACCAAACAGGCTTTACTGAATGAGAAATTGTCAGATAATACTGGTAGATGTGTAAGCCAAGTCAAGATAGCATCTGACAGCAGGCAGTGATTGTCCCAGACAGATCCAGGCAGAGCCCCAAGCCTCCCGAAGATGCTGATCCTCATCAAATTTCCACAGTCACCCTGTTTGTTACAGACGTCACCCAACCTGCTAATAGTCAGTGATATCCAAAAAGCAAGTCAGCAGGCTGCTGCGAGGCACGGTCCGCCTTATCTGCCTCAGCCGTCATCACCCACCTGATGTAGGCCACCTGAAAGTGATGGACAGGTGAACTTCCCTGGTCCCCATCCTGTCTCCATGACAACGCAATCTCAGTAGCGGATACTGCTATCACCTTGGGTTGTGATGGAGGAGAGGGAGGCATACATGTGTCTGTGAAGAAGAAGGGACTGTGATCCAAGGTTTCTGACAACAGCATACTTAAACATCACTAAGCTTGGTGCCAAGTCCAATCACAGGCTTGACCCTGCACAGACCCCATAAGCTGTTACGACATACCCACCCTGCGATGATGTACTGATGTCTTGGGGCTTGCTTGGACGGCCTTCCCCCGCCAAGCCATAAGCTACCACGCTCACCCGATACTCGGTACCCGCGCGCAGAGCGCCAATCTCAACCTCCTGCAAGGCAGAGAGCGGAAGAGCCAGGTGCTGGGGTCAAGCGCACTGTTGGCAGCATTTCATGTGCCTGTATTCACAGTCGAGGTCAAGTCAAAGTCGCTTTCAAAGGGCACTTACAAAACTTGCTTCCCTGTCAAACTGTCCCTGAAATCAGAGAGAAAAGAAATGATTAGACAGTCTACGTATCGAAGAACCTCAGTGACAGAGCTGCTTTATATTACTGATATATCAATTTTTCGTCGATACCTTTCAGTGATGGAATACTTTGAACAGAAGCTGAACTGAGTATGGCATAGAGGGAGAGGGGAAATGGTGGGGAGGCAATGAGGAAGAAGCCTTACAGGTGTGAACATTTCCAGGTTCAGGGGCATGTCTGCCATCAGAGCTGGGCTGGCTGGCCGACTCTTCATCATCTCTGTGTAGAACACCTGTGAACAAGAGACATACTGACACAGCGCTCCTGCCAATGCCCCTGCCCACACCATCACCCATCACGCCTTGCAGCAGTGGATTGGCAGGTCCCACATTTCATAGCAGCTGGTGCCATGGCCACTCTGATGCCAGGACAAGCTGTGCTCAGCCAGCAAAGCTCTGAAACTCAAGCCTTTGTAATTCAGCCTAGAGAGTCGGCCTTTCACCTATATCCCCAATCACTCTCCATTCCTTCGCATTTGTTGACATTAGTTACGAAGGGGCCTTGTGCCTTGGGTGATGCCCACCTGACATGCAGTTACCGCAGCTACAGGTACACAAGCACCCCCAGATGTGGGAGCTGCAATTTTGAGTCAATGTGCTTGCTTAATAAAAACAACTGCAGTCCAAGCCGAGTTTTAAACGAAATATTCTGCTCCTCCCAGGGCCAGATTCAATCTGAGAGACTTCCCGCTTATCAGAACCCCTTTGTTGGCTGAGAGGAATGATGCAATCATCTGATCGATAAAAGACAGCCCACTTCTACCCACAGGCCAGTTTTTTTTCCAAAAAACTCTTGTCCTGGGAGTTCCTGCCTGATGGAAAATGAGCAGAAACAAAATTACTGTTGAAAGACGTCCTCTGGATGATTAGGAGAGCTTCATCGGTCCTCCAATGTTAGTCAGACCTAATTCTGTATTCAACTCAGCTGTCTGAAACTGCTCACTGCCTGCCAGCAACAGGTAAGAGCTCCACCCGTTCATGGCCCTTAATAGCACTACCATTTCTACACAGGTGCTAAGTAGCCACCTATCAGGACAACTCAGAGCTGACTGAAGAGGCAATGCCGGCATCCTACAGTGTTTCACAACCCAGTCCCCGAGGACCCCCAGACAGTCAACATTTTTGCTCCCTCCCAGATTCCAACATAACCTGTACTAGGTTTTTGGTGTTTTTGATTGGCTGGGAGCTGGCAGAGAGGAAAAATGGGGGCTGTCTGGGGGTCCTCAAGGAATGGGTTTAAAAACACTGTAATAATCAATCAATATAGCCAAACTGCTACTGCCAGGTAATATTATTCTTTGCATATCCATAAATGACTTACCCGTAAAGCTCCCTCTTTGCATTTCCATAAATGACTTACCTGTAATGCTCCCTCTTTGCATATCCATAAATGACTTACCTGTTGCTCCCTCTTTTTATATCCATCTATTAACTTCTCTTTTTTTGTGCAATATTTCATCGACGAAATGTAAATATTTTTCTCCACAGTACTGTATCTATTTTAATATTCACCTGCTTATTTATTACCATCTCCATATGTTGGACATTCATTTTTAGACTATTTTTGTCTATTTTTCTGTACTATACAGTCTGTAATTACAAGCAATATCCTCTGGGGTGAATAAAGTATTCTGGTCCTAATTCAGATACTGTTCGATATTTGCATTTACAGCAGATGCCCTACAGGTGACAGTCCTGTTTCAGTTTCCGTCACAACATGTGAAAGGTAAAATGCAGGGACTGAGTTCTGTGCACCTTGTAACCAGCGATGGTGCTGGCATGTCTCTGGGACATCTTCCACTGGACGCGGAAGGCTGTGCAGTTCAACACCTTCAGCTGGACATCCATGGGTGAGGAGAGGCGTTCTGTGAAGCAGAACACGGAGATGGAGTAGGTCACCTTTCGGGCAAGGTGGACACTCCCCAGCACACCGTGCTACAGGCAAGCTCCAGCACTACACACAAACCATGATGGGCCACTTCACAAACTACTACAGAGACCACAAACATCCAAACATGGCGAGCAAGATCACTGAGATCACTGATCAAGAGCAAGACCACCGCACACACGCAGCACAGCTCTAAGCTAGCCAAAGGGGACCCCCCCCCCCCAAAAAAAAAACAAACACTACACTCTAACTCCTCCTGGCAGGCCCATTCGTTTCTGATCACCTCATCCCCCGGCATGAGGAGATACAATGCCCCAGAGAATTCATCAAGAAGGTGCTGTGATGCCACAAGTAAGCAGCTAAGGTCAGTATTGTTAAAATAGGAGAGTTAACCTTTGCCGTTAATATATGTGTTATATATGGGATATAGTTGGGATTCAAGACTTTGAGATGATTCTGTAAATTTTTCCAGAAAGCATATTTTCAGTAACAATGCTAACCCTACAGCACAGGAACTTACTTGTTTGTGAAAAACATTAGAGTGATGTAGCGCTACAGAACATGCAGAGTGTAATCTGTAACGGGCAGTTTGGAGTGTCAGATAAGTACGGATCGGGGTGCGTGTGCACATCCGCTGTGTTTCAGCTGTTTATTTTCGCTTCCTGGGGACCACATGACTGCAAACTTTTCCGCTGAGCTCCGTTTTTGATGTGGCTAGATACAGATCCTCAGCCAGACATTATGGCAAATGGACCCTTCTTGCATATTTTGAGAGATGATGCCCTCCAGAGCTATCCAAACCCTGACCTGCATCCCGGCCTCATCAAACCCACATTCCTCAGCCCCCCCAGCCAAGCGCCGCATTCATGTGAATTCCATAACACATGAACTATGACTCATTTTTCCAGAGTGTGTTGGCATGACCCTGTCCACCAATAGGCTATAAAGCCGATTGACTATAAAGCTGATAGGTTATAAAAACCAGCTGAAGCTCCTATTTTATTAAAATGAAAGTGTGTGTGTAATCTACCATATCTTTTTCATATTCTTTAGTCTTCATTCTATACAAATTACACACATAACAGCAGACATATGCCATCCATCTGCCAGACATGTCAACATCATTATAGAGAATAAGCAAGCAGCTGTTCTGGCTGGTGTTGAACATCTGGGCCTAACATCTGGAGAAGGCTCCTGGAAGGCTTTATTAGATGGAGTGCTTCCCTAAGGAAACCAGATGTAATTTGGGTGAAGTTCTGTTTATTTGCAACAGCAAAGTCCCAAAACGACAGCCTGAGATTCAGTTTCATTCCTTTTGATGAGACACTGTGTTGCTCTCCAAGTGAAACAGCCTTTCTGGGTTGAAAAATAATCTAAAAAATCATTTCAGTGTTTACATTATTGATTCGGAGCGAATGGAATTGCCTAAGTGTGATGGAAGACGTCCAGTCGTTTTAGGCAACGATTCTTAATTATTTTCACAGGTCAAGAAGCCCGACTGTGGGAAGTCCCGGGACTCTGGGGGCTGTGAAGATTATTGTCAACTAAAGTGTGCGTGTATAAATCAATAGGAGCAGATGCGTGGTACATAAGCACACATACGGAGCATCCAACGACATTCATTAAAGTACCCTAATCTAAACCTGATCTGGGTACAATTCTTTCTGCATAGTCTTTGAATTTTCACATACACGGAATGGCCAGTATTACCCTATGGCGACCCGATCCCGAGCATTTAAAGTAGGGCTGTCAAAATTGACGCGTTAACGCGAATTAATCCAGCATCGTGATTAATCTGATTAAAAATATTAACGCAATTACCCCATCTGCAGCGCAGAATTACTCAAAATCCCTGAAATGCAGCGTTGAGGTAAGTTCAGGTAAGAAATAGTTGGCAACGCTGCATTTCGGGGATTTTGAATCAATCTGCGCTGCAGATGGGGTAAATGCGTTAACGCGTCAATTTTGACAGCCCTAATTTAAAGTCATTCACAAGTCGGCAAATCTGGATTCCGCGATGATCTCGTGCACGCGCATCTATTTTGGCAGCCTTCAACAAAACACACTAAAGTTTAGCGAAAGTGAGCAGAGTCTCCTGTACACACTCACGCGTGGATATATGCATTTATCTGAATATCTCGCATGTCAAATTAATTAATTAATTATCACTCTGTTCTACTACTCGAACTAATCTACACAGGTAAAGCCCTGCGCTTCTTGTCCGTTTTAATTATCTTAGTACTTTAAAAATCGTTAAATGGGAGCGACTTACCTGACTTCCTTAAATTGTGCCTTTTTGAGCAATAACGAACTTGGACCGCGGAGGTGAGCAGCAGCAGCGTGACGAGCACAGTTCCCCTAGTACCCAGGAGATCCATCACTGACGGACCTGTCAAAGTTACAGATGACACCGAACGCCAGGTTGTTTCAGGAAGCGGCTTTAAAAGCAGCGGGTCGGTCCGTGCCACAGTGGCAGGCGATTCCTGCCCTGAAATGCGAAAAAGCCCCGCTGAGCCCGACCGGGCGGACCGACACCACCTCAGGTGAGCTGCCCTTATTTCCCGTAGCCCGCCTGAGTGCAGAGTGACGCTGCAACAGCCTGAAGAAAGGACAATAACTGGATGGGGATATTAAGGTAAGAGGATGAAGGAGAGTAATCCGCACAGATGGAGCCTTTTAGATTCGGACTAATATAGCAACTCCCAGAAGAGCTCCTGAAAGCATTCAATTAAACAAAATTTATCAGAAAAATCAAGGTGTGTTGCATGGAATAGAAGGAATGTTGTTACTATAATATAATTAGTTTTTAATAGTTTTTTTTGGCATTTCTTACAAAGCATCATAAGCGAAAAGAGTTTGCATATTCTTATGAAGTCCTTTGTGTGAAAACCTGTTAATGTCAGTAAATTGCAGGAGCTGTGACCTGGGAACCAAGGCAGCCAGCTCCTAATAAATAAAACAAAAAAAAATATTAACAAAAAAAAGAGCAAGAGAAAGACAGAACCCATCCCAAACAAATACAAATTTATCTCTCCATACCAAGTTCAATGTCTGACTGCAGATTTAAACCCATAAGGTTTCCTGCAGCCAAATTCTCTCCTTCACTGGACTTCACAAGCTGCCCTGCCCACCCTTCACTTCCAGCCTGTCCGGTGAGCTAAAGCTCTGTGCTGACTAACTGCCCCCGCATTCACAACCTCTGGACCAGCACATTCAGCACTGACCAGGGCTCTCATGCATTCACGCTCACTGGAGTAGTGAATCCAGCATTGACCAAGTGGTCTCAGTGTTCACAGATATAGACTGTCCCAACCGGGAGTCTCTGTGGGTGGCTGCATAGTGCCTGTCTTGCTCGGATGTTTACCGCTGGATGTGCCTGCTGTATTACAGAGCTATGAAACTGCTCTATGCCAGGAAGCTCTTAGGCCCCTGGGTCATGAAATGTGAATGCCTGCTTCTGTGCTCTGCAGATTAATGTCTGATAATCTGTTTTATCAAATTATCGTTTTTATCAATAGGCCTTTACGGGATCCTTGTTACCTCTGGTTATTGTTTTAGATAAGATGTGTTGGGGGGGTCATCAAATTAGCTTGTCCCTCTGGCGAGTCGACCAACCATGTAACACTACCACCCACAGTTTGGATCAGGCTTATATACAACACACAGACCCTACAGCAGGACGGGACAGAGGTGATCCTGCATATGTGCAGTCAGACCCCCTACAAAAACCATTTTCGAACTGCAACTCTCAGACCCAGTATACTAAAGACATCAACATATATTCCTGCTCACATGCAGGGGGACTGGTGTTTGCACTGACCTCTCTTGTTGAAAACAGAATTGTCTTGCTGTTACTCCCATATGGTTGTCTAGCCATCGTGGCTTGCCCTGAAGACACAGGAATGCTTCTATTTGGACTCAGACTTCACAATAAGGGCTTGAAAACATTAAAGCCATTAAGGTCTTGTCATGTTTCTCGTTGGCAGTGGTCCTAGCTGGTGATGGCTTTTTTCCATCCCTGGATTCAGGCTGACCCTGTTAGCCCCATAGCAGCTGGGTGTTGGATTGAACCCCTGTTTCTGAAAACATGCAACCCCCCCCCCCCCGATATTCACAGGCCATCAGTCTACCATTTCTGAAGCACAGAACTCACTGATAAAAACCAGCTATCATTATGCGGTCTCGAGATGTCAAAACTTGTGGTTATTCTACTTGAATGTTTTTCTTAGTTTAGGCTCAAAGCCATGCTGTTACTTTTCAGTGTTACTATTTTTTCTTCTTGGCCCTATGGACTGTAGAGTCTGAGGTGCTGATTCTGGTGAGCACACTCTATAATGTCCCACAGCAACACTAACATTGCAGTTCACCTTCACAACCATTTGTTGACAATTTCTGTTCACAAAACGGAGCCACCTACTGGTAACATATGTTATTTGGACTTCAAAAGGGTACCTAGTCTATTCATAATCATTAGCCCGAAGCCAACCCCAGGGATCACAGGGCACAACCTAAGCAGGAAGCCAGCCAATCAGAGGGAACACCCTAAACAGGACGCCAGCCAATGACAGGGCACACCCCGAAGAGAATGCCAGCCAATCCTAGGGCAGATAAATACAAATTATGGGTCAGAAGTGCCCATCAGCCTAACTCCTAGACTGCAGGAGGAAATCTGCATAGTGCTAAGGCTCCCACATCACAGATACGAGTCACTACTCTGTCAGACTTGTGAAACTTTACAGCAGGCTTCCTCAACAGCGGCGCACGGGCCAGAGAATTCAATGTTTGGTGTGCATGAAATGAGCTACATGCAAAAGTAGTGTTCATTTATCTTGTAGTGTTCATTTATCTTAATGGCATAACAGAAGAATATCGGGGGCAGTGGCCCATGGCTTTGTGTTGTAAGCCATCCAGTTAAAATAGTTAAGGAGCCCTGCTTTAGAGATTAAATTATCAGTCTGGATTCTATTGAAAAATTATGTGTTGTCTGAAGTTTTCTCAGTGCCAAATGCAGGTTTTAAAACAATGCCAAACTAGCTGGGCCCTTTAAGCTCATAATTCACCATTTGACTGAGCCCAGAGCTGCTGGGTACATTTAAAATTAACTAGACGGGCTGCAGTGGCTCCAGAGCCGCTCATCACATGGAGCAGAGTAAAACAATAGCACACCCAATGTCTGCCACAGGGAGAGAGGCTGAGGGATTTCACCATGCTTCACAGAGTGAAGCCACTCAGAGGCACTAGCTGGCCAGAGCACACACACATCTGAGGACATCGCAATTGGCCTGTCATGTCACAAACTTGCCAGCAGGGAGCAGCAGAATGTAGCTTTTTTGACTACTGTGTGTAGCTGCAATGTCATCCTGGATACGATAACATGAAGAGAAGAGTCAGACAAGGTGCTCTGTTGTTATGTCTGTTTGTGATACCTCCAGAGTTGGTGTGGCATGAGTGGGGTTCACTTATGAGCAAGGTCCCACAGGAGGCCATGTAGCGCCCCCTTGTCACAGCCTTTGCATTTTGGACGACACCTAGGCAGGGAGGGATGGCAGCAAAAATCAGCCCAGGAATTTGGCCCCAATTTGATATTTTGCCAGTGATCATGGGGGAGGGGGGTGACCTTGGTTTGTTTTTTCACCAATCGGGGGGGAATACTGGTATATTTTCCCGGGGACCAGCCCTCATCAGGTCGGCCCACTGATAAATGCACCCACACAACATGTTTTTTTTTAGGGGGGATGTCTTGCAGGGGCAGAGCCAGAGGGGATGCCGGGCTAGCACTGGACCCCCCTGAAATTTGATTGGACACCCCAGGTGCCACCCCTGATGATTGACTTTATGACTAAATATTTATTTATGACTAAATATTTCAACATTTACAGACTCCAATTGCAATTGATTGTTTGAGAAACATATTCATTGCCATAGTCTGTGGACCCTCTGGCCACCCCAAGTACAAAAGATCAGTTCTGCCACTGGTGTCTTGATATACTTTGTGAGATGAAAGATGAGTAAACTGTCATGCCTGTTTTTCTGCTTAACGGCCTTTTTTCCTGAGCCCAGTATCAGCACCTGAGCCAGCTGTGCTCCTGAGGGTCTAGTGAGCAGAACCGCACTTCGGAGATCCAGGACCTTCTGTGGATCCAAAGCAGCCTCACATCCGGCCGCATTCCTCTGGTGATGGATTCTGTTTGGCCTCAGATGGATTCTTCGATGGTAGGAGTGATGCATGGAAGAGAATTTAAATCCTGATCAGGGACGCTTGGGCTGCGAGCCTCTCCTCACATTCATTACCCTAGAGGGTGTAGAGTTACCCACTACGGGAGAGAGAACAGCATTAAGACATGGGAAAAGGTGCAAGGCGGAATATCTGCCTGACTGGAGGATGCATCGGGGCTCTCTGCAAAGGACTGACTTTCCTGTCTGTCAACCAGAGTGACACTCTGTACAGACCACACAAAGTCCAGAATCACCCCTAAGCTCACCATCGTTCCTCTGCCCAGTCTCCCAACACTCAGTCCCTACAGTACAAGACTCAAACTAAACAGCAATACTCAACACTCCCTACTCAGTACTCAGATTGAACATTCACATTCAAAGCTCAATCCCTAATCTCAATACTGAAATTTCCTAAGCTGCTTTTAATTAAATTTCATGGCATATGCAGCCCATTAATGCCCAGACTGGTTTATTTACAGTAACATCCTCTTCCAAGACAGCAGCACAGGAAGGAAGTCACTCTTACGCTCTTTCCCACAGCTTTGCAGCTGTGCAAAATAGTTTGACGGCCCATAATTTGGGGCCAAAACTTCTAAATCTCTGTAAAAAATGTTATTTTCAGGCACAGCAGGGACAGCCAAGGCTTCGGGGCCTTTGGCTTAGCTTATGAATATGAGGGCGCCGTTATGTAGGCTGACACCTCCTTCGTCCAGTGTTGGATAAAGTTAACCTGACAGGGAGGTCACATAATATTCTTTTTGGATTTTTGCTCCACTGATAGCACCGCATCTGTGAAACTGGAAACTACTTGTGATGCTTTCACCTGTACAGCACACATTTCCCCTAGCGCCCTTAAAATGTTCTGGAGCCCACACTAATGGTGTGAGTCAAAGCCCAAAGGTGGCAGGAGTGAGAGAGAGAGCGAGGCCGCTGAGAGGGGCAACCGCGCACAGGCACGCATGCACAGGCAGCAGCGTCCTCTGGGTACCGCGTCTTAAATGTTTCCTGTGTTGTGTGGCATCCAACACCCGGTGACAGGAATTGATGACAAGTGAGCGATGGGCTGCCTGTCTATTGGACAGCTCCCCTGTCTGATGTAATATCATCAGGTGCAAATGGCACGTATTTTGGTGCTCTGCGTTTTAGCGTCCCTGTGCTGGAAGCTCCACGTCACCCCACATCAAAGCTCGGCCTCTGTTGTGCTGTCACCTGCACTGAACTCCAGTTACAGAGCCCTGGAAAGACGGCAGGTCCTGTTACACACTGTGCTCACGACACGTCCTCCCCGAGCCTAGGAGATGACTGATCTGCTTTGGCTGGAGCAGGGAGCTCCTGGGCCCAATAGTCACAGTGCAGGACTCCTGCCAGGAAGTGAAACACAGAGACAGGGGGACTGTTTTTTATTAACTAAGACATTCAGAGTGTCAGCATTGACTAAGCGACACTCCCACACTGTCTATCCTAAGTCACTGACACTTATGTTGTCACTGCTCAAGTCCTGGACTAGATGTGGTTCCTATGTTGATAAATAGAACACTTCATAGTGATACTACATGTATTTCTATCCTGCTGTTCGGTCAGTGGGCCCTGTCGCTCCTGCCTGAATGTGCCCGTCAGCAGTTAGAATTCCTATTAACAGGAGGATTACAGGCACACAAAGGCCCAGTGCAGGGGGGGAGACGCCCGTATCCGCTTACCTGTCTGCCAGCGGCACGCGCTTGGCCTGCCGTCGCCCATCTCCATGGCACTGGCACTAGAACTGGGAGAATTCCGCGAGCAGGATGAGCTACACATCTGAGCCTGTGAATATTAAGGAATCTCAGGAGTCTCAGTCACGTACGGCTGAGGGGGCCCTTAGTTTGCGTACGGCTGAGGGGGCCCTTAGTTTGCGTACGGCTGAGGGGGCCCTTAGTTTGCGTACGGCTGAGGGAGCCCTTAGTCTGCGTATGGCTGAGGGGGCCCTTAGTTTGCGTACGGCTGAGGGGGCCCTTAGTTTGCGTACGGCTGAGGGGGCCCTTGCTTGACTTTTCTTTCCAGTGCATCCCATAGTGAACTGGCGGATGCGTGTGGCCAGCCCTTTCTGAGGGCTGAGAGCCCTGACCGGCACGATGCTGCAGGTCACCTCTGTCTGTGAACCTTGGCGGCTCGTACCGGCGAGAGACACAGGATCTGCCGAGCGCAGTATCACATGACAAAGAGCCAGCACAGACCACATGATGCGGCCCCTTTGATCTCAGACACTGCCCCAGTACGGCCCGTCTCTCACCGGTGACGGATTACAGAGGTACCAGGAGGAATAGGGCACAGAACCACAGAAACTGGATCCTCAAACGCCACACGGCCCCCGCCCCCCACTTCCTGTGCCAGTTAGCACCCCGGGGGCCCTTTGCGGGGTCATCCTACACAGCTGCTCTGTCCCCTGCCTACCTGCCTTCTACCGTCCTCTGGACCTCAGAGCAGACTAAATGCCAGAAAAGGCCATTGCATTCAATACTGCAGAATTCCACTTCCTAAACCAGCAGAGCTCTGATGCTTTTGCCAGGCTGGCAAACTTCTGGCTTTTAAGCAGAGCTGACAGCATCAGATTTATGGAGGAGTGACTATGTTTAGTTTGACTATGATTACCGTATTTTCCGCCGTATAAGACGCACTTTTTCTCCCCAAAATCGGGGGGAAAAAAGTGCCTGCGTCTTATACGGCAAATACAAAA
>JAODKM010000108.1:20018172-20033898 GCA_026780845.1 Petrocephalus sullivani
TTTTCCTAGATTTGACTCCTTTAAAATTGGGTGCGTCTTATATGCCGGTGCGTCTTATACGGCGGAAAATACGGTATGTTTGAGTACTAAAGTAAAAGTAAAGGATTCTTCACACTTGATGTTTTGTGGGATACAGTTTCACACTCGCAGATGTTCGTGGAGTGAGATTGTTCAGGGTGATCGGTTTCCAATCACCGATCAACTCAGCATGTTTGACGTTCCTTCCTGAGGGTCATGGGACCCTTTATCTGGACACGACGCACCGCACTGGTGCACCTCACACATGCAGGGGCAGTCGACCGCAGGAATTCCACATAGCAGCCCAGCGACAGCTGCGGCCGGGGTCCACACAGCACACAGCGGTCGTGTGTCCAACCCGGGATTTAGACATGCCACCAGGCACAGCTTGTCGCGACTGCAAGTGTCAGCCGCTCTGCCGATCGGCGGCTCGTCTCCGCTGAGTCTGGCGACCGTTTGCTGATACCCAGCTGGTACCTGGAGGCTGCGGTCTGTGCCTCGCTGGTGCCCGCAGGGACTGAGCGCCTTGGATCGGAAACACAGAACATTCTGGCCCCGGGACTGAAACCCAAACCCTGAGCGGTGGGATGGGAGGATTATCAAGGAAGAAGGAATAACTGCAGAAATGCTGGGTGACACATTCCAAAGAAACCCGGGTTGTGAGTCCAAGGACAGACTCTGGACACGTTTGTAAGTGGTCAGTACCATGGACAGCTACCAAACAAACAAACAAGCTGTCGATCTTTATCAGCAGGTAAAAAAGCTTTGCTGACCAATCAGCCATCACTCGCATAAGAGCACCGTAATCATGCTTTGCAAAAATTCCAATATAAATTACCGGCTGGAAATGTCTTTAGAGATCTGTAAAGTATCCACAAAGCCGACTGCATTAAGGACTCTACACCACTATACATGTGTTGTTATGATAATGTTATATTGATGCATTAACACCCAGTTTTACCTTCCGCTAAACAGTGTAAATCTTATCAATCAATTTTAGCCTAAGAAAAACTGCCATTAAATTCAGTTTTAATGTCCCCATGAGGACATTAGAAGCAGCACAGCTAATTATTGAGGCCATGTAGTGCCCCATCTTTGATACCCTAACCCCAAAATCCTGCCCTCTTAGGCCTCAATTGACAGCCCCCCCCCCCCCCAATTCCTTAATATTCACAGGCTCAGATCCAAAGCACATCCTCCTCATCACATTCTCCCAGTGCCAGGTCCCAGACCCAGCATACCTTTGAATGATTAACCTCCATCCCCCCTTACTCAGAGCACCAGCAACAGCAGCGTACTGCAGCACCACTAGAGTTAATCCCTAGGGGGCGATAAACATTATGGGGGCGATAAACACCTTACACCTCCAAGGCCTGAGGTTTAGACACACACCCCTAGCTCAGATTGTAAGGCAGTGCTTCTCAAGGGGTGTCCCCTAATGTTAGCCTGTGTACTGAATGAGACCATATGGAGAAGAAATTAATATATGATGTTTTTTAAAAAGAAAATGAGGTCAGTGACATCAGAATGGTACCCGGTCCAGGTTTCCACATTAGCGCCACGGTGTCAGAGATGAACCCGAAAAGTAACGACTGGACAGTCCTGTGTGACAGGCAGCGCTTCATCCTGGACATATGGGGTTCTTATCTATTTAGTCATTCCAAACAGATTTGGAGATGAGCCATCAGACAGCAGCCAGTGCTTTACTAATGAGTTTGTTTGGGGAATTCTATGCTGTCTGAGATAGAGAGAGGAGGAGGCCTGGGGAGTCACACGCCTGGTGATGCACCCCCACACCGCACTGCTCTGTGACTCACAGCTCCGTCATAGAGGCAACCTCCTCACGCCTCTGCATCATTCTGCACTTTCAGGACCAGCAATGAATGGGAGCGTCTGCAGTGGAGCCCCCCCACTAACAGGCATATTTTTAGTTCTGTTGATCCCGGGGGATTGTTTCAGTTTGGCGCAGAAAAAAAGTAGGATGTCATGAAATGTGGAGAGCTACTTTAGTTCAACCCCAGGGAACAGAGGAGCTGTTATCTCTCGCGTCTGGCAGTGTCTGACATCAAGCCACCATCTCTCATCGCATTTTAAATCATTGGCACTGGAAACAATACTCAGTCACTCTATTACACTCTCAGAAACCGTTTTATAAAATCCATCCCTGGAATCCACAAATGTGGAAAAAGTAATGGGCGACTTCTGTCGGCAGGCCCACGGTACCGGAACCACCCGGTGCCGAGGCCAGGCTCAGGCTGAAATCACATCTCGGCCAAGAGAAGGAGCTGCACTCTGTCTTCTGCAGATACTGTCCGTGACTGTCCGGATTATATGCCAGTCCCAGCATCCTCCATTGTGGCATTTTCTACTCATTTATGTTACCTGTTTTATATGACTGACACCAAACTGCCTAAAACAGAACTGGTCACATGTCACAAAGTTCATGGTTATTTATAAAAACAGGTTTCCTTCATCAAAATTTCACTAATCAATACTTAGTGGTTATATATCCTCAGCTGACTTTGATAACTGGTTAGACGTACAAATACTCCTTAGCTTCCATTCTGATGAACCCAGCATAAATGAAAAATATCATAAATCAAATAAGAATATAATTAGATATATAATATGATAACAAAATGGATAGATAGATAGATAGATAGATAGTGTTGCTGAATGTGTAATTAAATTATTAATTTAACTAAATACCAGTGATTGAAAAGTACATAAATTAATTCAAGGGTATTTGGTTAAACAGAAAACCCACCGTATGATACGCTGTTAAACACAGTATGAGATGTTTACACTTGCGGCCTTTACCCAGCATCAGTAGATAGTATCATGCCATATATTTCCAGCCCAGGAACAGATGAAAATTCATTTGTCTGATCACTTCTGAATGTGCATCACAATCATACAACCGTAAAGTCAAAAGAACGTAAGTCAAACCACCGTAAAGCGAGGAGCATCTGTATATACATATTTAAATGTAACATTAGACACCAGACCTCAAGACATGGAATGGAGGTTGGTTAATTTTTTACTCATTTTAATTCCAACTCGAATAATTGATTATTACTGCTGCTTATCAATGAATAACAGTACGAAGAGAAAATGCCCCGTGTGAGGTATCATCCGTGGGTTCAGATTGCTTTGTGACCCGTGACGAAAGCATTAAGCCCAGCAAACGTTCCCTTTTCCCCTGCACTTGTTATTACAGCTGGGGGGGAGAGCAGCTGCAGGTCTCAGTGGACAGGGAGGGGCTGTCCTGACACACGCGCCAAGTCCTGAATGTAACCCAACCTGCAGTGGTGAGCCGACTTTTGCCCTCGACAAGTGGTTGGAGGACAGCAGATCGACAGCACGGAACCACCTGTATGCTGCAGGATCTCCTCCATTCTGCCCCTCCTTCCTCTAAAGCCATATCTTCAGTATCCACTCATTCTTTCTTGTATTCCCTACCCCCAAACTCCCTCTCTCCTCATCCCATTTTTGGTCTTTAATCTTTCGCTGTCTCAGGCACACGTGCACCCCATGGCCACTGGGCCACTGTGAATCCTAAAATATCAATCTTGGTTGAAGCTGGTCGTCAGCAGTATTCAGGACAGAAACTCATCCTCATCTATACGCCAGGCGGAAACTTGTCTTCATCCACACAACAGACAGAAGCTTATCCTCAGCATGTTTCTGGACAGAAGCTGGTCCTCATGGATACTTTGGGAAAAAGCTCAACCTCAAAGATACTCCAGAAAGAAACTCCTCCTCATTCATACCATAGGCTGAAGCTCATCTTAAATCTTACTCTGGCCTGAAGCTCATCCTCAGTCATACTCTGGCCTGAAGTTCATTCTCAGTGATAATCTGGCCTGAAGCTCATCCTCAGTCATAATCTGGCTTGAAGTTTATCCTCAGTTATACTCTGGCCTGAAGCTCAGCAATCAGGGACCCATGCAACTTGAAGCTGCAAAGGTGAGGTCGGCGCCCAGATAGAGAACTTAAAGTTAACGCCTCGCAATGGTGTCTAAAAAAGGCCCCCTGAAGTGACTGCCAGCTATGATCCCGGGGATTATATTTAACCACATATGCATGTCAATGGAGAAGCAGGAGGCTGGAATTCACTACGGAATGAGTGTCATTAAATGTCATCAGAATTACCACTGGTCACATGACATTGTTTCTCCACTACATGCCATGGTTCTGCCACTCATATTTAGCTGGAGAAAGATTATGTAAGTGCTATATATGGGAGAGCATGGCTGCCTCCCTCATTCCAGCAAGGATCACAAACGTCCTGTGCACAGCAGAAATTTTGCATGATCAGAGTTTAGAGTGGTGCCTTTTAAAGTGTAATTGCCAGCAAGCACGGGGCAGTATGGAAGCATCTGTTGCAAAAGCCTAGCTGCCCTACTGAGGAGCCATGTGTAGGGTCTGCAGAGAGGCTTCAGGATGACCCAGAGCGGACCGCACGCATGGTCCCGGGTGCAGATACAGGTCATAGCTGGCCCAAATGCTATTCTGCAAAACACACCCAGATGTGCCTTCTGTGTTCCCATAAACGGGAAGCAGAAGTCTGGTCACCTGGTAGCCCAGATGCAAAATTCATAGCAAATGTTATCAGGGAAACTCCTACATGTACACACAATGGATTGAAAGTTGTGGGGGGGGGGGGGTTGCAAAGTGCAAAATAAAAGATTAATATATTTTTTATAAGTCTAGGACAAACCATATTCATGAAATGCTCCTGTTTACGAGCAGTCAGAAAAGGCAGATCAGTTTTACATTAAATGTCTCACTGTGTTTACAAATAGTCCTTCCAGTGTTTCCCACCCAACATGCACAGAGTTGGTTCTGACAGGGGGTGCACTTCAGAAATAAACAGGCTTGGTCTGGTTTGGGGGGATGAAGTCTGTCAGCTGGTCAAGCAGAGGTACCCCCAGAACTTCTGGTCTGCTGACACCATCATGAGGATGGGCAACACCCTTAAAAATAAAAGAACCAAAAGTGGCTCTTCACAGTGATGCCAAAGGGGAACCTTCTCTGGTTCTTCAAAGCACTGAAAATGACATAAGATGTTACTTAAAGAACTATTTTTTATTGCATTCAGTTCTCCAAAGAACCTTAAACAGCATAAAAAGGTTCTCCAGAGCACTCAAAGTGCTCCAGAGCACTAATGAATAACCAGTTTTTCTTTAAGTGAACCATCACACTATATGAGCTTCGACTGTCCACATTTCCAGGGAAGGCATGATGCCGTCTCACCATGTGTTTTTTCCTAAAATGTTTTTTTTTCTCGAATGCATCACAAGCAAATTTAAGCGGACAACAGCGATTAACTTCAAAGGGGGTATTGGCTCGTGGTAACTAAACAACTGGACTTCGTGTTTTAACGCCTGCTTCGCTATAAGAATATTTTTAAAAATGAAATCGATGTACTACGCTTGGAAAACTAATGTATTTACAGATTACAAATAAGAAATGGTTAGAAAAGATATTGGCAAACTGGGACTTGTATTTTCCTTCCACAGAAAAAAAATTATCCTAATTATAAATATTATAACATAAACTGAACTGAGCTTAAGTTAACAGACCACAGATACAGAGTATTAAACATATAAGTATCCCAGTATACCCATTTAAATAATATTCACCGTACCATCGTCCGCAATAATTCACACCGAAAGTCGGGATCAGAGAAGAAACATCTATATTCTCTCACGTCCTTATTAAATTTTGCAAAATGACTCATGTCAAGAACTTGCTGATAAGCACCACGTGAGACCTCGTCATGTGTTATACAAAAATAATATCATTCAACACAGAAATCCGTTCTTTGCCGTTTTCCAAATTGCTGGTTCCCAGCGCCGAGCACACACCTTCCCGCCTGGGAGTGCCTGACATCCTATACAAGAACATAATGTAGCTGACATAATCCCGGAGACATCCCAATTTCGCCGTTCGAAACCAGAGAAGCCCTGCTTTGAACATATAAGCTTAAGTTTGGTTATTACCGACTTCTGATGTTGGTTAAAAAAGTGGGATAATATGGGAGGACGGACTTAGGGGACGTCAGCAGGCTGGACACTATAAATCCTTCAGGGTCTGTGTATCTCCAGAGAAGATGTGGCGTTTAGGCAGACGCACGCCCACCAGCCGATTCTGCTAAATGATCAGCAGACGTTTCTCTAACACCAGCGGTCTGGAGTTACAAAGCAGCCTGGGCTGTGTGCCGTGCTGGGAGTTTCGCATCGCGCCCGGACGGATCGGATTGTGGATGTTACTGCTTGGCGGCGCTTTCCTGGATTTGCTTTTCCAGTTGAAGCCGCTCAGATGTTAAGCTCTCTGCCCGAGGCATGGCTGCCAGACACTGCTGACCGGAGCTCCGATGCCTTCATCTGACTGGCACTTCTTCGTATCCCCCTTCCCAGTCTGGGACGCAGCATCCATTTACTGTGCAAGAGAGCTTCAGGTCCAAGCGATCCTGGGCTCCCTCGGCCGGGGGAGAGACCGGTAGGCTAGGCACCGAACATCACACACCCATGCGTCTTTGGACACAGAGTACCGTGTCAATACGCACGCCGGAGTCTGCATAACGACACGCACGTTTCAAACGCATCTCCAGCATCTGGGGCATACGATGGATTATTAAATGCATGCTGACCAGTTTTCTGGGACGACAGCTGGTCTGAATGGGACCAATTTAAGGTGAGTTGCAAGTCAACAGCATTGAACTGCTTCGCAGGTCCGCCATGGGTCGGTAATGGTCTGCTTTTCCTCCCTCTACACCATATGCTCAACTATTATGTTTATCTTATCACTTTCGCTGGACGTACCGCCTCTGGCCGGAGCCTATTTGAGTTTAGGTTACTTAGATCGTCTAAAGAAACAGCCCTGAATTTAAAAAGATGGGGATGCCTCATTACTTGTGTTTCTAAGTAGGTGTAATTTCTTAAAGGAGTTAAATGATCCCGTTGATTTCCTTTAACATGTATCCGCAGTGATCCGCGCCCCGCGGGCAGGAGTACATTTAGGAGCATTTATCTTACTCAGTGCGCTGCCATCGATGCCTTCGGGGTGCGGGTCCAGCGCTTCCTAGCGCTTCCCGGCCGGCTTTGGCTGTGTGGGTCCAGCGCTTCCTAGCGCGCCCCTGGCCGGCTTCGGCTGTGCGGGTCCAGCGCCTGCCAGCGCGCCCCCGCCGGCTTTGGCTGTGCGCGCCCCCGGCCAGCTTTGGCTGTGCGGGTCCAGCGCCTGCCAGCGCGCCAGCGTGCGAGTTGGGCACCTTCCGGTGCGTCTCCTGTCTATCATGCCCAGCGGCCAAAGAAGCGCACGCTGGTGTGTTTTACCACATTCATTTGGTTACTACAACCATTTATCCAGAGATCTGAAACTGCTAAATATGTATGCGTTCGTTAGACTAATTAAAAAGTGAACCGCAAACGATATGTCCGATATGTCCTGCCCAGCAAGGAGAGGTATTGGTGGTAATATGACGCAGAAGGATGCAATTACGAGGTTTCACACATTTAAATCACAGTCAACAATGCTTGGCAGAACCGTAAACAGTATTTCCTGTATTTTTTAAATAACATGACATTTAAAGTGCTTGTTGAAGAGAAGGGGGTGTTAAATTCCGCCTTTTCTTTAATTTTGTAGTTGTGAACAGCAGGGTAAAACGCACGCCATGCGATGCCTTCATTTCCCCCGCGCTGCAACAAACGGCACCCGTGAGACTAATAATGAACCCCATGCGTTTATTTAAAGTGCGAACTGCATCGATTTCTGGGACAACACTCATGTTTATTAGGCTGACTGGCGCTCCAGGAACAGGCGGTATGCCCTAACAGGGCAGCATACCAGGACACAAACGGCCTTAATTACCAATTACAGATAGTTGCAATCCTGCAACTATTAAAACGGGCAGCCCCGGGTAAGTTTGCAAAGTCAAAGTTAAATAAATGCCAGCCCAGGTACTGGTTACTTATGGTTACTTACATTTTAAGAAAGGATTACTGTGAAATCATGAGACTTTTTTTTTAGTGTGGTTGGCTTTATACAGTGATAACATCATAAACTTGAACAAGTGTCCTGTTTGGAGAAACACTTTGCAAAATGGATGTCTGGTGCCTGGATATTTGGCCATGCTGCCTGCTTGTGCTGGGCTCTGGGTCTATCATTAGGACATTTCCGCTGCCCCTGCCATTCGTTACGTCAAACCATATCATCCAGCTGCAAAACCAGAAAACCTCCCAGACTAGGCACCCCCCCCAAAAAACAGCTAGTAGAGGTGAGAAGTGTGAAGATCAAAGGTGTCACTTTCCAGCAGCATTCAGCTGTACTGGCTCCTAATTACGCGTCCGCCTTTCTCACACAATCCTGCTATGCCAAAGCCCCGTCACTCTCCCCGCATGGCAAGAGACAGAGGCTCCTGTAAGCCGCCTGAGCTGTCAGCCCGAGTTCAGCGCTGACATGCTTCTGCAGTGCTTCGCATTTTGTTCCACTGGCTGTTATTAGCACATCTTCGAAGTTAAGATGCATAACCCTAAACTCACACGTGTGATTTACTGAGGAGCTCGGAGCCGTAACTCACCGTGGCCTGTCTGCAGGAGCCCTGATTGGAACAGCATCTAAAATGAAGTTATGGGACGTCCTGGCCCTGTGTGTGTCGCTGAGTGCTGTGTCCGCCAGTCCTGCCCTGCGTCGCCCCCCAGCAGAAAAGCACATTCCCATCCTGGAGCAGATGCCTGAGAGAGGGCATCTGGAGACGGAGGGAGGCTGGTCCGGGTCCCGACTGCGAGGCCAGAGGTACCTGCAGGAAAGGCCCTCTTCTGAACTGAGTAAGTGTGTGTGGACTGTCATTTGCCTCTTCAGCTAATAATGACGTGTAATGATATACAAATATATTGGCAAATAAGAAATGAATAGGAAGAGACACCATGCACTTCAAGTGTCCAGTGTCAGAACTGAGCCTGGTCTGGGTCTGGTTCTGTCAGCAGACAGGTCCTGAACGTGGTACTTTTGGAGTTCAACAGAGCCTGCAAAACCCAACCAACAGGTCCCCTGGCGCCACACTGAAGCAGGCCTGTGGGTTATTTATTGGGAAATCAGTGAGCCTTCAGAAAGAACCTGTCACCTCTCATGCAGCCAGAGATGGGGAGGCTGGGTCCAACGCCACAGGCAGCCATTACATCAGCGTGGTGTCGAGGTCGCAGCGGTATGTCTTACAGACGACGCACTTGCCTTTGCGGGGTCTGTAGGATGTGGGACGTCCCACCAAAGTTCTGCGTATCTGTCAGAGAGCCAAACTATTGTAAAGAACTGGAAACAGATGTGGATGTGAAGGACACACCACTCAGTGCTTGAATGGTTCTTTGCCCGGTTCAGATGAAGGCTTACTTGTGTTTATGTTCATTTTAGCGGCCATGAGGCAGAGGAATTTCATTTGTTTAGAGGAACCTGGTGCTGCCCTGGTCCAACCCGGCTGTTGGCTTGTAGGTTCTTTATGAGCAAGGGAAGATTTTGCAAAGCATTATTAGCCCTTCTGTGTCCAGGCGTTCAGCTGAAGGAGAGCTTGCTTTGGGTGGTTAGGGTTAGGGGTGCCTGTAGCCCTGTGTGTTTGCTATGGGATGACTGCAGGCGAGGTCTCTGTCTCCCTGCCCGAGGGCCCGTCCGACCACCCCCACCCTTGGCCGACCCGGCCGCCAGCCCAGGCAATTGCGCGACCTGCCACATCCTGGTGGATTGCGTTTCTAAGTTGCCAGGCAGTGGGGCAGGTGACACGTCCCAGAGAGGGCTCAAATTCTCACACCTTGCCTGCGCAGACAATAGTGTCAGTCACCCCCCCCATCTTCAGTGTTATGTGGTTAAATGAATCAGAGCAGCCAGTCAAGCCAGCAAGGTGACCCCCGCCCCTCCCCCCTCCAGTATCCTTATATACGGGGTTGTGGCTGTAGTCATTGTGTGTGTCACCATTGTCACGGGCAGTACAATACAGAAGTCACATGACCCCTCTCCTGAAAATCATCAAACCATATTTGGGTAGACAGGGTGTTTGGTATCAGTGTGGGCAGATTTCATTATGGAGAGTGCTTGCTTATAGGGTAACAGGGTGACATGGTGTGCTCTACCCCCGCAGACACAGCCAGCCCCTTGTACCCAGGGCAGCCAGAGGACGTGATGGATTTCATTCTGACCACCCTCAGCAGACTGCCCCGCGCCTCTGAGTGGGACGAGGGCACCTGGGCCACGGGCCAGCGTGACAGGCGGAGGATTGGGGCCGGCCAAGACAGAAAGGGACGAATCAGAGAGGAGAAAAAGAAAGGGCGGAGTCATGGAGGGAACAGGAGGCGGGGCCAGGGACGGGAGGGAGGAGGCAGCAGTGACTGCGTGCTGAAGCAGGTTCACCTGAACGTGACGGACCTGGGGTTGGGCTATCGGACTAAAGAGGAGCTGCTGTTCAGATACTGCAGTGGGTCCTGTGGGGATTCAGAGACTAACTATGACAAGATTGTGAAGAACCTGAACCACATGAAGAAGCTGGTGCCGGACAGCCCCGCTCGCATCTGCTGCCGGCCCGTCGCCTTCGACGACGACCTCTCCTTCCTGGACGATGACCTGGTTTACCACATGCTGAAGAAGCATTCCGCCAGGAAGTGTGCCTGCGTCTGACCTGTGGCTGCCAAGTGCCGTTCCTAAAAAAGGCTGCTGCTGTCTCTCTGAGGAGGAAAGGAACAACCATTTACACCACCAGTAGGGGGCAGTGGATATCCCTGGACAGAACCCCGGGTATGAAATACGTTTCAGCTGCGACGTCAGAAACGAGATGAAAGAACAGTGAAATGTCACGCATACCTGCCCTGACAATGGTGCTGAGGGATTATGGGATTGCACTTGTTCAGAATCACGCAGCACCGAATGGATCTGTTTACATGCATGATCATAATGAACTCATCACAAAAATCCAACTCAGATACTCCAATTCCTACCTACAAAAACATATAAATATATATTTATTTTATTTACACTGAATTAACTTATTGATATTTATTATAGTCCATTTTATAAAGGTGAAAGTGTTTTTGTTTTGCTTATTTATGTGAGCTTTTTGCTGTGATTATTGCCAAAGGGGGGGGGGGGAACCAGTGAAGCAGCCTGACTATAGCACCATTTAGACCTAAGGAAGCTCCATCTCGCCGTCAAAGTACAGAGGACGTACCTCAGAATCAGAGCTGTGTACACAGCTGGAAACCAAAGCCAGGCAGTCTGCAGGCCCCTCACTGATAGGCCAGCCAGAATCACGTGGCCCGTTGCCGATAGGCCAGCTAGAACTGCATAGGCCATTAGCCGATAGGCCAGCCAGGACTGTATGGTCCTTTACCGATAGGCCAACCAGAACCATGTGGCTCCTGTCACCGATAGGGCAGTCCAAACCGCACAGGCCGTTGCCAAAGGGCCAGTCAGAACCATACAGCCTGTCATCAATTTTCCAGCCAGAACTACATGGCCTCTCACTGATAGGCCAGCCAGAACCGTGCAGGCTGTCACTGATAGGCCAGCCAGAACTGTGCAGGCTGTCACTGATAGGCCAACCAGAACTGTGCAGGCTGTCGCCAATAGGCCAGCCAGAATCGTGCAAGCCATCACGATAGGCCAGTCAGAACCACATGGGCCGTCGCCGATTTTCCAGCCAGAACCACGTAGCCCCTCACTGATAGGCCAGCCAGAATCATGCAGGCCATCACGATAGGCCAGCCAGAACCATGCAAGCTGTCACCAATAGGCCAGTCAGAATCATACAGCCGATTTTCTAGCCAGAATCACATGGCCCCTTACTGATAGGCCAGCCAGAACAGTGCAAGCTATCACCAATAGGCCAGTCAGAACCGCATGGCTCCTGTCACCGATAGGCTAGTCAGAACCACACAGGCCGAATCCCCTTAGCCCATCACTGATAGGTCAGCCAGAACTACATGGCCCCCACCATTGATAGGACAGCCAGATCCACAAGGCCCATCACTGATAGGCCAGCCAGAACCCTGTGGCTCACTCTTGATTGACCGGCCAGAACGATGCAGCCTGCAGTCACCGGTCAGTCTCTAGGGAATGGCTCCGTGGAGAGGTATGCATTACCACGCCTACAGCGGCCCCCGGCCTCAAACGTCCTTTATTGTGGTTCCTCTCCCTTCATGATCTTTAACATTCCAGTCTAAGCAGGTATCACTCACACACAGATGAGCCAAAGCAGTCCATCCCCAAACCCATCAGAGACGCCGAGGCCCCCGACAGGACCATCCCTAGATGCCCGTCTGCATAAATCCTACTTTCAAAATTCCTTTCTCCACGTGCTATTTTTTGATACATTGTCTTTTTTTTCTAATTTGGACAGTCTGAAAATATTTTGAAATGACAGGGATGTGATGGATGGCAGATGGGGCCACAGGCTTGTCAAACCTCAAACCGCCATGTCCGCCCCCCCCCACCCCCAACCGTCACCCCAGGCTGCTGCTTCCAGATGCTGTGCGGTCATGTGACTGCAACGTGCAACTCACTGTCACGTCCCTGTGTGTGACACACGCCAGGGATGTGACCACGAGGCGTGCTGCAGATTGCACCACTGGCACTGCTAATCGCACGTGTGTAACAGGCTGAACCAAAGCTCTCCACGCTATTTTTGTACAGTATTAAACATTTTGTATTTTTTTAATGGAATTAAATTTGTTCCTGTAACTGCCAGTGGTGCTGGTCTCCACCTGCTGCCTGAGTGCACCTCGTGCTGGATGCTGCCCGGCGACCGTCACTCCAAGGTCATCTGCAAAGCACGTCCCAAATGTGCACCAGAGCAGGAGGGTTAGGGTTACCAGGGGTGGGGTGGGGTGGGGGGTGTTAGCTCCACAGTGCTCCGCCTAGCTGGCCACATTCTTGCTCTCTCCTCCAGACCCCTGCAGTAAACACAGGCTGGCTGTAAACGCAGTAAATCTGGGCACCGGGGTGAATGGAGTGAATGCATTGGCGAGACGTTGATATAGCATTGCTAAAGTGTATCAGGGCCCTGCCAGCTGCCTTTCTGAAGGGCATGTCGCTCTCCAATCCCCCTCACCTCCTACTACCAAAACCACCTCCTTCACACCACCTCTCACAGGCTCGGGTCTCTCTAACTGAAGTCGCCGTCTTATCCTCAGTCTCTCACAGAAAAAGTACAGGCTATATTTGAGTGCAGCTGGCTTGTACTGGGCTGCAGTGTCACACAAAGCACAGATGTTAGGATATGTGGCCATCTTCAGCAGGCTGCGCAAGGCAATCGGGCCGGGTTGGGTTGGGCCTGGGCGGCTGCTTGCCCTCCCGTGTCGTGTCGGCTTACACCAGGCCGTACCCGCTGCTAAACCCAGAGGATGACAGCAGTACGTGTGGAGGGCTCATGACATCACCTGCCCAGCACTCCTGCACTGCGTGACATCATCACTCAGAATAGGAGCCTCTGGATTACAACGAGGCTGGATATGTGGGATTAAGTTACCTAACATTACGGCCTGCTTCTTTATGACCTATTTTGGGCTTCATTTACCTGGGTGGGCGGTTGTGCTGACTGTACTCCGCCCACGTGGGTAAGGCAGAGAGGCATATCGGGTGATCGCTGCAGTCAGAGTGCCACAGAGAAGACGGTGCTGTCATTTCAAACGTGTTGCAGTAGGGGGCACTGCGGTCTCTGTGTGCCAGGCGACCAGTACGGACCGTCTCTGCTCCATATGAGACTTCTTTCCAGCTTGAAAAAGGTTCACTTTAAACTGTAATTTCTTGCCAAGCAGTCTGAAGCCATGGTATGTCAATTTAACGTAGAGATATCGCAGTGTTCCCCTAGTGAACCCCAGGGTCTTGTAAATTGTGATAAAGTGCACATTTACCATGCAGAATAGAAGTGCACTGAGGCCAGTGCAGGAGAAAGTAATTTTGAATATTTATCTGATCCCAGAGGGTCACCAGTAAAGTGTGCCATGCATGGCAGAGACTGGCTCACGGTGAGGAGGATACCCCGGAGGAAGCAGATACGTGTAGGTGTTTGGAATGGAGACAGGACCTTCTAGAAGCTTCTCCCAGTACAGCACGAGAGGCCATGCGCTTCACAGCCAGTCAGCCGCCTGGGGATTGACTGCAAAGTGACCAGCAATTACCTGTCATCTATGAAAGGATGAATCAGTAAATGGGTCACTCACTGAGTGCCAGAGAGGACTTAAGCAGGTCTGATCAAAGGCAGAAAACTTTTAATGTACTTGAAATTTAAAAAAAACAGAGCCATACAGCCGAGATGGCACATTTGGGTTACGGAAGAATAAAGGAGTCTGGAGGGAGGGTTTAACATGCTGGGAGTGACACACACACACACACACACACAGACACACAGACAGTCAGGGAGCCCAGATCACACGCAACGTTCAGATGACCGCAGGTACTGCCCGGTCCTGCAGGCCCAGCTGGAAAAGGTGGTGGCGCTACTCAGATCTTGCGTTTCTTCCATTCGGGTTCATCATCACCCTCTTCTTCCTCGGCCTCCACGTCAGCGAAGATAACCTGAGGCTGTGTCCTGGGAGAGCGGACAGATGGGAACAGCACTGATATCATCATCATGATCATCTGTCAATCGGCTTTTGTCAAAACATCTCATCTCAAACAAACTGTCCATTTTTATCACAATCACAGTGCACAAGGTCTGACAGCGGCATCTCATACCCCAAAAGCTTCTGAAACCAAAACGAAAATGCTGGAAGAATGCTGGTCACATGATCAGAGCATGTGCTGGTTCATGAGCACTGCATGCGCGCGCGCGCACACACACACACACACACACACACTCACATAGGACCGTCCAAAACACTGGAAATAGCTGCACTGAAAGGCCTGAGATTAATGAACGTGGAGCTTATAAACAGTACGAAGGGATCGTGTGCAGCCAGCCAGCCAGACAGATACCGTGTGTCTGTTCTCCAGAGAACATTGGAGACCCCCTCCCCACACACACTCTTACGCTGAGAAGTTGTGTCACCCTGCTGCCTGCTTTGAGATTAAGGAGGAACATTTGGGGGGCCCATTATAGCCACACCCCCCCCCGTTCCCCTGCCTCAGACGGGGCTGGACCTCTGAGGCCCTGGCTTCCTCACTCGCTTAAGCTCACTGGGGCACTTGTGCTGTGCTGCCACAGGAATTCTGTTTACAGTGGGCAGCACATCCCCCTAACCCACCCAGTAAGGGCAGCAGGCAGCAAGGCATGGTTGGGGGGGGGGGGCTCCAGTGAAACACATCAGTGAGCAGTGAGACACCTGCCCAGGCATCCTGCAGGGCAGCACTGGCCTGTGACACCCCCCTCCCCCCACGCACGCCTTACTTGGCATAGGCCGGGGCAATCCAGTAGGGGTCGGTGGCAGCCTCCGTGGCGTGCCGCAGGATAGCCTCTCTTGGGTTACTGTCGTCCGTCTTGTCCAGAGCAATGTTCTTCACGATGTAGGAGGAGAGCGTGCCGCCATGAGCAGCCACGCGGCCCCCCCGTCCTGTCCGTCACAGGCAGCCAGTTACCGCACACCCCAGCCCTCACACAACCCACATATGCTACACACATGGCTTCAGGCGCTGCTTCAGCCCAACCCAAACCCTCCCCCTAAATCAGAGCCACCTGTCAAATCGGGGGGGGGGGGGGGGGGGGGGGGGGGCGTCTCTGGCCCCGAACAC
>JAODKM010000108.1:20131112-20152274 GCA_026780845.1 Petrocephalus sullivani
AGAATTTTTAGGGGGGCTGAGTACAAATGTTAGGGGGGCTAAAGCCCCCCTAAAAATGGCCTAGCGACGCCCATGGGGCAGCTGATGGTATACAGGGAGAAAAGGACTGGAGAAAGGACGATAGTTTGGGAGACAGAGACGTGTTTCCCCATCTTTACATGTTACTTCCTGTCAGTCAGGAAGTCTGTAATCCATCCGCAGGTGGCATCAGGCACGCACAGCTGGGAGAGCTTGTCTCGCAGAAGGGCTGGGATGATGGTATTTAAAGCATACATAATTAGCTATTGACATTAGCAGTAAGTCTGTCCTAATATTTCGCAATGTTTCAAAGGAAGATAATAGGTTTTATTCATGGAACGTTCTTAAATGAACGAAGACGCTTTTGCGTAAAAGGCGATTTAACTGAAATCTTAGACAATGTCAGTAATTCTTGAACTAATTCAATACTTGAATATGCATCTTTTGTCCAAAAGATGGCAGCAAAGCCCTGAAATTCTGACACCTGCGTGTCAGTGTCGGTACCAGGGCCTCTTTAAGGATTTATACCAGAACCTGGAAAACAGGCTGGGTTCTCGCTCATGCTTTATGGGCAGATGGCACTTCTGCTCACAAAAGTGTCAGTCATCTATTATTAATTATTATTAGTTATTAAACTGAGAAGTTTCTGTTAGGCGAGAATTTTGTATTAGCAGATCCTGAAGAAACGGATTCACTCATAGAAGGTATCTAATGGACTGTGTGTGTTTTTTTTATCTGTGCCTATTCCATCAGTATCCTTTTACAGAGCTGGTTTAAGAGGCAGCTGAGCGAATGCTAAGCTCTAAATGTGAAAGACATGTGCGCTAAAAAGATCTAAACCCCACCCTGTAGCTTGTGATCCTCCATCAAGCTGATGACATTATCTGGATGGAGGGGATCACACACAAAGAAGTGGTGAGAAAGACGTGAAAGGAGAGTTTGGAGGTTTGGGAGCTGGGACTTTCTTAGAGGAAAACAAGACTGGGAAATATCTGTGTAGGCAGGTGGGCCTGTCACCACCAATGCACTTTCTGGCAGGGTGGGGGTCAGACTGCCCCATGTGGCAGGTTAGGGGAACAACAGCTGGAACAGGTAAAGCACTGCACTGGAGGTCTGATCTGGGCCCCAACTGTGATTCTGCCTGACTGATGGACACCTTCTAGACAGACAATATTTCCCTTGTGACTGGACAGGAGGACACTTGAGGGATAAATGTGTATTGTGGTAAAACCATAGTGAAGACACTCCCCTCTGGGTATTGGGGCCATGGCGGCAGCTTCCTGCTCTCAAATGCTCCTGAAAGTTCTTCCAACTGAATGTGTGTGAAAGGAGATGGTGTCATAATTGACCTTCAAGGCAGTTGGGCAGCAGTGCCCCTAGTATGCCATTTCCCAGCCCAGTCCTTGGGGACCTCCAGACCAGTCTGTGGGCTCCTCGAGGACTGGGTTGGGAAACGCTGCCCTATAAATAAAAGGGAATCTTTGGAAGTTCCCCCTCCTAGGGACACAGCTAGGAGAGAACATGGATTGGAAGTGGGATTGAGGCCCTGGGGGGAAGTGCCCGTGGGAGGGGCGGGTCCTGCTTTTGTTTGGTGTGACAAAGACCATCACAATTTGGATATACTCGGGAGAAGAGGAGAGAGCAGGGTGGCCTTCGGAGAGGACAGAAGGAGTGGCCATCACAAAACAACAGTGATTTTTTTTTCCAGTCTTTATTTTATTGAAAACTATATTTACCAGAGACAAATCTACTTTGCTGTGTGTGTTTTCCGACTTGTACATGAAAGCCAGCTGTTACCTCAAGTAAAGAGCCATCAGCAGGAAATGTACAAGCAGGTCTGCCATACTCAGGTAAACAAGAAACAAGGTCAAGTCTCGGCCTCTGATCTCGGTACTCTGTGTGCGATTCAACAGGCCGCCTGCTGTCCGTCTATGTGGCCAGTTTGTCCAGCTTTCTGGATAAAGCACAGCGAACTTACAGTAGACTTCCTCAAGTAAACCTTTATTATCTACAGTTAATTTACATGAATACCTAAATATTCTCTATATAAAAAAATCTAAAAATATATTCCCATGCTCTACAACATTTGTTAGAAAACAATGAATAAAAAAAAACAACATTGTGTAGTCGCATTTGTTAGAAGGCTCAGTTTACCTACACAATACAATACAAAAGGAAATTTAAATATTCTATCAGTGAAGAACTCCAATAAGAAGGAAATGCAGTTAGGGAATCTGATGTTCCTTTTAGCAGTATAATCCATGTGAAACTCCTACACTGCTCCTCCCGCTGTGTGCTCTTTCAGGCCTCCTCCGGTCACACACCGAGAAGGAGGCCTTTTATTCCACGACGATGCATGAAAACACATTTTCAAAAAAAAAAAACGATCATAAAAATAACTCAAACATAGACTGTATTTTTTTCCTAAGACCATTGACACAGAAATTGGACCCTGCAAAGCTAAGTAGTAAAATGTAATTTTGGGATCTATGGGTCTTCCTGGGACAAAAAGCAGGGGCAGAGACCCCCCCCCCACCCCAAACACAAGTACAATTGGGGAGGCATTGGTCTGGCCTCCTGCATCACACCCAGCTCTCCTTCTACATCAGCCGCCCTTGGCTTTTGAAAACTGTGAGAAGATGTAGATTTATTAGTACGTGGATCTGCATTACATTCATAGGAGGGTGACACAGCAAAGTGTGCAGGGCCACGTGGGGCCTCCGGCACACTGCCTCCGATACGACGCAGGCCTTATTCCCTGCTGAGTGAACACGGTGCCCACAGTGAAACCCAGGAACAGGCGTGTTTGTCCTTTAGCAGAAGGGACCAGTTTGGCCCCCAGAAGGCTGTGTTAATCTCTGCCCAGTCCATAGCCTATGAAGCTCTCAGGCTTCACTGTTGCCTGGGTCTCTGTATTACACTGAATTCTCACCAATCACACGCTTTCCGTGTCAGGCTGACGCTCCACTGAATTGTCCAGGATACATAAAATCTATTCCCATTGCCAAGGTCCTGGCCTGTCTGCTCTAGCCCACTCTAACCCCTTCTAGCACTGTTTTTCTCCGGCATTGGTCCCAGCCTCAGACGAGGCCACACCCTCGCGGCTGCTTCCAGCCAATCCAGCATTTACACACAGTAACAACATTCCTTATCAGCCCCTGAGTCCCTGACCCTAACCTTAAGACCTTTTCACAATTGCAATGAGGGCAAAAAAGTTCAATATCTTTATATTCTTTGTGTTTTTTTCCCTGACGGCTTTTCAAGGACTTTTAGAAATGACCAAATCTTCCCTGGAAAATGTACAGAAAAGAGACACATCTGCAGACATCTGATGCATATTCCACTCCCGATAAAAACACTACGCGGTCCAGCAAGAGCTTGTAAAAAAACAAAAAAATAAAAACAATGAAATGAGCAGTTCAACGTGGGAGAATCCATGTACAACCGTATTCCCACTAATACTCATTTGTTATTCTAGAAAACATGACAATGAAGAAAACATACTGTATAAGCGGTTTGTTTTACAGTGGATATGTGACTGTCGCGCTCTGTGTAATGAGCGACTGTCAAGCTGAGATAAGGTCACAGGTTGAGATTGTGCCTATGAGAACGTATGTGCTGAGGAGACTGGGTCATTCATGTTAAGGATACAAGAACAAACATTCAAATAGTCAGACAAACAGCACACACTGTAAATTCTGGGAACGAAAAATAAAGAGCAACAGACAGCTGACACCTGACGCCTTTCCGAAACTGCAAAAGAACCAAGAAGAAAACAGAGGAAATAAACACAACTCCCCCAATAAAGAGGTTGGCCCTTCCATGGACGGGAAGGTCCAGGACAGATGTGGTGATGTCAGCAGAAGGCCAGCAGGGGGCGCTACATCTTGGTCTCGCTGTCCGACGGCTTCTCGTTCTCGTACTCGTTCTCCTGGGAGATAAGCTGGTAGGGCTTCTTCACCTCGTTCTCCTCCACCACGGAGTTGCCCATCTCCGCGTCCTTGGTCTGCAGCTCGTGCCGGGACAGGTGCTCCACAATGCCCGCCCCGATCGAGTCTCCCAGCACGTTGGTGGTGGTGCGCAAGCGGTCCCTGTTGGGGGCAGAGGTCACGGGAGAGTGTGAGAGCAGAGGCGGGACATTTTACTGAAGCTGACGGCCACCCAGTGGCAGTCTTAGGCAGTCAGAGAAAATGTTTAAGGCTATTTATCTGGGTGGTAACTGTATATCTGCTCAGAAAAAAACAAACACTAGTTAACATTAGAACATGCTAATTAACAACACAAAACAAATAAGAATTTTTCTTCTGTTGCCCAACAAGACAAACTTAACACTTTGGTTCCCAAACTACTCCTCAGGGGCACCTCAGCCTTTCCTTGTCTTTGTTACATTTGACCACCAGCTCAATTAATTAACTTAATTAGTTAAACAACTCAATGAAGTATTAGCTGTATACATGAAATACACGGGTGTATTAGATGGTTGCTGCAAATACCGCGGTGATTTTAGGAGAGGTTTTGAAATGGCTAAGCTAACACACTTTGACATAATATCACAGTTTAAGTCTGATATAAAGATCAGTTAAACATTTTTTGTTATACTCACAAGAACCAATCCACTGCAATGATGAGTGTGATGTCATCGGTAGGCAATCCTACTGAGGTCAGCACAATCACCATGGTGACCAAGCCGGCCTGGGGGATGCCAGCGGCGCCGATGCTGGCGGCTGTGGCTGTGATACTGTTTGATGTCACACACAGTAGACATTTTATTAGTGTAGGATCACAGTGAATCACAGTGAGTCTGACAACCAGAGCTGACTGCCAGAAGGATGACACCATGTCCTACCTGATGGTGATGATCTGCCCAAAGTTCATTTCCATGTTGTTGACTTGGGCGATGAAGATGGCGGCCAGAGCCTCATAGAGTGCGGTGCCGTCCATGTTGATGGTGGCACCCACCGGCAGCACGAAGCGCGTCACACGCTTGTCCACCTTGTTGATCTCCTCCAGACACTTAAAGGTGATGGGCAGGGTGGCTGAGCTGCATGGGAGTGGGGGACACTGGGATGACCTCCCCTGGCCTATGCAGAGTCACCTTAACACCACCTCCCCTGGCCTATGCAGAGTCACCTTAACACCACCTCCCCTGGCCTATGCAGAGCCACCTTACCATCACCACCCCTGGCCTATACATAGCCCCCTTAACACCACCTCCCCTGGCCTATACATAGCCCCCTTAACACCACCTCCACTGGCCTATACACAGTCACCTTAACATCATCTCCCCTGGCCTATGCACAGCCCCCTTAATACCATCTCCCCTGACCTATACATAGCCCCCTTAACATCACCTCCCCTGGCCTATGCAGAGCCACCTTAATATCATCTCCCCTGGCCTATGCAGAGTCACATTCTCCTTTATAACATCTCCTATGGTCCAAACACAGGCACCTTAACATGTAGGCCATCCTCATCTTCATATTAACACCTTAGCACCATCTCTTCTTACCACCCAGGTCATACACACGAGCAGTCCTCTCACATACAAGCAAAAGCCATAAGATTTTGGTGACGGAGCCCTACCTGGAGGAAGTGCCCAAAGCTGTTATGAGGGCTTGCAGGAGCCCCGCAATGAAAACAAAGGGGTTCTTGCGTGTTACGACAAAGTAGAGGGTAGGCAACACCAGGACGGCATGAATGAGCAGCCCGATGATGACTGTGATGGTGTACATTCCCAGCTGGCCGCCCATCTTTGTGATGTCTTCCATCTCTACTATCTTGCCCGCGATTAGGAACATGATGCCGAGGGGAGCATACCTGGTGGAGCAGGCAAGAGCAGACAGTTTGTCAAGAAAGGCTGGGTTAAAATACAACAAATAATATTTTTGTTGATGACATTTCGCCCACTCTCTGTGTCACTCAGTAGATAACCCCCGAATGCTCATCTTTTATTTCACTCATGCTAAGCAATAATAGCAAAACATACCTACTTACAAACATCTCACACTTACAGAACAAGCTTTGCTTTCAGTTTGTCCATTTTGAAGGTGCTCACTTACACACAGGCACACTCACCACATGATGATGGCAACCAGCCTCATGATGGCTTCGTTGAGGCAGTCAAAGAAGTCTCTGAGGGCCTGGCCTTGTTGTTTCATGTTCCCGATGATCAGGCCAAAACACATGGAGAAGACCACCAAGCCCAGTGCGTTGACACCGTTGACGTTCCCTGGAACTGGAATGACCTCCTCTCGTGCAATCTCCTGGGTAATGTTGGTCAGGTTGAAGATGGTGTCGTTCACCGTCACCTTCACGTGCACCACCCGCTTGCCATACTGGGTCTTAAACTGAAAGGAGGAGGTTAGATACATAGGTTGGTATTCTGGGGTAAATTAAAAAACAGAAGACAGAGAATAGGTGCAATAGAAAAAAATAAATATGCCATTTAATGGTGCTATCATACCTTTCAGTGAGATAGTGTTTTAATGCCATTCTCACGCTATATCTCGACTGTTATTACACTGTACAGTGTAAACTGGGTTTACTGGACTTATCACACTATAAAATCACATGATGTTTTAATGGTGTTATCACATTGCACAGTGACAGGATGTTTCAATGGCATTATCACACTGTACAGTGAGACTGTTTTACTGGCATTATCACACTGTACAGTGAGACCATTTTTTTTTACTGGAATTATTGTATTATACAGTGAGACCCCGTTTTACTGGTATTATCACAGTGCACAGTGTGACAACATTTTAATGGCATTATCACATTGAATATTGACATGGTGTTTTGCTGATGTCATCACACTGTACAGTGTAACTATGCTTTACTTATATTACCACAGTGCTCAGTGTGGCAACATTTTAATGGCATTATCACACTGTGCAGTGAAAGGATGTGTTAATGGCATTAATACATCTTAAATCACAGGATGTTTTAGTAGCATTATGACACTGCATTTTGACAGTTTCAAAGGCATTACCACACTGTACAGCAAGATGGCGCCCAAATGACATTACTTTAACTGTCTTGTTAGAGCTCCAAGCTGCCATGTGCTCTGTCTGCCACCCTCCACGCGAACCCACACAGACTGTGCTCCTTCTTTTTTGAATATCTGAATATCTCAAACTTCCTCCTCTGCATCCAGCTGGCTCCAGTAATCGGCCTGGAGCTGAAAGACCCCCCCCCCCCTTCCATAGCTCTGCACTGAACGGCCCCAGCAGCTTTCCAGTGGACTCGGGCCTCTTTCCTGTCCCACAATGCACACTGGACTGTCCCACCCCCGCTGATTCACTCTGGCTCCACCATTTCTCCTTTATGTGGCTGCTTCCTCCCACAGATCCCTCCCTTGACGTTAATTGATGTCCTTTGTGGACCGAACTCAAAGGCCTCCCCGGCCCAGCGTACAGGCACTGTCCCCTCCGATGGGGACCAGTCCCGGGCTTGTGTTAAATCTGCTGCCAGGCCCTGCCTCTCTCTAGCTGAAATGTTTTTCAATGCCGTCCCCCGGGCCGCAGACTGAAAGCCCGTGTGAGTGAGAGAGGACCACAAAGCGCCTGTCTGCTTCTTGGCCAGGGAACGGGGGCTCTGCTACTACGTCCTGGCACCGCTCATGGGTTTACATGCTTAAAACACAGGCCAGGGAGGTCCAAAGCCGTCCCGGAAGATGGAGCGCCCCACAGGACGCTGGGGGAAGGAGGGCCATGCCTGCTGATCATCTGGAAGGAGAGATGGACCCCCGTCCTGGGGGAGGGGCGTGTCAATACATCTAAAATAACTTTGGAGGAGAGGTATTTACCTGCTGGGTGCAAGCCTGTACCAGGTTGGGAGGGAACATGTTTCTGGAATTAAAGGACAATAATCACAGTCATTGTTGCAGCCACAGACAAAGGCATAAATGGCATTTGATAATATTTCAGTCCTCAGCTAAATAAACCCCACGCCCAGCAGTTTGCGATGCCCCCTAGGTGACCCCGGATTCCATTCCTGCCCCACCCCACCCCCCTCGCCGGGCCACCAGGGGGCCAGCTAGGCCATCGTAAGCTTGGTGGGGCCAGATCGTGACACACACCAATTAGCAATAATCCATTTGGATTGTGAGCAGCGACGCGTCTAGATTTCGTTACATCTGTAGACGCCTGTGTCTCCATGGGTAATCTGCGATAGAGGTGTCTCTTTACAAGTGAGTGTTGTAACTGGATGCCCCCCCTCGCCCGAGCCGGCAATCCCTTTGCAGGTAGGTACCTAATGAGGTCCAGGAAGGCATCAGCGGCGCTAACTTGCTCGATCTTATGATGCTTGCCGAACTCTTCTTTGGAGCCTTTCCCCGGGTGGATGATGAGGACCATGATGATCCCGATGAAGACGGCCACAATCGTCGTGGTCATGTAGTACACCACGGCCCGCATGCCCATCTTGCCAGACGCCTTGCTGTCCAGCGCTGCCATGCCTGTGTGGATGGAGATGGCCTGTATCAGGCTCTCTCTGGGATCAACCCAACCCGAAGTCTGCACCCCAAAACTGGGGATGGAACACTGGCTCTGAGTGACGATTCTGCTGGAGCTGTGATGCTTCCAGTATGAAGTTACAGGTTATACATAATGGTCTTTTATTAGATTGTAAATAAGAAGAAATGTTATCTAGATTAAAACAGCAGGTAGAAGAAGATAAAGAAGCAGTATAGAGGTATTAAATAATTCTGTTTCATACATAAGTGTGAAACAGATTTGCAACACAAAAACTCATCAGTGTACTATATCTTCAAATTCATGTGATTAGTTGGTGGGGTGTTAACAATTCAGAAGATTAGTTGGTTAAAGGCAACCTTTTTAGCAGTTATATTTTGGAATTCTGCCATAGGGTTGCCCAGTGTGGAATGAGACTCTGTCCTCCAGACACAGTATGAGTGCATCCCCATACAACCTATGTTCTCCTCAACCAGCATGAACACAACCTTTATTAGACAGACCACTGTACTTCTCAACCAGCATGAACACAAGATTCATTAGACAGACCATTGTCCTTCTCAACCAGCATGAACACAACCTTCATTAGACAGACCACTGTCCTTCTCAACCAGCATGAACACAACCTTCATTAGACAGACCACTGTCTTTCTCAACCAGCATGAACACAACCTTCATTAGACAGACCACTGTCCTTCTCAACCAGCATGAACACAACATACATTAGACAGACAATTGTCCTTCTCAACCAGTATGAACACAATCTTCATTAGACAGACCACTGTCCTTCTCAACCAGCATGAACACAACCTTCATTAGACAGACCACTGTCCTTTTCAACCAGGTATGAACATAACCTTAATGAGACAGACCACTGTCCTTCTCAACCAGCATCAACACAACCTTCATTAGACAGACCACTGTCCTCCTCAACCAGCATCAACACAACCTTTATTAGACAGACCACTGTCCTCCTCAACCAGCATCAACACAACCTTCATTAGACAGACCACTGTCCTTCTCAACCAGGTATGAACACAACCTTAATGAGACAGACCACTGTCCTTCTCAACCAGCATCAACACAACCTTCATTAGACAGACCACTGTCCCCAGACACTTTGTCAAATCTTCTATCCCCATTATCTTCTCAACATGAAGGCTCAATGAACAGGATACGTGAAAACCCAGCTTGGAGGACTAACAGGTTGAACAGCCCTGGGCTGCCCCAGAATTATCTACTGCTCTCTGACCCCTAGTTTTCCTCAATCGTATGCGTTGCAACTCAAACACCTGCTAAATAAATCAACATAGATATCTTAAGTCCTTTAAAAACAGCCAAGCGGAAAGCAGAAGAAGAGTCGGAACACATCAGAAAATGAGCTTGGAGATGTGAAAGAGGAAGACCCGGGGATCAGAGTGGCCAGCACTGGACTGGCGGCCAAAGGCCTTCCCTACGGCTCACATGTGTGTTCCTTTAATCTAGAACTTCTCACTGGGCAGAAGCTGCAGCTTTGTTTCTACTGGTGTCCCCTTTCAAAACATACCTTAGTTTCACACATGGACAATCCTGCCCTCCCACAGGCAAAAACAATACTCCCACAGTCCTCCACCCCCCCCCCCCGCCCCAGCCTACCCAGCCTCTCTCTCTTCCTTTTACTCTCTTTTGGCCCCAAATTCGGGGCTCAAGTGTCCCCCCCTCACCACTCTGTCTCAAGCCCAGTCTTCAGTCCTTATCTTTCCCCCTTTCTCCCACTCTCTTGCTCACTGACACTGTCACACTGTCTCACCCCCAAACTTGGGCCCCAGCTCGCCCCTAAATCCCCCCTCTCTCTCCTCTCTGACAGGCCTGGGAAAATTGTCCACTTGCCATGCTCCCACAACGCCGTTGTCCCGGCAACAGCAAACACAGCCTCTGCATCGCATCCACGGGACCAAAGAAATGGCACATTCTCGCCAAATGGAAACGTTGAGGGGGCAACTACAGGGACAAAAGAATAAATGAAATGGTCCCTCGCTCTGGGCTACTTTGTGTGTGTCTCTCTTATTTTCCTGATGAAGGAAAACTGTAAGAGCCCGAGTGTGAGCGATTTGTGTGAACGCATTACCTACATGTTAGCGACAACACAAACCGCCAACACTCATCTTCACAGGCAAACGCTCACTACCTCTAGGAAACGGCAAACGCTCAATGCCTCTACGAAACGGCAAGCTCTCAATGCCTCTAGGAAATGGCAAATGCTCAGTGCCTCTACGAAAGGGCAAGCGCTCAATGCCTCTACGAAATGGCAAATGCTCAATGCCTCTACGAAATGGCAAACGCTCAATGCCTCTAGGAAATGGCAAACGCTCAATGCCTCTACGAAACGGCAAATGCTCAGTGCCTCTAAGAAATGGCAAATGCTCAATGCCTCTACGAAACTGCAAACGCTCAATGCCTCTAGGAAATGGCAAACGCTCAGTGTCTCTATGAAACAGCAAGTGCTCAATGCCTCTACGAAATGGCAAATGCTCAATGCCTCTACGAAACGGCAAATGCTCAATGCCTCTATGAAACAGCAAACGCTCAATGCCTCTAGGAAACGGCAAACGCTCAATGCCTCTAGGAAACGGCAAATGCTCAGTGCCTCTACGAAACAGCAAACGCTTAATGACTCTTCGAAACGGCAAATGCTCAATGCCTCTATGAAACGGCAGACGCTCAATGCCTCTATCAAATGGCAAACGCTCAATGCCTCTACGAAATGGCGAACGCTCAATGCCTCTACGAAATGGCGAACGCTCAATGCCTCTATGAAACGGCAAATGCCTCTACGAAAGATTCCTTCTCTTAGAAAATGTCACTGAAAACTGTCTATACTAAAGACCTTCACAAACTGCTCAATATTTTTGATATACATGCATTTTAAAAATCAAATATTTAATTGTCAGCTATTTCCTACTCCAGCATGGACACCTACTGCAAACCCATGTAATCAATGAGAACTCCTGTACATGTAAACAGATGTACTGGCCGCTCTTTGATAAGCCTTAATGATGTAATGGGAACTGGACTGAGGTCAGCCGTATGCCAATGAGCCCAGTCAGCTGGCTCTGCCAACAGGCTTCTCCCCATCACCCCGCCCGCTCCGTCAATCGGCCATTGTGTGCCCCCCATGGAATTCCGGGAAACAATATGGCTTTGAAGGAGGAGACGGAGGTTAATTTCTGCCCTTTATTTGTGTGAAGCAGAGCAGGATGGAGCCTCATCACAAGTCCCACATTGCTGATTAGCAACAGCTGACAGTCCCCGACCAACATAGCAGAAGCCATCTTTTCTGCTCGAGCTCCTTCCCTTGCTGGGGCTCCCAGTACAGTACAAAGAGTTGACTGTGCCCCTGCCAGGATGGGGAAGCCAGGCGGTACTCAGCAATAGGTACAGAGCCTCACGGGAGGCCGAGTTCTCCGCAGCCCATGTAACCTGTGCAACCTGAGGTCATTTATGGGCGCTGACTTTTACCCCCTTTTCCTATTGGCCAGTTCATCTGTTCGTCAAGCTGGGCAGACCTGTGATGGAGTCACGGGAGCGGCTTAAAATGCAACCACCTCCAACGCCTCATTCACGGGCCTCACTCCTCCACAACTAAATGGCTGATCTGAGGTACAAACTAACAACTGATTTATAAACACTATAAACATCTATTTTGTCAGTAGGGCATAAAGGTGCCTTGCAACAACCAGAGACACCTCCCAACACCACCTCTGAAACAATCAGTCAGTCGGTTATTTAGCGAGTGTTACTTGACAACAGCAAAAAGCCAAACGAGCAGATGTAAGGTGAACCAGGTGGCAGGAGCCTGAGACACAAATGCATATTCCCTATCAGCACCATTCATGCAGTTTGTTCATTCTGAGAACCTAAATAAATGTGCACAGACAACAAGGCCATTGTTGTGCCACGCAGGAGCAGGCAATGGGTGTGAGGGGCACTGCTTCAGTGGGAGACAGCATGTGACAGGTCTCCATTGTGACCCTAACGAGGCCCTGACGATGACGTCACCCCCCCTCCCTGCTGGATAGTGCGTCTTTTCATCATGCCAGTGCCGCCCGGCAATCGTTCCGTGCCTTCTCACTTACCTGGCCTCCACATCACACTCCCTGGCCTGCACATCACACTCCTTACTCTTTTTACTTTTTCAAATTTGACACGTTTCTCGAAAGGTTCTTATGTGCTGCCTGTGGTTATTTCATGATCCATTTTATGACATGATAATCTATAGAAAGTTCATAGCTACTTCTGGAAGCATTAACCAGCTTGTGGAGGACCTCTAGGAGTTAACTAACCCACTCCTGGACCTCAGGTGGACTCAACAACCATGCCTCTGTAAAAGAGAATAGCAAAGGGCACGAGAATGCAAACGATGAGGCACAACCACTTGGATTGGCCCAGCCCACTGACAAATGGCTAATTACTGAGACTCTGGGGAAGGCTTACTTCAAAGAACCTGGGATCTGCAATGTACTGCAGTCGACTCAGAAGAGGGAAATTCCTCAGTGGCCTAAAAGCTGCCATCCTCTCCAATCAGTCCATGGGGAGTCAAAGACACACAGAGCAGCAAACATGGCGGTCTGAGTCAAATGCTCAGTGGTTACACACTGAAACACTCGGCTATCCATACAGGTGCGTGTCACCAGCACGCCACGCTTCTGCCAAAGTATACAAATGAAAGACATTCATGAGAGGTCCCGACACGGCCCTAAAGCCCTCCCATCTGCAGCCTTAAAAGCTGCCTGCAGAAGCCCTCCCGGGATGTAACCAAGTACACTTGAGAAAACAGTGACTTTTTGTGACAGATTCCCTGAATGGGGGAAAATCTCTGGGGTGTTTGTAGAAATTCAACCCAGTCGAACGGGATGAAACTCGCTCGACAATTGCACATGAGAGCTGATGGCGCGAACCGTTTTCTTTTCTTCATAAAAGTAAGAAGTGGTGATGTGATTACGTTCTCATTGTGTTTGACAATTTGATATTCCTGAGAGATTCGGTGTCTATTGTCTGAAGTGAGTTTTATCTCCTGACGGAGATAAAGAGAGTTCGGCGAGCTTGCTCCCAGTTCATCTCGGTTATAGAGGTGTCAGTGCTTGAAGGAGGCTTTCAAACCTTTGGCTACGCTCAGTGGCCACATGTTGAATCACTGATTCCTGAGCACTTCTCTCTCAAGTCACAGAACAGCATGACACAGTCTTTGAGCCTGGAAGGTAACCCTGAAATCCAGGGTACAAGTAACTTAACAGCTAGACCAGTAGAGGGAGAAGCAGCCAATGAGCATACCTGTAATGAGGCTCGAGACCAGCAGGGGGAGCACGAGCATCTGCAGCATCCGCATGAGCAGCTCACCAGGGAAGGAGAAGTACTTAATTTCACGGTATGACATCTTGTATGGACGCAGGGCAAAACCCAGCATTATGCCTGAAAAACACAGAGCCCAGCATGTACACTTTAATGCTTGGTTTCCACCAGATACACGACACATTAAACATTTCTTCGTTCTCTTAAATTAACTGTGAACTACAGAACTTCAAATATGGTTCAGCCTTCTGGGAAAGAAGTGTGTTTATGTGGCTGGTAAGATAGACATCTTTCAAAAATCAGCAGCCACTCCACCTGTCCCTACATGGGCCCTCTGTCTACTCTCTGTTTGCATGTCAGTTAGGAACGTTTCAGTGTGTAACCACTCAGTCCTACATGCCTGTGCTGACATGACTGTGCTGTGCATCAGGTAACACTACCCAAACCCAGAAGCACTTTGTAGAAGCAGCAGCCAGCCTATGAGGCTCCAGATGCCAATTGCAGTAAAACACAGTCGTCCTTTCCAGGGGCCCCACAAACGCATATTATCTTAGGCCCCCAACCCAAACCAATCACATTATGCTGCAGTTTTTCTAGGGCTCCTGTCAGTACTTTTGTCGTAGTTGTCAGGAGACACCTGAGTATTATCCAGAATAATAGCTGGGCCTAGTGCATAAATAAGCTTTCAAATCATTCAGCTCTGGTCAGGGCTGTAGCCAGGATTTTTAAAATACTCAGGTCCAAAGTGTTAGCCCTTTCTACTTGTGCCCCTTAAGGGATCATAGTTATTGAAGTTGCAGAATAAATAATGAGGATTTGACTATCAGTGGTAGGTAAGGGCCTGCCGCTGGTCTGGGGGCTACTCCTGGTGTGAACTTGTAGCTCCAAACATTCTGCTCCAAACAATCGTGTGTGTTTGTTTGTTTGGGCAGTGAAATGCCGGCATCTGTCTCCCTCTCTGGTTCATGTCGCTGTAGTTGATTGGCTGTCACTTAAATTAAAACATGCTCAATTTTCACCAGTTTTTGAAGTAGTTTACATTATGGGTCCAACAGCAGCCCCCCCCCCCCCCCCCCCCCCCCCCCCCCCCCCACCACCACCCCACCCACGCCACGCCCCACACCGCAAGTTTTCACAAATGTGTTAGGTTCTCCAGCTCTTCCTTCTTCCTTATTGCCTCTTGCTTTATACGGTACAGTGTCCTGTTAGTCATGTGGTACGTCCTGTAGAAATGATTTGCACCTACCGATAATGACAGCGGCAACGGTGAAGATGACAAAAGCATTTCTTCGGAAGAAGCTCTTGACATCATCCTTGGTGATGTCCTCCACCTTCTTCTTCGCCTTCAGAGAGCGCAGGTGAATGCCCTCCCGGATCTGCTGGACCCGGCTCCGAGAGCGAGGGTTCTCCCCGTTACTCTGGGTCATGGCTGCTGATGGTGCTGCTCACTCCACCTGAACTTCCTGTTGGCTTGGTTCCCCCCTCCCAGTTTCGAAGGGGACCTCACTGGGGAGGATAGCAGAGGGACAGGAGTCATGCATGGCCCCCTATGCTAGAGTCAGGGCAGCTATGGGGTGAGAGAAGTTCTGCACAAGGAACAGAGGTGGAAAGTTCAGGTCCTGCAAGTAAAAATCCAGACCAAGATTTTGTTTCACCCATCCAGCTGAGTGCTCTGTGACTGTGACTCTGTGACTGTGACTCTGTGATGGTGACTCTTTATACTCAGCACGTTGGTTGAAACAAAATATTGGTCTGGATTTTTACTTTCTGGACCTGAACTTTCCATCTTTGACAAGGAAGACAGAATCCTGGTAAAACCCAGACATCATTTCCTACTGGAATAACTCAAGAAATCAGGTCAAAAAACAAATACAAATCCAGCATTCAGACAGTGGACCCAGGATGCATCTGAGAAATGCCAGAATGCATTTGAGCATGAAGCTCTGGTGTTATGTTCATATGCTCCATGTCCAGACAACATAAATGCTATAGGTTTGAGTCAGTGATGATTAATGACACAGTTCATGCCTTATGTTTGCATCACCTACTGCATTTAAGGCAGCAAGTTGTGCAAATTAAGGAACAGATTAGGGTGCTCTACCTGTCTTCTGGTAATTCTGCCTGATTTCTCACGAATCAAGGCGACCTTGTGAACTCTTGCTAAAACCTTTTACATCTTCCACTCCAACAGCCGCAGGTGTGGATACTGAGCTGAGGGATACCCCAGGGGGGATTTAATTCTAGAATGACTATGAGGACATATTCCAAAACCTTACACCCAAAGAAACGTAACTTGTCTTGTGCAAAACCTGCAGAAGTGCTTTCCCGCTGAAAGGTCTGATAGCAAACAACAACTTAGTGGAAATGCAGTCGCATGTCGCAAACGTCTAAGCCACAAGGCCAATCCAGAAAAACTCCCTGGTAGTATGCATAGCAGAGCCCTCACCGTGTCACCCCGAGCTGGAAAAGTAAGAGAAGGTGCTGACAGACCTTTAGCGCTCAAAGGGCTGCTCTTCCCAGATGTCTCCCTTTCCTGTCAAAGTTGAAGGCTCTTCTCTCCACAGAGGAAAAGTCCCGTCACACAGTCACCGAGTTAACTAGCCCAGCAGATACGAGGAGGGAGCGAAGCGGCCAGGGACGGACCGGTAGGCGGGGAGAGCCTCAGAAAGACTGAGGACGACTCTCATGCTGCAGACCCACAGAGAAGTAGGAGGAGACTGCCAGCTCAGCTCTGGGGAGGGATGAAAGGAGAAGCCCGTCCCCTTGGACAGAGGGGCCCAGGAAATAAGGAGGACTGGGGAAAATGTGGACTTGTTCTCTCCCCAGTCTCAACCTGCTTTCACAATGTCGATTTGGCTTCATCAGAAATGCAAATCCGGGTTTCCGGGATGTACGAGACCAGGGCTGCTTCGTACTGGTGTGTACTGGGGTGCACTGACATAGGGACACGCAGAAATACATTAGAATTAGGCAAGGAGAGCCAGGAAGTACAGCATATAGGAGCCACTTTCATGGTCATGAAGAATTAAAATAATTCTGGGCAAAGACTTGCTGGTGGATTGACCCACCAGACTTAAAGGACAGTCGCGAAAATGACCAAACGAGACAAAAGGTTTGCAGCTTTTTCGTGTTTCTGCCTCTGTCTCCCCTTTTTTCCAGCACAATGTGATCAGCACTCTTATAACACAAGTAAAGCGTAATTTGGGCTGGGGTGGGGGTCTAAAGGAGTAATGAAAGGGTCTTTGTTGGGAAAAGAAAAAAGCAGCAGTGAGAGAACGTTTAATAAGTGTACCTCAGCTCCGAAAATGTGGTCAAAAGGCTCCAAACAAACCATGAAAAAGTGCACTTCTCAAAGAACACAGAGACGTCATCTTAAGGTGTTAGAAAGGGTGTTTTTAAGAAGCAGCCGCCCGAAATGTGCTTATCTATCTGATCTTTCAGTTCGCACGCCTGTTCACATTTGAGGTCTCATGGCCTGTATATGGAAGACTGGAAAGTTGTAGGTAAAAGTAGAATACCAGGGCTGCAGATCTCAGAAAGATGCGACGGGCCTCCTTCACTTGCTGCAATGTACTGGAGGAAGTGAACAAGCATAATATAATGCATACAACTGAAGTCTAGGTCGGTAAAGGAAAAATCTCCATAGGTTAAACAGAGCCAGCTGTACACATCTGCTGGGGTAACAGTTCCTAGCATTGTGCTGCTGAGACACAGGTGTTAATAGGCCAGCTGTACACATCTGCTGGGGTAACAGTTCCTAGCATTGTGCCGCTGAGACACAGGTGTTAATAGGCCAGCTGTACACATCTGCTGGGGTAACAGTTCCTAGCATTGTGCCGCTGAGACACAGGGTGTTAATAGGCAGTACTGCCTTAATTCCGTCATTAGATTTTGATTTTTATTTATTTATTTTTATTTTTATATCTAACTTTACTGTAATTGCACAGAATTGTTATTCTTTTCCTTATGGTAACGGCACACAATTGTTATTATTGTTATTTTCTTGATATTTTCCTTTGTATGTTTTTCAAGTATATATGTGTGTGTGAATGTCATAGGTGTGTGTGCCTATGTGTGTGTGAATGTCATAGGTGTGTGTGCCTATGTGTGTGTGAATGTCATAGGTGTGTGTGCCTATGTGAGTGTATGCTGTGTATAAGCTACAGGACACCTAAATTTCCTTCGGGATAAATAAAGTATCTATCTATCTATCTATCCATCCATTTATTCATCTATCTATCTATCTATCTATCTATCTAGATGTAGGGAATTTCTAATCTGTCCCACCTGTGCACTATGGAACTGTGATCGGGCTATGGGAAAGGGGAACATTAACTGAGGGTTGGAGATTCAGACCAAATTTCATTTGGAAAAAGAAACCTGGAGATCCATTGGTCTCATTCACCTACATGCTTGTAAAAATGCCCTCCATAGGGTGATGTCTAACTCAGTGGGTTAGGAGGCTGTGTCTGTGCTCAGAAGGTCACTGGCTCAAATCCCAGCATTAGCAGGGTGATTTCCCCATTAGGCCCTTAATCCTCCAGAGATTGCCTACCCCTGCTGTCTCAAAACATGCATATCGATTTGAATAAATGCATCTACTAAATATAATGTTCCTTCCATGTCTTGTCTGGTTCAGTCTCCATATGGTTTTGTAGTGCATGAAGGACTACTTAATACCAGAGAATGGCTTTTAAATGGGAGCTTGCTTTTAGCAGAAGACTCCAAATGAACAGAGAACCTGGGGTCTGACTGGATGACAGACATGCTCATTTTCTCCCCAGCCCAATAGCACTCCGTACCCATCAATTTAGCCTGTTGCTGCCTGGATCCCGGGTGAAGGACCCTGATGCAGGGTTGTGGACCTGGGGGATTGTATCGAGAGCTTCCCCATCCCCGTTCCCTGGCTCTGCTGCCTGGCTAGGACCTGCCATTCTTAGGCCCATGGAATGTGCTTGGATTTTCCCAACCAAGTGAAATCACAGACATTGCCAGGCTTGAATGACTAATTTGTGCTATAGAATTTTCTTCTAATTCCCCCCCCAGCATCCCAGGCTGCTCTTACTCTCTAGCAAACACGGGGAGGACCTGCACAAAAGGGCTTTTAAGCTTTTTTCTCTGGTTACTTTACATGTGAGCAGAAGATAGTTTGTGGCAGACAAACAGTTCCTGAGTACTAATTTGCTGTGAGAATAAGCGGAGAGCAGCAGCTCCCAGCCTCAGCCTGAGAAAGTGTGGATCACTTTCAGCACCTATTCAGCCAGCTAGGCAGAGAGTGTGAGGGCGAAGACGTACAAAGGCATGGCCATTTAAAGACCCCCAACTCTCTCGGAAAACATCTTGGCAAATACTCTCACAAGAGATCATTCCAAGTTATAGTGGGAAAAAACTTTTGCTTTTAAATCTTACATGTAACGATTGTATCTTGGTCGCTGGATAATTCTAGCTAGAAGTTCAGTCCCTAAAGATAAATGTTTTTATTCGTGTGTAACTGCACACACCCATGCTGGGCTCTCTCATCTTCTATGCCCCAGGTCCCAGGTGTGGCTCAGACGAACGTACAAACCAAGCAGTCTCTTTACCACCCCACACATTTAAGCCATGCATCATCGTGCGGCTATAAAAATGATGCTGTGGGCTCTGTGCAAGACTGCAATCAGCTGCATTGATGAAGACAATACCGAAAGTGGTCCTTTTCATCTTCCTGCCAGAATTCTGTAAATGGAGGCTTGGTGCAGACGTTCACGCAGCCTCCTCTTTGGCTCATAATCTTCAAATAATTTTCCAAATTTGCACAAGTGGAAAAACAAATCTGCCAGGTCTCTGTGAATAGCTCAGTTGCGAATAACATTTTAAACCTAATAAGTTTAGAATAACTGACACTGTTTAAAAAGCCTAGAGCTAATACAGCAATTTCTGCAGTCAGGAGTTAAGATTTGGCAGGGCCTGGTGTAATAATTACAAAGTGAACTTTCACATTTATTGGATGAAGTTGAAAACAGATGCCAGGGAAATGTTGCCTATGGTGAAATATTTCTCATATGTGTTGTTGTCAGTCTTATCTTGTCTGGCAGATTCTCTTCATTATAACGAGGCTAGTTAGCCAGCCACAGCAAGCTAAGCAAAGAAAGACTGAGTCTGACATGAAATGCAGAGCGGCTCACAACCGCTATAAGACAGGGGGGCATACGAGAGACAAGTCATGGTCTTTAAAGCAGTGAACCCTTCAGAAAAATGGGAAATGGGAGGGGGGTGGGTGGAGGAGGGCCTACTGGCATCCAGAGCAGGGGAGAACGAGGGGGAGCAGACCTAAAGGTCTTTAATGACCAGATGTGATGGTGAGAGGAGCGTGTATGGTGTAAGACGTCTGCTCAGGAACGGCTCTTCCCCCGCCCTTCAAGGGACACCCAGCTGCTTCTGCTTCAGGAGAGCCTTTGAGTGCAGAACTGCAGGACAAAACATTAGTGCACAGTGCACTTTTTTACGAGCATTTTTCCTCAAGCATTTGGAGGCATTCTTCAGGCCTGCACCTGGCCCCGAGTTCTCCACAGTCCTTCAGTCCAATCCCAAGCAGACACTCAGTTTCCTTTCATTACAGAATGATGAAAACACGGCTGGCCAACCTTGGTCTGGTCTCTTCAGTCCTGCCTGTCCCGCTGCACTTGTCCTCCGTTGTGTTCATATCTCTTGCTAGTTGCATTGTTGTTAGTGTTTATCTTTGGGCAGATGAGTGAAGAGACTTTGGGCCAATTGGGCCTGCAATTAGCAATGATGACATCATGATACAAGTGAGGAGTGGGATGGAAGTGGAACATCAGGAGACATGGGCAGAACACCGGCACGTCTTCAGAAAAGGTGGACTTCCCCCTGGGACACGGTCGGCTCCCATGGAGCTCTGTCCAGACTGCTCACAGCTTCTGGGATTCTGTCCTCTTGATCTGCAGCTGTTTTATGTGAGCATGGTCTTAGAAGCACCGCACTTCATTTCCTGGCTGGAGGGGTAAGCTAGGGGTCCGACCCTACCCCCCTTCTCATGATGTGTCGAATTAAGGGGTCACATACCGGGGACCACTGTTTGTCCTCAGTCAAGACCAGCAGGAATCCCATTTTAGGAAGGAGCCATCTTGCACGCAGATGTCCTAAAATGGCAGCACGTTACTGTCGAGGGAAAGTGTGAAGCTGAGCAGTGCATTTAGCACTAGCGGTCATGTGTGTGTGTGTGTGGTTGGGGGGGGGGGGGGGGGGTGCTTCCCCCTCCTCTCATGATCTTTGGTGCCGGAGGCGACGGGGGTGCCCAACGGAACTGCTGTTTGTGGTTATCTTTGGCAGAAAGCGCGGC
>JAODKM010000108.1:20162782-20177298 GCA_026780845.1 Petrocephalus sullivani
GGCAGGGCAGGGAGGTCCGTACGCCCTTGTTTTCAGTAATGTACTTTTTTATTTTTTTTTTTTTTTTTTTATTTTTTTTCAAATTTTGTTGTTTTTGTTTGGGGGTGGGGGGGAGAGGGGGGGGGGGGGGGTTATTATGTAAAGCACTTTGTGTACAATTGTGTTTGTATGAAAAGTGATATAGTAACAATGTCGGATTTACTTCATTATTGATTGATTGATGGATTGATTCTCATGTCATTTCTGTACACAAAACCAGGTTAAAAATGAATTAATAAAAAATTCTGAAAATATGGTTTTACATCACACGGAAAATGCAACTACAGTATTATTTTTTAAATTAATTCATTTAATTAATACTTTTATGATTTCCCATTAAAAAAACGGCTATCATATTAATATCTTTGGCTGCATGCTCTGATTTCAACAGATTCAGATCTTAGTCAATCACGGACAATTAAAATACTTAATTTGCTTTCCGTCCACAAACATATAGTTCCAAATGCCTCCACTATTATCCTGCATGTATCAAACGAAAACCTTATTTGCGCCATAACATGAGTGCAACGCAAGTGTAGCACCGCCCTGTGGTGCGGATGGGAATGTGCGTGTGTTAAACCACACACTTGAGTTTCCATGAATGACGTTCGTTTGTTGATTTATTTATTCATCTATCTATCATATATTGGCGATATAAAATTACAACTAGCAAAATTAAGGACGATTAGTGAATGTCACAGATTTTATAAAATAAAAATAAAATATGCTTAAATATCTTCCGGTCTAAAGTGTGCCCCGCGTTGTCTGGGACAGATGCGAGTCCCCCGGTGGTGGGCCGGTGTATGTTTGCATGTTTAAAACTGCTTCACTGAAAAATATACTGAAATATGTAGAATCCGGCTGACGGCCGTAAACACGTGCATTGCATTTCAATACATACATTATGAACGAATTAACAAGACGCATAAGTCATTCGAATTAGCCACTTTCTATATCTTCCGTATTAGTGTTCAATTACAATCGTTTGCGACATTTTTAAGCAGCAGAAAATCGTTATTTAAGAACCGATGTGAGCGGCGGCTTGGTAGCTCCGTCGCAGCAGTGCTTACAGTCTTACTCTATCTTTACTTAACTATATGATCTACAGATAGGGGCGGTTTTCAGGGGGCATGACGAGCCGCCCCCGCGGTCCCCCTATAAATAAATAACATCGGTTTTCAAAATATTATTTTACACCTTAATGCTGGCAATCTAATGGAAGTAATACTTGGAGGACATTAATTAAGGTCAAATGCATGTGCCCACCCCCCCGATGAAAGGCAGAGGTGTCAATTTCAGGTCCAGAAAGTAAAGATCCAGACCAGGATTTTGTTTCAACCAACTAGTTGAGCTACTTTGTGACTGTGACTCTTTATGCGCAACTGATTGGTTGAAACAAAATCCTGGTCTGGATTTTTACTTTCTGGACCTGAAATTGACACCTCTGATGAAATTATCTTGAACCCCTAGTGTGTAAACACAGGGTCAGTGTTCTTTATAGGTAGGCCTTGGCCTGGATGGAGCTTCCGAAGGGGAAGACTGTAGAAGGGAATTAATCCGGGTCCTAATAGTTTCCCTGTGGACGAGCTGCAGTCACAACACCGTCATTAGCTTGCAGAGCAACCGGAAAAGCACCCAAGGACAAGCCCATACAGGACTCCTGTCCTTACAGAGCAGGAATGTCTTTCCAAGCTCAGGTTCCTTTCTTGGAGATCATTATAATACATTTAACTTCCTGCGTTCTTTAAAATGGAGGCGTCACAAAGTACATAAAACAGTCAAATGCTGCCGGAGTCATTAAGGCGGGGAGCGTTACGTGAGCGTCGGGCTGTCATTAGAAACCCTGCATCCGCTTTTTTGTATCAGTTATTTCTGGCTTTATTATTTTGTTGGCCTGAAGCCGAAAGAGTCACCGAGCGTCCAATTAAATTCACAACGCTTCTGTCCTTCCCCAATTTAACCCCCTTCCGCGTAAACCACCGCGCTTTCTGGCACATTAACAGGTTTCCCCCTTTGAAAGGCTCTTTCATGCGGCCAAATAAGTGAGTTTCTACATCCTTAGAGCTCTATTTAGAAATGCGGCATCACAAAGCCCGAAGAGCAGCTTAACGCCCAGCGATAAACAACACATTCTTTTTAAAGGTGGTCTGACATGCGGCTCAGATTTATTGTCCGTGTTTATTGCATTTACGTGCCCCAATAACAGTGGTCAACAAATTTACTTACTTTTTGTTTCACAAATCAAAATAGGTGAATCTTACAGCATTGTTTGTGCTGAATTCAGATGTCAGAACAGAATCACACAAGGATAACTAGTGACTATGGGCGAGAGCAAAATTCTAAACACATTTCTTAAATCAGCATTAAAAAGTACATAAAAGACAACCATTAGTTTTATACTCAATTTTTTGTTGACCGGTGTTATTAGAGATACCAGTTTTAAATGTGTCATAGTAATTATGACAAAATTTTGGGTTTCTCAAAAACTTTGTGTGATGTGAAAAATTAGAAGTTATTCGCAAAATCTGCGTGCCACACAAAAATTATAAAGGAAACAAAAAACCTCGTAAACCGAAGTGTAACCTTCCTTCTCCCAGAGGCCTGCTTACTTTCACCAGTAGGTGGCAGAATGTCACCGGGTTGATTCGCTTCAGGTTAGTTGTGGCTTTAAAATCCCAGCTATTTGTGTTAAAGCACCGATAGACAGGAAAGAAACTAAACTTAACTGCACAATATCTCTGATTGGCGAGTTTTTTTTAAGCTCACGGTTTTATTTTGTTTGTGGTACTTCTAAGTAATTGCAGTACGCAACGTAAATTTGCATTGTGAATAAGGTTATATCATAGTTATATCATAATTGGTTCAGATACTGGGAGTGGACTCAGATCCGGCTGATGGGTCATTGCTTACCTTTCTGGTACCGTCTCTCGGGCTTAGCAGGTAGAGGGTTTATTGGTAACACCCGCAAGTGTTCTGGTAATAACTGAAGATGAAATGCATCCTTACAGTAATATGTGTTTGCTGTACTTTTAAAGGAGCACCAAGCAGAACGATCCTCATGAGAACCTGGTTGTAGCACATTAGAGGTAGATGCTGTACAATGCTAACGGGAACTGTTCGCACTTTCAGAAATAGCATCGTTAGTTACTGCAAAGTCCACACCGAAATGCATTTGTGTCACTAGTTTCTGGATATTTTGATACTTTTAGCAGTGTTGTGTTCGAGTCCACAAATACCAATCGGGTCAGAGTCAAGATTCCGGGGGTGGGCGGTCCGAGACGAGAGCGAGTCCAAGTCCAATTCTAGACCATTAATCTAAATTGAACACTAAACAAATACCTCATTTTCTCAGTTCTTTTATTTGAAATGATCAACCAAGAAGTAAACGTTTTGTCAAACAGAAAGGTAACAGGAAAACACCTGTACTGCATCCTGTACTAATTTTTAATTTCATTGTAACATGATGGTATCCTGCGGAACACATTAAATTGGTTATGGAACTGGACATGATGAGACGGTGAGTTAACTGTAGGTGGCTGCATAATCTTGGGGTTGCAGTTACAGCTGCATACAAGTGGTATGGACTTGGGCTTGGGAAGGTTGTTCGAGTCATGAGTATTTGTGTCCAAGTGAAGACTGAGTAAAAATTCAGCCAAGTGTGTGACAAGACTGAATCCATTCATATGTGGGCTTGAAACCAGACTCAAGTCTACATTTGAAGAGGACACAGCAGCACCAAATATACAAGGAGTCCAAGAATGTGCCAAAAGTATATAAAAAAGTATGTATCTGTATGGTGAACTGACTGTAGCCACAGAAGGACATTAAAAATCATTGACGTTTTAAATGAAAAATGTTGTTTCATGAAAATGTATTTTCTGAAGGGCTCACAGACAGACATGCACTTTTGCACGCACGCACGCACGCCCATACATTCCACATGTTTACTATAAGTAAGGAGGCTTTTTTTCCTTTATTATAAGTAAGGAGCCTCCTTTGTATTAGTAAGGAGGCTTTGTCCCTGTGTGGCCACAGTGGAAAATTCCGCATGACCTCACTGAGCATGCTCAGGACTCACCCCTACTGAGCATGCTCAGACTCTAGCTCAGGCCTCTTCCAGTCTTCCAGCTGTGTGGTGTCACATGACCACATCTTGGCAGGGTGCCACACGTGGCGCAGGCAGACAGATATACCTACACATGATGTACACGTGTGCAATATTTAAAATTTTGTCTGGTACCAGACAGAACTACAGTACATCATCAGACATACCATGTGGTCTGGTCACCAGCATGAGAAACATTATTGTCAGTAAACATTCAGAAGAGGGCTGAGGTCTTGTGTACTTCTGTACATGGATGAGGAGAAGCAGGGAATCTAACTTATGCCTTTCAGCAAACATACAGCGCTCACAGAAGTCTTGGGACACTTGCTTAATTAAAGGTTTTAAGTTTGAAGTTGAAGTTTATTATCATATGTACAAAGTACAGGGTACAGAGCACAATGAAATGGTTACTTGAGTGCTATCTTCGCAGCAGAACATAAGGACATGAAGAGAAACATAAGACATAAAAGACAATCAGTGCAGCAAACATAAAGTGCAGTGTAAGTGTAACCATAAAGTGCAGTGGAAAGTGATATCGTGCAACGAAAAACATGTGCTACAGTCTTTCATGGAAGCGAATATATTGCATAGGGAGGAAGAGAAGACCAGTTACTGTGTGTTGAACAGTCTGATAGCTGGGGTAAAAACTTCTTCTGAATCGTGCTGGGCATGAGTAGATTGTCTTGAGTCTCCTGCCGGATGGCAGGAAGGTAAAAAGTGGCAATGCAGGGTGGCTGGGGTCCTTCATGATGCACTTAGTTTTATTGTAACAGCATGTGGTGTAAATGTCAGATATTGCAGGGAGCGGTGTGCCTATGATCCTCTGAGTCGTTTTCACCACTCACTGCAGAGCCCTCTTGTCCTGAGCAGTGCAGGTGCCGAAACAAGACGCAACACTCCCCGTGAGGATGGACTCCACAGCACACCTGTAGAAACTAGTGAGGACGGGGTGGACAGCCTAGCCTTTTTCAGGCGTCTGAGGAAGTGAAGTCGTTGGTGGCCTTTCTTGGTGACATTTGCTCTGTGTTCTGAGGACTTGAGGTTGGCATTGAGGGTGACCCCGAGAAACCTGAAGCTGCTGACCCTCTCCACAGCATCTCCTCCGATGTAAATGGGGAGATGAGCCGCATCCCAGCCCCAGTAGCTTCTTGATCAGTTTGGAGGGTATAACCGTGTTAAATGCGGAGCTGAAATCCACAAACAACAGTCTGGCATAGCAGTTCTTATTCTCCAGGTGAGCCAGGGTGGTGTGAATGGTGTGTGAGATGGCGTCTTCAGTGGATCTGTTGTGACGATATGCAAATTGCAGGGGGTCCAGAGTGGTCGGTATGGAGCTCTTGATGTGTCCCATTACCAGTCTCTCAAAGCACTTCATTGCAAAAAATATTTATATTACAAATGCATTGGTTATATAACATCAAAATCATTATTTTTGCATTTACTTCATGCTTTTACAACAAATATCACATTCGAAACAGCCAGTAGTTTTAAGAAAACGTTAATTTTACATAGTACTAAACTGAAACCCAAATTATAGTTCTAAGAGAGCTGTTCTAAATTTTAAAAATCCATTGATAAGCAGTCTCTCTCAGTGCTTTTTAATTAGTAACGCCTTTGCAATAACATAAAACACCAAAGATTTGTGTTTAGTATCCCTTTGGGAGCCACTGACTAGAACTGCAATTAATGGCAAAATGGCCAGAACTGAACTGAATGAGTCATTCAATACAATTATGCCAATAAGATGAAAATGTGCAGATATGTTCAATATTGATTGTCAATGGACTTTTGTTATGAACCCAATAAATTTGCAACATTTTTATAGAAGTAAGCAAGTGTCCCAATACTTTCTGTGACCACTGTATTTACCATATTTTTTCCACCTTATGGTACATCTCTCATCCATGCAGGTCTTCATCCAGTCGCCCTGTCCACACCTACACTGCCCACAGACCATCTATCGACAGTGAAAGGCATGATCACCCTTCCAGATCAGCATTGCTTTGGTAGGAAAGAGCGTACAGCTAGTTATCAGGTCTGGGAGTAATAAATATTCGTGGGTAAACTTCCTGCCATGAACGTGCGAACCCTGGTGAAAGGACCAATGTGCATATGACGTACACATGCTAAGTTCACTACAATTAATTCCACCTGAATCTAATAATCAGTAAGGAGTCATTCAAAGTTATGGGCGAAACGAGAAGTAGCACTGAAACGGCAGACAGATGAAATCTGGAAAAGACACGAGAAATCCTTGGCAGCCTTACTATAGAGGAGGCACGGACTGGTGCCTGCTGGGGCGCGTGAGAGGTGTCCGTGCGCGAGCCCACGTCTCCAAGCTGCGCTTCCAAATCGGGAAGGCACAGCACACAGTCCACTTTCTACCCATTCATTTCTACGTCTCCTGTCAAAGAGCATCGAACAGATACATTACAAAATATTACTGGATTTGCAGATTTTATTAAGTTTATCACATTCTTATGCTGTAGATCGACGACCTCAAGGATCGTTCAGGATTTTCATTCACTTTTTACAGTTACTGTACCTTATCACAGTGTCTTTCATCAGTCGCTGTTTTTTGTGTGAATATGAGAGATAACGAACTTTGTTCGGGCACTGATGGCGCAGTCTGCCCTAATACTGCGTTTCCAGGCTCCGCTCCGAAGCGCACACACCCATCTGCTTCTGCTTGGATAAACGAGTTTCTGCCGAGGCGATCCTGCGGAGTCCCCGCCGCTGGCATGCATGTGGACGGGCACGTCGCCGCGTGCAGAGGTACGACTACACTGCGACTTTTTCGGCTTTGCTCACCTGTCACTTGAGATCCATACAGAAGGACTTGGATGGCGATGGTGTAATACGTGACACCCAGGACAATTTAGACTAATTATGCTAACAATTAGCTGTTGGATTTTTCTTTTGGACCCTGGGGGTTACACTAGCAATAAGCGCTTTAATTTCCATTGAGTAGTTTCGTTGCCTTGCTTGTAATCGTCATGCACTTTTATCTCATTAAAAGTTAGGCGTGCGTGCGATTCTTGCTGATGAGGTATTTGCATATAAGCACCTTTTCTGTTTCAAAAGGATTTTGCAACCGCTAGAATTCTATAAAAAAAGGACAAGGTATAGCCGACCATCGAGCTGGCTTTGGACGAGGGAAGCTGGCTGGTTGCCGTTTGATGACTCGGAATTTGAGCTATGCCTCATGGAGTTTCTGCCTGTCAAGGTAGACTGTGATGCAGCATTTGGCTTCTGGACGTTATGTGTCCTATATGAGGTTCAGCAATTTAACGAGTTATCTATGTATCTGTGTACACATGCTTTTCAATGCCTGCTTGAGGATCAGCTGTTTTTGCCCCATTAAATGTGCCCAGCAGAGACAGTAAGCCATCCAGACTGCTAATCTGCACGGGCTGCTGGAGAGAGATCTTAGAGTGTCTGCTAACTTCCCTTTCCAAATTCCCAAATTCTTTGGAATGGAAATGCCAAAATGCATTTTGTTCAAGTGAAACACTGTAGTGAATATGGCTGTCAGAAGCAATGTTCACTCCACTTCCCTCTCTAGAACCTGGCCCATGCTTGTCAGTCCTTGCAGAGTTACGTTCCACAGATTCCTGCGTCCGTAGAGTGTCATCTGGCACTGAGCAGTGACAGTGACAGACAGTCATGTACACCCCCACCAACTGTAACTGACCCGCTTTGAAGGAGGGGAGGGGCCCTCACAGACTATATTTGACCTACATTTGAGGAGGGGTCCCAGCCGGTCTGAGCAGGAGACAGACCTGGGGTGGGGGGGCGGGGGGCACACTGGTGGGGCCAGTAGACTGTAAGTGAGAGCCAGATGTGTGGTCCGTTTACTGTAAGCATCCCTACTCCCTGTAGATGTGTAAAGGTTCAGTCTCTACGTTTTCCTGAGGGAGTTTTGTATTGTTCAGTTACGTGACTTTGCCTGTGTTATTGCCTAGTGCAGGATATGGGGTAGGCCTTCTGTGCAGAGCTCTCAGACTCCTCCCACCTCTCAAACAGGTATATTACTGGTCTATTTGGGAGGTGGGCTCCCCTAAGGGGCGTGAATGGATGCTCCGCCCCTTCACCCCTCCAGCTTTGCACATGCTTGAGAAGTAATTCGGCTGCATCTGGTGTGGCCTGGTCTCGTCCTGCCTGGCCTGTCAGTCAGAGGCAGGAGGGTGAATGAAACTCTGCAAAGAAGTCCAGACTCTTTGAGGGCCCTCAAATCCTAATCCTAACGAGTAAAGGAGAACAATCCGTGACAGATAGAAAAACTTTAAAGGGAAACGAGACATGCTATAGCAGTCATTGGAGAGGCAGAGGTAAGCTGCATAGTAGCTGAAAGTGGTGTACAACCCGGACTCATTATGTGCTGATGCATTGCGCCACCTAGTGGTACCTTGCTGAGGGCAGCATGCCGGGGCTGGAGTGGCCAGCTTGCTCCGGTTCCAAGGTCTCTGTGTGATGTCACCGCACCACATGCAAAACACGGTCGTGTTGCCCCGCCTCTCTGTCTTTGGGCCATAAGGAACATTACATCATAAGCAGACAATGTCAGCTGCCCCTCTGCCAGTACGGTCTGGTTCGGAGCAGTTCTGATCATAGCCATCCCCTCCCTCACTCGGATGTTTACAGCAAACCACCAAATCTAAAAAAAACAATTCTGCTAAATTGTTGAACGACCAGAGTTCTTATGCAAGCAGAAATGTCAGTGGAGACCAGCTTTTCATGTGACGGCATGCTGCTTTAGGGAATACAGTCGGCTTTTTTCTCACTTAATCTTTATGTGTTTTTGTGTCACATTTGAAATACCGACCTTCTGGTTTTACCGGTTTATTTTGCATTCTCTCCATCCACCTTCCCTTGGCCTGTAATGCATTTGTGCGCTGTGTGTTACTGGGAGATATAACTGTCCCTTAGAAAGGTCAGGGCCCTCCATCAAAGGCATCAAGGCACCCTTCCTACAGGCAGACGTGCCCAGCTCGAGTGAGAACCTGCCCAGCACTAACCGGCTCCTTTTTGGAGATGGGAGCCTGGCTTTCACTGACAAGGTTTCTGGGAGGGAGAGGTGGTCTATTTCAGGTGGGGACACTTATTATGGGGACTTTGGTGTTGGCAGCCAGCTGACGATGGGATAATACTTGGTCTAACTCTAAACTTGGCCCCCCATTGTGAACGCACAGCCCCCTAAGACATGACTGCTCAGCAGAGTCAGAGGGATCACCCTGAAATAGTTGTTTCACTTTCCAGAGAAACCTGTGATTGCACCAGCTGTCTTCATCTTCCAGAAGACCCCTCCCACAAAGAAGGTAATCCCTGTTAATGCTAATGGCTCTCATCATCCACCAGAGCTTTGTGTTTTCAAGAAAGTGTCACATAAAAAGGTGTGAGACCTAGTGCTGAAGATCTGGAGTCAATATTATAGGGCAGTTTGCCGTAAGACGCAGTAGACTGAATAAAGCAAATCAAATGTCACCGAGCATCGACTTGGATGACTTGCCAGCCGTGTGTTTATGGCCTCTTTCTGCCCTTGTAGAGGTGGACTGAAGACAGTGAAGAAGGAGTAGGTAAGACCATCTGTCACCACCATGTGTCTGGCCTGCGACGGCTTCATGCAGTACATATGGAGTGACTTCCCTTTCATTTTGCATTTCTAGATTTGGTGGGCAATGCATCCAAAAGGAGGCGATCCTTAACTTTCCCCTCTGTGAGGCCGAGGTGCAGAACAGGTGAGATGTGCAGCAAGCCACACCCTCAAAGCACATCCAGTCATAACGTATGGATCTGGTCAGTTGAAAGAGTGTTCCTCAGTGTTCTGTGGTGTTCTTCAGTGTTCTGTGGTGTTCTTCCATGATGTTCCAGGATGTTTTGTAGTATTCTGGGACGTTCTGTGCTTTTCTCGGAAGTTCCAGGATGTTTTGTGGTATTGTTCCTCAATATTCTGTAAAGTCATTCTATGGTGTGCTGTTCTCTAATGTTTCAGGATGTTCTACAGAGGACTGTAATGTTCTCTAGAGTTAATCCATGGTGTTCCAGGATATTCTGTGTTGCTGCAATGTGTTCTTCTGTGGTGTTCTGGGATGTTTTGTGCTGTTCTTGGGTTGTCAATGTGTTCTGTGGTGTTTTGTAATGTTCTATAAAGTTAATCCATAGCATTTTGGGATGTTCTATGCTGCTCTCAGGTGTTCCTCTGTGGTCTTCAGGGATGTTCTGTAATGGTTGTGGAAGGAAAATTTTATGCAATGGTAGGCTGGGGTCAGGAGGCTTGTGGGATTGATGTTATGTCTCAGGTTCTGTTGTTTTGGAGGTGGGTGCTTTGTGTGGGATGTTCTGTGATACTCTGTAGAGTCAATCTGTGGTCCTCCAGGATGTTCTGTGCTGTTCTCAGGTGTGCCTCCATGGTCATCTTGGTTCCCCTTCCAGTAAGACTGAGTAATAGACATAGTCACTACCCAAACTGCTCCCTCCTGCTGGTTTTCATGGAAGCTCACAAACAGCAGCATCGCCAGACATGCAGGCGTCTCTGACCTAACTACTTACCACTGTTGTCCTTGTGACCTAACACAGCGCACAGATGCTTTTGTACAGAATTTTTTGCCCCTGTTAGATAGGGCAAAAGAAACCGGGAACCATGAGGGAGTGTTTTTATGAGTAGTGTAATTCATTCTTAGAGTATCCCAAGTTTCCTATTGTTATTTATCGGGTTTGTATGGGCATAGACCCAGCTTTGATATATATTGCGTGTTTTGAATGGGGGTTCGACAGCGTTACATTGGATGGGGGTTTAGGGTGTGGGAGGGGGTTGTTGTGATTAAATCTGGTCAATGCTGCCTTCCCCACAAAGAGCTTCTTGGGAGCCATATTGACTGATTATGATTATGCAACAGCCACACATACTGAATCCAGCTGCTTTGCTGTGTTTGCTTTTAGCAGGCTGCGAGAGACGAGGTCGGACGAGCTCCGCTTCCTTTCCGAATCCTGCCTCGGGTGAGCTCTCCACTCCCCCTCTTGTCCTAGACTAGGTCCATGCTCAGCACCCAACTCTAAGCTCTTCCTCTGGGTTTCCCTCCAGTCCAGCAAAGGGTGCTTTTGAGACCCACTACCCTTCCAGCACCCCAGCCAAGGAGCTCTCCCTTCCCACCACACCTGCCTGAGGTGAGGCCCCCTCTCACCCAGACACAAGCCCGATCTAAATGTCGCCAAAAGTTCAGCGCTGAATGTGGAGTTGCAGGGTCTATAGAGAAACAATGGAAGGACTGAAGCCAAAGTCTGACCAATCAGATTCCAGAACTGGTTTGAGTCAGTTCTGGCGGTGGTCAGTTCCCTTGCTGTAGCTGGGACTTTTCTCGCTCGTGTGTTTTTATCCAGCTTCCATGTTTACACTGCAGAGAGGCTGGCCACGCCCTCTCTGGCCTTGGGCCGCCTGCAGAACAAGCCCATGCCTTGTTATTCTCTCCCACAGACGCGCCTAGGGCCCAGCAAACATGCTGCGGTAGAAATGGGCTGGGACTGTACTGGAAGGACAGTCCCACTGATGCCATGCGATCCAGGGTGAGCATCACAATGGTGGGGTAAGGCGCGGGCGGCTCCATCCATCCCAAACACTGACCTGCACGGCCTTCGGGAATGGATGCTGATGGATGATGGATGTTGGGCTGTCCTCAGGCTAACCTGCCCTGTCTTTTCTCTTTGCAGAGTTCTTCTGGACCACATCCCATTTGTGTTTGGGGAAAATATGAGCGAACGTGTGCTGGTGAGCATGTTCCACATATTTCTGGGGCATAGGGCTAATTTACTGACAGATTAAAAAGATTAAGCTTGGATTTAGAATTTAGCTTGAGCTGCACAGTGGAGTCAGTGTGTCATCTGTCTTCTAGAGTCCATCCAAGTGCAGTGAGGACTCCTCTGTCTCCAGCTCGGACTGCTCTGACTCTGAACTATCTGATGCAAAACCCTCGTACCCAAGTAAATTTAACACTGAAATTCTTATACCTAATTTTGGGTGGTGGGCTGCATAATATAATGGCCGCAGCAAAACAGACACAGATAACGATCAGTCAGCAAAATGGTCGCTGAGAAACAGAGAGTAGCTGGTTTTTAAGGCTTCAGCTCGAGCCCGAACCTAGAAGCCCATTAAGTCTTTGTCAAAAAAACACAGAAAATCACACTGCCCCCTTATGGCTGTCAGTAGCAAGCACAATATGGTGTATGGTGTGTGCACAGTGTCCGAGGGGAGCACGCTGGCGGAATCTGCTGCAGCCTACACTGCGGCCCATGGGGGGTGCTGTCTGCTCAAGCACATTCAGGTGGTCACTGGGGAAGAGCAGGAGAGCAACGTTGTACAGGTACAGGCCACCAGCAGAATTTCACATACTGTTGCCACTGCAGTATCATAGAAAGCACATTTAAAGGAAGATTTCAAAAATCCTAATCCCAAGTGGAACATTTCTGTTAAACTATCAGGAGGCCTGTGTAAATTGTCGCAGCAAAAGGCTTATCTTTGAGTAATGCATTATGCTAAAGCATGTCTGTGGTAGAGCTAATCTAGCTCATTGTTCTGAACATTGTTTAACCACCAACCCAACCCAGCTGACCTGTAAGCTGTTCGTGCTGGAGAAGGGGACACAGTCATGGAGTGAGAGGGGAAGAGGGATCCTTCGGCTGAATGACTTGGTGACGGGGTCCCAAGGTCGGCTGCAGTCGCGCTTAGGTAACAATACGTCCCAGAGGCTCATGGGAAATATATCTGCCCCTGGAAAAGGGGCCCATGTCTCGATGAAATTCCTTTGTTTATTATTTTATAGTAGATGTTTGTTGTCTTTTACCTTTTACCTTGTGTGACTTAATAACATGTAATGGTCCTGTTGACTACCGAACGTAGGACAGTAATTGCAGTAATTAGACTGGACACCTCCTACGATGCGGTGTCTGTTTCTATGGAGATAGTCTGTTTTGGCTTCTGCAGGGCCTGGGAGCTGACTGGGCATTAGCCTGGCACATACTGGCTATCATTGAGACCTTTAGGAATCGCAGTTTCTCAGTAATTTATTCAACTCAATTCAATTCAGCCTATTTTGTATAGCGCCTCTCACAACAGAGTCCCCCCAAGGCACTTTGTGATGCATTGCAACATCATTAAGAGAGAGTAATGCAAAAGGGAAAAGGAAAGAGAAAGGAATCAAATAATGAAAGTCAGACACCAACAGAGGAGAGGAACTAAAAACTCCCAAGTAGTAAGAAAGAACACCTAGGGGTCCAAGGTCAACTGCCCCCCCCCCCCCCGATGTTATTGAAAAAGAAAGAGTAAACTGTGGTCAGGTCACAACCAAAGTGCATCGATGGCTTTGTTCTCCATGCTGGCCTGTGTAGGGTGGCAGGTTGAAGACCCACGAAGTTAGTTTGTCGCTGCCTTATTCGGAGCTTAGAAGTCATTGGTGTTACTCAGCAGATCTCTGACTGGGCCCAGCCCATGGCTCCCAGTGTCTGCTTACCCCCCCATCAATGTCGCCTCCTGACCATCCCTGCCCTTTTTACAGATGTTTTTTTGCCATGTCTCCCCCCCCCCCCCCCATTCCCCACCCTACTCCCGCAGTGATGAGGCACCAGGGCACTCTCAAGCTTATCCTCAATTCCAGGCTGTGGCCTCACACGCACGTTTGCCGCGCCGCCCGCCGCAGCCTGCAGGTGACGGCCACCGACCTGGAAAACCACGCCCTCCGCGTCTTCCTGGTGCAGGCCAGTGCCAGGGACGCTGCCCGGCTCTACGTGGCCATCCACCACCGCCTTGTCGCCCTGCGCTCCCAGCACCTCCATGTGGAGGATGAGGATGGAGAGGCCGCCACGGGGCCAGGACAAACTGATGCGCCTAAGGAGGACATCACCCGAGTCCTGCCGAGTATGAGCCCTCAGCCCCGCCCCACATTAACTGAGCTGCCATCCAGTAATTCCAGGAAATGAAGTAGTGTGTGGCTCCGAGTCTGGAAGGTCGTGGGTTCGAATCCCATGGCTGGCAGCTTGATCATATAACCACTGGGGACATTATTAAGGCCCCAGGGGTCCTGGACCCCAAGCTTCACTGTCACGGGAGAGCAACATGAGAAATATGAAAACCAAAAAACGTACCTGGACCTGTGCTACAAAAGACAAATGAAGCATGGTTATCATTCTAGATGAAGCAGCATAACTGTACAGTGTGGTGTCCATTACCCAGAAACCGCGACATGGCCCTATGAATTATGGTTATCATTCTAGATGAAGCAGCATAACTGTACAGTGTGGTGTCTGTAACCCAGAAACCGCGACATGGCCGTATGAATTATGGTTATCATTCTAGACGAAGCAGCATAACTGTACAGTGTGGTGT
>JAODKM010000108.1:20177433-20194682 GCA_026780845.1 Petrocephalus sullivani
AACTGTACAGTGTGGTGTCCGTTACCCAGAAACCGCGACATGGCCGTATGAATTATGGTTATCATTCTAGATGAAGCAGCAGAACTGTACAATGTGGTGTCTGTAACCTAGAAACCCGCAGGTGGCTGTGGCAGGAAGTGCAGCGGCCCAGTAGTGTTATCCCAGCGATGTCAGTCCAGGCCTGGGGTGATCCCAGAGGCTACGGGACAGCCTGCTAGCTGGGGGGGTGAGCCCGTGGTTAAGCCGCTCCCTTCTGCAGGCTGTCCAGAGTTAACACCTGCTAGCTGGACGTTAGCCAATGACTAATACCTGTATTGAACTACTTTTATATACAGATATTTATTTTTTCCTTCTACTGTGTACTGCTATTTAGTATGATCCATTATAGCATCATGCCAGTATGCAGTGTGCATATAGGAAACTGTCCTGTAGAATAATGATTTATCCATGATGGTGATTTGAACATATTTCTCCTTTTTTAAATAAAGGATTAGCTTTAATACTAACTCAAAGCATGTAAAACATGTTAAAATATTAGCTAATTAATATTTGTACATATTTGAAATAAATGCGTAATCTCAGTTGAATGTATTTGTACTGATTTTTTGAAGGTTATGAATGTGTGACAACAGGAACAAACATCCTCTGTTTTGTGGCCTTCAGTGTTAATAATCATTGTTATTGTCTGGATCCCCCTTTTAATACAGCAGCATTATTCCAGTTCAGTCTCGTCCACAGCTACACTGGTATTTATTTAAAACTTTCGTATTTTGAATGCTTTGGATTCCTCTGTGTAAAATTCACTGCAACTTGAAATAGGTGTGTTGATTCATTGTTAAGGGCTTTAATCGTCTTTCATCTGACATTTTTAAGTCTGTTTATTTTCAAGTTTAAGTTTTTATTTACGGGTGTGTTGCAATAAGATGGAATTTAATTATAGAGACTTTCTCCCATTTCCACAGTCGTTATGTTGTTGTATTCGATCTGATTGTGTTTATTTTGCTAAAATGTGTAGGCCTTTCATTCATTTTCTCCATTATTAAAAGGTTATATTTTATTAACTTTAGCGTGTCTTAGTCTGGTGTTATCCCAAATATGTACACTCCCTAATAGGAAACTCACTTCATTTCGATCCACGGCTTGGAATGCTGCCTTTTAAAAAATATATCTAAAATCCAGTTTGGACTTCTCTAATACACTATATTTCAGTGTTTCATCCTCCATTGTTACACAAGCATTATACACAGAGTATGCAGTCCAGGGACTGAATCAATGGCATAGATTTGGGCACGGACAGTAAGGACATGTCCCTAACAGTACTTTGGGAGCACCGTGTGAAAATGAGAGAAAACCTGGAAATACATCCACACACAAACTAGCCGCGTGCCAGCTAACAATGTCACGTGGTCCACTGGCATTTACGCCGGGGCTCCGCCCCCGACCTGCACCCACCACGCATGCGCGGTTCCGGCTTTCGGTAGGGGGGCGGGGAGGATGTGACGTCAGCGGGGAGGATGTGACGTACCGTGTTTTCATCTCGCCACACGGTTTCTCAGGACTTTTCCGGCTCGGACCTGCAGCGGACTAGAGGAGAGGACAGCCGAGCTGGATCCGGTGTTCCGGGGCCAAGGACTTCCGGCTGGCGGCCAAACGCCGGTGCAGCCTGGAGCGAGAAGCCGGGCGTTTAATACACCCTCCGAGCAGGGCTGGGCTGGCCCGCCCATTTTGATCGGTCGCGGTCAGAAATAGACTGGGGGCTGGTTTGGCCCCCACCTGACATTCGGCCCCCCGCGAGCGACGCCATGCGCCGCTAGCTTCGCTTCCGCACCCAGGCATGGCCCGGCGGCACGGCGGCCAGCGGCCCAGGGCGCGCTGCTAGGCGTGCTGCGGATGGCGTACCGCGGCCTGCTGCGGCCCCTGCACGGGGGGGTCCTGCTCCCGACCCCCCCGGCGGCCCGAGCGCTGTCCCGCAGCGGCTTCGTGCCCGAGAAGGTGGCTGTCGTCCCCAAAACGACACGATACGAGTTCGAGCTGCAGAGATACCGGTATGCGGGGCTTTCTGAGGAGGATCTGAAGCAGCTGGTAAGGAGCGGAAGGCGGACGTGAAAGTGCCGTCTGAGTGTTTATTAGGTTTGGGAGGGGAGGGGAGGGTGTTTATCTGGTTATTATTATTGTTATTATTATTATTATTAGTAGTAGTAGTAGGCTTTTTATTGTCGTGCCAGCCATATACGCATATACAACGGTAGGAGACATCGTCTCCCCGGACCTCGGTGCACATAAGACACAAGGAGCAGCAGCAGCAGGTACACAATTACAGGGGGGTTATTAGCTGGTTACCCTCTAAACGCCGACAGTTATATGGCCTGTTGGAGAATTACAGAGCTGTTCCTAGACTACAGTGGTAGCCCTCCGAAATGGCCTACTTCAAACACAACTCCAAAAAGGTGTTGCCTTCCATGGCTTGTGGTTAGATCTTAAAAGCTCCACGTCCCTATGTGGCAAGCTCTCTAAAGGCCTTTATATTGATTGTCAGCCACCCCTAAACTGATAACATTGTGTTTATGGTTTATGGTTGTAGCTTCTTTTTTGGGACTGAATGCTTTGAGATGGCTCGTGGATGCTTGTTGCCTGGTTCTTCCGATCAGTGGCCGTGGTTTCCTTTCAGTAAGCACATTTGTCTGTCCCTTTTTCCTTGGTTCCTGCTCTGCAGCTTGCCATGAAAGGCTCCAGCTACAGTGGGCTGCTGGAACGGCACAACGTGCACACTGGCCATGTGGAACACATCGTGGACAGCCTGCAGTAAGTTGTGGGCTGGGCTGGGTGAGACCGGGCTGTCGTTTGGTTACCGTCCTGTGGGCGGTCAGTAGAGTACTATTCTGGGAAACTCAACAAGTAACTAATTCAAGCTGCCAGAACACGCTACCGCCTTCACTAAGGTGGTTAAACAGAGTGATCACCCCTGCCCCTCTGCTAAATGTCCGGTGAAAATGACTACTGAGCAGAAGTAGAAACAATTTTACGCAAGCATGACTCTAAACGGTATGTTTGATGATTTTGGTTATAAAAAAATGAACAGGTTACATAAGTGAGGAAGTACATTACATTCAGAAATGGCTATTCTCTTTTGTTTGTGGTAGCTGACAGTGGTTATGGTGCATTCAGATAAGGATGGGCACTTGTGGAGGTTAGCCAGCTGGGTGGAGGGGGTCTGACGGAGGAGCAGGGCGCCTACAGTTGTGTCTACTTCCCATCCCCAGGAGGGAGGGCGTTCAGGTGCGAGTCCTGCGCAGGCGGGAGTATAATGAAGAGACCGTGCGGTGGGCAGATGCCATTGTGTCGGCTGGAGGTACGGCTGCCCCATCGATAATGACTGTCAGTAATGGCCAGAGTGTTTCTCATGCTTGGAGTTTGGAAGCGGATAACACTGGTCCCTCAGCTTCCAAGATAATGGGAACTTGTTATATGGATTGGAAATTCCAGATGAGACAACTTAGTGGGCAAGTAGAGCTGGAGTTACACATCAGGTGTCTGCCAGCTGGTATAAGTCTTTAAGCTTTTGAGCTGCTCTGTGACTGTGGTGATAGTCTAGGATTATATAAGAGAGGCCAGACTTAACCCCAGAGTAAGTGACACAGAGGTTACGTCCTGAACCGTACACCCTGGCAGTGTGGCTCTGTGTCCTGGGAGCCACATTATTCTGCCTGTAAAATGTGGTGGGTTTCATCGACATAGCCATTAGTGAACCTGTAACGAAGACTGTGGTTTATCTTTTGACCAGATAATAGAAAATATACTCAGCACTACTATATCACAATATTAAAATGTAGTCCACTTGGCCTTGTCTTTCTTAACAGAATTTTAATAATGTGACACCTTGCATCAGATTTATTTCCATTTAAATCCATTTTTGTTCTATAACTTATATTCTGTTAGTAATTGCCAAATGAGCTCAGTTTTTATGAGAGATGTGAGCCGTGGTGCTGGTTAGCTTCACTGATAGGGGCTCCACCTTGTTGTCTGTGGTGCAGAGTGTGCTTGTGTGACAGTTGCTCTACCGCCGCCCTGTTGGCAGGTGATGGTACCATGCTGCTGGTGGCCAGTAAGGTTCTCGATAAGGACAAACCTGTCCTGGGTGTCAACACGGACCCGGAGAGGTAAGGAAGCATCCTGCCGCTTCTTTTTAACGCCCAATCAGATTCTGGTCCTGATGTAAGATTCAATCTGCTTCTTGTATGGCGGACTAAAGATCTGAGGGTCACCTCTGCCTGCCAGTGAGCTACACCCACGCCTTCCCCGAAGCACTGAGGAAGCTGCGGAAGGGTGAGTTCAGGTAGGTGTTAGTGCCTCAGGGCCTGCATTGGGAGAACCTCTCAACCCTACAGTGGAACTCCAGCATCCTCAAGCATCCTGATGGACTAGAACTTGCAAAGATTAGGACCCTTTGTTCATTTCTACCCCTGTGTCAACCAGGTGGCAATGGCGCCAGAGACTCCGTATGCACCTGGAAGGGACCGGGATCAACCCAACTCCAGTGGACCTGCATGAACAACAACTGAGCCTAGCTGAGCACAACCAGGCCCACAGGATCTCCACAGAGGCCCAGCACCGTATGCCTGTTTCTGCAACGCCCTTCCTGCCCCACTCTCTATACTTCACTCTATACAACATATGATACTGCTTCAGAAATAGATGATGCCTTCAGGTGACTGTTTTTTTTGGGACAGGTAGAGAGGATGGCGCCGTCTCCTGTCCGCACCTCCTCCCCGTTCGAGGACTCAATGAAGTCTTTATTGGTGAATCTCTCTCTTCCAGGTACCAATGCATCTGGCCCAGTTCATTGTGCTGTGCTGTTACTGTGTAATCCTTGCATATTGGTTTTTGTGGCCATTCTTGTGTTTAAACATGTTGTCATGAATCCAGCCCCTCCCCCGCGCCGCCCAGACTGTTCCTTTCCTCCCTGACTTTCGGATCTCTCCATCACAGGGGAATACCGTTGAATCCCCATCTCACCCTCTCGCTTCATAGGGCCTCGTACTATGAGATCTCCATAGATGATGGACCTTGGGAGAAGCAGAAGAGTTCTGGGCTCAGTGTGTGCACCGGCACTGGATCCAAAGCCTGGTACACGGCATGTCTGCAGCACTGGGCTTTGTGGGAGGGCGGGACTGAAATTCAGATGTGGGTGGGATGCTGTGTGCTGGGATCGTGTTCGTTTTCACCAGTCCATCGCTGTCTCCTGTCCAGGTCCTACAATATTAACAAGCTCTTTGAGGAAACTGTGAAGGACGTGTTGGCCATTGGTATGTCGGTGTATTCTCACTGGGTGTGCTCCCACATTACTAAAGTGGCTGAAGGTTACACATTGAATGTCCTCTATTGTTTACAGGCCAGATACAAGCAGGTGTGGATGTTCCACTAAAACAGGAGTTCGTAGAAAAGGGTGAGTTTTTTATTCTCAGGGTTTCTTAGTACTTGTTGAAGCTAGGATGTAGTCAGAGCTAGGCTGAATTATTGCTTTTTAAAAATATTGATAGCATTTTTTATTGTGATAATTGTGATGTCTTAGTCACAAAGGAGTACAATGAGTCCTTGATGTTCGGCCCGGAGGAGAGCCGGCTGTTCTTCAGCATCCGAGAGCCCATCGTGAACAGGGTCTACTCTACCAGCCGCCAAAGGGGTTTTGCCAGTCGGTGGGTCCAGTCCCTGAGTCCAGGCCCTGCCGGTACCACTTGTTTGCAACCCTCACCTCCCCTCTGTCCTCGGCAGGGTGTGCGTGCGGTCGCGATGCTGGGACGCCTGCATGGTGGTCGACGGCGGGACGTCTTTCGAATTTAACGACGGAGCCATAGCGACCATCAGCCTGAATGACGAAGACCAGCTTCGCACGATTGTGCTGAAGGACTGAGCTGCCATTTGCTGCCGGGCTCCTGCTGCTGTGGAGTGGCGAGTGGGCTCAAGGCGTCAGCCTGAAGGCCAGTTTCAGAGGTGGTGTCAGGGTTGTCCATCTGTCCCTGTTACCTTAGTTTTTGTCACATTTTATTCTGTTGGGGGAAATCAGTTCTCACTTTTTTTTGATCAGCTCACTGACTCCACTTGGGTGGATTTTTTTTCCTGTTACTCTTGTCGTGGGTGACCCCAGTGGCCAGAACCATCACTTGGGGTTCAGGCCACCAGGCTGAATGGCACATAGCTTTTTTTGAAAGTCAGAATCTGTGTCTTGTGGCCAATCCAGGGAGGCTGAGTAAATGTATCCCCATTGGTGTGTTGGACAGCAAAAAACCTGCATACCCTGCAGGTAGCTGGACACTCAAGTTTCACCAGCAAGTTTCCATTTGCATCTCCTCGGGTGAACTTGGCCGTGTCTTTTGTCCCACCTTATCAGCCACAGAGGTGCTGCCTTCTGCCAGGGCCAAGCTGAGACCCAGCCAACAGTGAATATTCTTTGCGCCATTTTGTTTAAGTATGCGATTGTTATATCTCGGTGGCCTATCATGGTTTTAGAGTGGATGTCTTCCAGGTCCTAAAGACCCTACCAGTTTGATCTTCTACAACACGTGACCATTTTTCCATTCACAGCAAATTTGGAATTCCAATTAGAGGTCCACTGTAGAATATCTTGGAGAACATGTTGTGGAGTGAGGAGAATCTGTTTATGCTCTGAAGCCATTTGCATTTTGGGGGTAAGAATTGTGTATCAGACTTTGCAAAATACATCAGGGTGGAGGGTAGATGGTGAAATACTTGTTTTGGAGATGAGGGGGGTGTCATTCCCTTCTTGTCATTATTGTATTTATGAACCCTTAGAAGGTTTTGCAGTGCCAAATCACTGCTGCAGAATGTCGCAAAGCAGGTTAGTGGTGCACAGCGGGTGGACTATTTGTACACAAAGTATTTACTGGGTGACGTGCATTTCGAATGCACTTTACACTCTAAAGACCATTCGGGCAGTGTTGCCTGCTCCCTGGGGAAAGGGCTGCGAGTTTCAGGAGCAGTGGAAAGGTTTTGGTTGGGGGTTTTCTGTGTGTGTGTGTGTGTGTGTGTGTGTTTAAAAAAAAAAAATTACTGTATTGTTTGGGAAGATTCAGTATTTTCCTGACGTGACTATGATGTCTCTGCTTTGTTTGCAAACACATTTTGTGATTGGTTAATAAACAGCATGAGCGCAGATCTGGGGCCTGTACTATGAAGGGCGTTTAACCAAATCAGATTTAACCCGGAGTTAATTTGCGAACGCGGGGTTGGCAACACCAGGTTGTCTCAATCAGTGCTAATCAGTAATACGACGCCAGTTGCAGTTATGTTGAATCGGTGTTAACCTAGTTTCTGCGCGTTCGTGTAAATCACGTTCAGCAGCGCGATCTACATATTTCACGGAGGAAGACTGCGCGCTAATTATGCATGTTCATATGATACTTAATAGAAGTTAAGCCGGTGTTTAACAAATGATTTACAACAGGACAAAACAGAAGCATATGTGCAGTGAGAAAACGACTAGGAACCTGTCAATTTTCCTTAAAGTGAAATACTGTACTATCAAAATAGTAGATCAGTCATATGTTAAAGAAGCTAACAAATTCCAAACCACCACCTTATGTGACTCCAATAAGTGAAGAGAAGGTGAGCCGAAGGTAGACGTGTAGTCACTAGCCCATATATCACATCTAATAGCATATGATAAGAAAAATACCTGTACATTGATTCTGTGAAAAGATTTGCGATTGAAATAATCGCCCTTATGTTCTCCCAGGGGGCACTAATTGGGATGTGTGTGCAGTCGATGATTCCTGTGACCCTTGGGAATCCTATGAGAAACTGTTCAGTAAAAGCAATTTGAAAATAGAATCTTTTAATGTTGCGATTGCATAAAACCCTTCTTTATTCCTCAGAGCACTTAAATGACCAGGGAAAACCATATAAATGAGGGGCGAGCCGGACCGAGTAAGGAACCATGAATGTACTGGACTGTATTGTGCTGTAAGGGTTCATGCAGCATATACTGTATATATAAATATGAAATACATAATACTGTATAACATATAGCATTTTTAATGTAGGTAGATCATTTTGACCTGGTCATTTTAAAAGTAGCTTGCACGCCGGAAAAAAGTGTGCACCCCTGGTTTAGCTAGAGTAAGCACCACTTTGCTAAGAGTACTGTCGCTGGGATTGTCAGCATCACCGATGGCATACATAAACTGTCCGCCTGATGGTGGGGGCATTAGAGACCTCCGGACCGATCCGCTGGCAAAGATGACGGATTCCCTCGGCTGAGAGTCTGTACCTCTCATGGAGAATATCGTCCGGGTATGCCAGCGGATTCTGGCCCTAAAAGCCCTCGCCCTGCCGAGAGAGCCCGCACGATTCGCCCCAGTGTCGTACGGATCGTCCAGGTACGCCGGCATTTGGATGTAGGGCTGGGTTACGCAGAAACCCCGACTTAACCAGGAACATAACCTGGTCGGAGCAGGTTAGAGACGCGGCGTAAAAAACATACCCACCTTTCGTACTACGGGTTAATTGTGAAGTTACATCACGCGTCAAGTTACTCTCAAAGTTACCCCGATAAGCCAGTAACCCCGCTTTGTAGTACAGGCCCCTGTTTTTACTCGGGAAAACTCAAGACCAAAGGAATGCGGGCTCACATAAAAACCTAGTTTATTTACATGCTGAAATTCACAGAACATCATTCAAGTCACATTCAGATAAGTAACTGCAAATTAGCATAGAGGGGAAACACACTAAAATTCAAGTTTTGATATTTTCTCCTAAAAGCAGGAGAGGTAGAAATTAATGGCCAACTGATGTCTGACCTCTGCCTTTGGTCCATGATGTCAAACAAACACTAATGCTACAGACTGAACAACAAGTAGTGCAGGACACCCTGCCATCTGTCTCCACTCGAGGATCAGACTAGGGCTTACATACCAGCTGCTGCCCATTCAAGTTAGACTAGGGCAAGGACAAGGGACCCAACACACCAGCGTTTAGCCCAATAAACTGCATTCAGAAGAGTACTAACATAGGACCGTGTAGAACAGCGGAGTTTCACTTTGGGTCATTTGTGTCCTTGATTTCTAATGAAAACCCTGCCTGGTGCAAACTGACAAAATTAATCAATAAAAGACTTAATTGAACTTCATTCAGAACATCTCAAACTCTGTACCTTTAAAAAAAAGCCTGATATTCAATTCCTAAACAAACTATGCAGGGTAAAATGATGATGCTGTATTCCAGTTTCATGAGCAGAGCAGGCACTGGGTGGGGGAGGAACCAAAGTTTAAAAACGACATCATGTGACCCATGCCGACTCCACACTGGAAAGCATTTCAGGAGAGCTCTGGAAGCTCAGGGATCCAGTAAGGTCTTCGCGACACGTTCTGCAACAGAAGTCTGGCTTTGGACCGTCAAAGATGGACAACTGACTACAGAGACTGACCTCCTGACAGGGTCACAGTGTAAGGAGGCGTGCAGAGACCGCAAGATCCCCTTGCGTTCACTTTTTTTCAGTCCTGTTGATCTTCCATTTTCTTTCTTATTTTTTTCCACTCCGTCTTTTCACAAACCTCCCCACGGTGTGAGCCTGTCGGGAGTATTGTCAGGACCTGTAAGAGAGCCGGCAGTGCACCCCCCACACGCTTCCGTCCCTGCAGTCTGCCGGCGTGGGCCGTGCCACGGTGGAGAAGCAGCGGGTGTTGATCAGCAGCCGGGGCAGTGCCTCACCCAGGACCGGCAGGTAGCTCTCCTGCACCAGGCCGAACACCTCCAGCGTCTGCAGCGCTGGAAGTTTCTCCAGCTCTCTGTGGGGGCACAGAGCAAAGCCTCGTTTACCTGTGCAAGCTTTGGGACGGCCGCTTGCGGCGAGTTTTGGGCAGGTGTGACTTACGCTAAGGCCGCTGGGTGGATCTGGTAGCAGCGACTGAGTCCCAGATGGCGCAGGAAGGCCAGGTGCTGGAGGAGCTGGAAGCTTTCGGGTGTCACCAGCACACTGTCACTGCGATGATGCAGGCAGCAGGGGTCAGAGGTCACACCAGTCAAACCCCCACACCTCACCAACAGCAGCATTCTGAACTCACCTTAGATCTAAGTATGTGAGCTCAGAACATCGCTCCACCAGAACCTTCACATCTGACAGGGGCAGAGAAGCAGAGGGGTGGAGTCAGCCTGGGATGGTAAGAGAGATGACCCCACGACCCTCCCAAGTCATCCAGAGGCAGCCGTACCTTCCATAGTTAAGTTCTGCCGGTAGCCGCTGATGTTGAGCTGCGTGACGCCGGAGGGGATATTACAGATGACGGACTTCACATGCTCACTGCTGAAGTCACACCAAGACACGTTGAGCTCCTTCAGCCTACAGACCAAGGGAAGGGAGAGGGGGTCCCATCGTGGTCACCGAACCACACATAGCTAGCAGGGGGTCTTTATGGGCTGGGATAACCCAGGCAGGCTTACCTGGTGCAGGCCTGGAGCAAGTTCCCCAGCGGCTGCGGGGAGATGCCAGAGCAGCCTGACAGGTTGAGTCGGACCAGGTCCCGGTTCCGAGCCAGGGACCTGCAGGACAGACAGAAAGAAGGCTGAGCTTCCAGCCGCAGCCACACGGCGCCAACAGGAGCGGAACTTACTGCAGGATGCCATCAGACAGCTCCAAGCCTTCTAGGCTGAGCTCCAGTAGATGGCAGCACCGGGATACAATGTCACCAAGCACAACCGGGGTGACGATGCAGCCGGAGAGGTCCATGCGCTGCACACGCAAGCTCCTGAGAAGGGAGACGCGCACAGTGAAGGCCAGCCACGCGAGCAGGGGCCCGCATGCATGGTATTGGTGCCGCCCAATGAGACTCACGGTGCCCGAGAGAGGCGAGGCTCCCCGATACAGGAACGAGGGCAGCGCAGAGTCAGGACACCTGCTGGGAGGACCTGGGACAATGCCGCGTCCAGACAGACCACGCCCAGCAGGTCCACACTGCCCCACAGGGACTCGTCAAACCTGTCGGCACCCAGCCACACACACAAGGCGTCAGTTCATAGGACTGCTTCCTGCAGTATGACTCCAAGCTAGGGGTGGGCAATCTTATCTGCAAAGGGCCACTGTGTATGCAGGATTTTACTGCAACTCCCTTAGATCAGTAATTAGAGGACTGATTGGCTGAAGAATTCTCACACCTGGGTTTGAACAGCTGACCTTATGGTTATCCCGAAAACCTGCATACGCACCGGCCCTTTGCAGATAAGATTGGCCACCCCTGGTCTAAGCTGAATGATTTATTTGTAAGGAGTCAAGCACAAGTGTCATCTGTCTGCCACAAACCCAGAAAGGTAACAAAGTCCGGCCAAGCAACATTGAGCAAACATGGCTGTGATACTCACGCCAAACGGCACCAGCGCCTGCAGACACGAGCCGCGCCCAGGAGGTCGCGCAGGGAGAGGCAGTAGAAGATTCCCAACAGGAGCTCATCAGGGAGCTGGTCCCAGGACAGCCCTGGGGGGGACAGGATGCCAGCCCAGTGGGCGGGAGACGCCTTAGCTACCATGACATTATTAAAACCTTCATGCACACAGATGTAAAGGCTCCCCTCAAACACCCCATCACAGTTACTATGCGCAGTGTTTCCCCATTTTGTATGACAGATTGAGCTGGCACAGGCATGCTCACTCACACACCCACCCGCAGGCTCCTTCCTCCTCCGAGGCCTCCTCCCCAGCACAAAGTCGTTCTCCTTTCCCCGCGCTGACACACGGGGCACTTTGTGAGGGGGTGACCAGCACTGGATGAGCTCCTGGGGGGTATTCTCTTTGTCCAGCATTGTCACCAGCTTATTCTGAGAAAGCATGGATCCTTCCAACTGCTCACTCAGACAGGGGAGCTGCTGCAAGGCCCTGCCAAGGCAAAGGGGACACGCACTGAAGATCTTTCTGCGCCTGCTCCGTCTAGGCCTTCCATCCGGATTCCCCCCACCCCCAGGCAGCCAAGTTACCAACCGCACATGTCAAGGAACGGCAGAGCAGTTTTTAAACGAACAAGGGGCAAAACCCAACACATTATTTCACTTTTCTTAAACAGTTTCTACCGACAGCGTTTGCTCGGTTATAATCATGTCGGACCGCGCTGAGTTTAATGTCGGCCAAGGCGCCATAGGACCCCCCCCCAGCGCGGCCGCCCGCCATATGCAGCCGAGGACGCCGCCTCGCAAACGGAGAGCCGAGAGTAACGAGTCCGTAGCCCTCCGTAAGCACCGGCGTCTCCATCAGACCCCCATGCCATTCTTCGTCATCAGCCGGTGCGATGAAGGAGGTTAGAGCCGTGGTACTCTTCTTATTAGTAAGCGCTCCTTAAAGCAGCCGCACACTGCACGGACGTCAGTAGCACTCCTTACCGTTCCCGTGACATTTCCATTTGGTCTTACAAGGCGCGATGTATTGTACTAGTTAGTTTTTGTGCCTGGCCCAAGTGTGACCGTTTAAACCTCCCGCTAGTTCGCCCGCCCGGGCTTACAGCACGCACTGCGCCTGCGCTTGCGCCGGGCTTACAGCACGCACTGCGCCTGCGCCGGGCTTACAGCACGCACTGCGCCTGCGCCTGCGCCGGCCTTAGAGCACGCACTGCGCCTGCGCCTGAGCCGGGCTTACAGCACGCACTGCGCCTGCGCAGCCGGAAGCGGATTTGCTACACTGGTCCAGTCGGGCCTTTGTAGTATGCAGTCATTAAACAGACGACAAACTTCATATATTAGTCACAGGGTGACAAACGTACTCTTTTTTTCTTTTATAATAATCAATAACAAACATCATTAAAGGTATGTTGTGTCACGCATGCACCATCCCTGCTCCTAATCTGCACATACATAGGCCGGTTGTTTTCCAATGTATTTTATGGGAGTTCTTTGACAAAAGACACGCGCTGTGCCTACATTTCCCGACATGCTCACCGGAAGTCACCTTTCGGACGCGTAACGGGAAGTGAAACGGATGTTACGCGAGTCCCTATGTTATAGAAATTTCACGGGGTTTCGGAATATCGATACCCTGATTCTCGGATTTTCTCGGGAAGCTTAAGAAAAGAGCTTTATTAGGGTCGGAATTATCTGTGTCACACCGTAGGTAAGACACGACTGTTACTGCTGTTGAAGAGTCTTGATAACTGTTATCTTAGGCTGACGCACGAAGGAGGTGGAGCGATGATGATAATAAGTACTGGTAATAATACTTAGACTTATTTGTGTTGTCGGTGATCTGTTGTTTGCTCCGGTGCGGCACTTCTGATCATTCAAAGCGCCCTTCCTCAGTTGCCTTTAATTTTAAATGTCGCCTCCATCCTTATCCCGGCAAACCTGCCTGCACAACACTTAAGGAAAGGCAGTCTCCTTTCAAATATGCGTAGGACGCACATTAAGGAGACGCTGGGGGGCTATACGGGGTTGGGAAGGGGGGCTTTCTGGCTTCCTATCTCATCTTTTTAAACATAGCTATAATAATCCTGCTACTCATCTGCCTGGTGGATATTTCAAAATGCCTCAGAGCTGTCTTTCTGCACTTCTCTGTATGGACAGCTGGTAGGACAACTGGTACGGGTAGTAGGGTTGCCTGTTTGCTGAAAAGATCGGGAAAGAACATCAGTCAGTAAGGCAGGACACACTCAGAGATACACATAGAAGCACAAGAGTGCTCTTAGGGGCCACTGTCCTCGTTCCGGAGTGTGAGCAGAGTCATTCCCACTGGTATTTTCTGATCACTCCTCTGAATGTTTAATAACGTTTATGATATTCTTCCTGCTTTTTCAGAAATAGACAGTTTGAAAATAGTCAGCTCTGAAAGCTTTACATGCAGTTATATATATTTATGCACTGGTGATGTACAGACCTTCAGAGGCAAAGCGTTCATGTTGCCACTACAGACTAGTGCCTCTGGTGCTTAATAAAGATGAGCAGCCTTGGATTCTGTGTTCCTCAGTCTATCCAGAGAAAAGGGGTCCTTTCCAGGAGACCCACAGGTCTGTGGTGACTTTTTGTGGGACTTTCATGTGACTCTGAAGCTCTGTAGCCTGATGCGGCCTTCGGGACAGTGTATGGTTCCATGTTGGGCCAGGTGGTCTGTGCGTCTCTATCTGTGCAGAACATCGCCATCCTGACAGGAAGAAGGGTTTGCCAGAAAGGTTCTCGCAATGCATGCATGGGGTCGCTGCCTTTTCTCTCGGTCACTGCTGTGTTTGATTTGAGACGCCTGATTATCCCACCTCAGCCCCTGATGGCAAAAACTCCACAGCCACTGTGAGTTATGTGTAGCTGTGTCATATTAATCTGCCTAGTATTTATATGCTTATAGAGCTAGCGCCTCTATGGCTGCTAAGTGTAAGTGGCTGAGGGCTCACCGTCCCGTCATCACTCTGCTCCGTGCTGACTCCTCCCCCTCTTCTCACAGCTGGCTGTTCCCCCCCTGACTGCTGTGACTCCTTCCAGCCGAGGGCTCTGAGCGAGGCAAGATGAGCGGCGCGGCGCTGGCCATCGAGATTGTGGTGGTCTTCTTCCTGGCGCTCTTCCTCCTGCACCGCTATGGCGACTTTCGCAAGCAGCAGCGCATGGTTCTCTTCTGCACGCTGCTGGCCTGGTACCTCTGCTTCCTCATCGTCTTCATCCTCCCGCTAGATGTCAGCACGGTGGGTGCCATCCCTTCCCCAGTGCCCGAATTCTTCCCATGGGCTCCTGACGTCAGTAGTAACCCAAATGAAGTCTTCTGGGTGGCCAGCGCTAAGGTGCCTATGGCAGACACACAGACAGACAGACAGGCATGGAGGCAGACAGACAGACAGGCGGGGGGGCAGACAGACAGACAGGCGGGGGGGCAGACAGACAGACAGGCGGGGAGGCAGACAGACAGACAGGCGGGGAGGCAGACAGTCAGGCAGGGAGACAGACAGACAGGCGGGGAGGGAGGCAGACAGACAGGCGGGTAGGCAGACAGACAGACAGGCGGGGAGGCAGACAGGCAGGCAGGGAGACAGACAGACAGGCGGGGAGGGAGGCAGACAGACAGACAGACAGGCAGGGAGGGAGGCAGACAGACAGGCGGACAGGCGGGTAGGCAGACAGACAGACAGGCGGGGAGGGAGGCAGGCAGACAGGCAGGGAGGGAGGCAGACAGACAGACAGACAGGCAGGGAGGGAGGCAGACAGGCAGGGTGGCCAATGCAGAGCCTGCGTATCTGTGGCCGCAACAGTGGCTTCCCTCAGTGCCTGCATTTCGCATTTGTCGTCACCTATTTATATATTATTTTTACATTTTGCACAGCGATATTTATGAATATTGTTGCACTGTATTGTCATTGTGTCATTATTTAAAACTGCCCTGTGTGCCCTTAATTGCCCCTTGGGGACAAAGTTTTTTTTATTGAATTGAATTGAATTTCCTGGCTTGTTAATCCTCTCCCTGTCCGTGTTCACACATCTCTTCTTCCATCTAGACTATTTACCGCCAGTGCCAGAAGGATAAGGAGCATGTAGCCATGGCGACAGTTACCGTGGCATTTTCCAACCAGACGACGGCCAACTCCTCCTCTGTCTCGCCCACACGAAGGTCAGCATGCTCTTTAACTTAACCCTGATTGGACAGCATTAATGTTGTTGGAGAGGGTCTGTTGTAAAGTCAGATCGAAACCTTCCATTTGTAGATGGTCTTTAGGGGTTTAACCATTGAGGTTGTGGTTGAAGGTACCTGTAAACAATGTAGCGTGGGTGCAGTGTGTGTGGGGGGGGTGGCTAATTCAATGGTTTGCTACCTGCCAGTGGTGGCTCAGGCGACTATTAGCCGGGAGGGAGCTCAGGACAGCAGTAAGTCGGAGGGGAGCTTCAAAGTCGTCAGGTTGTGAGTCTTCCTTCACAGTCTCCCCAGGATGTGCTACAAACCCTGGAGCTATATCCCAGAGGGAATCATGCCCGTGTTCTGGCGGGTGGTGTACTGGACTTCACAGTGTCTGACCTGGTAAGCGTGTGCACGCCCCGTGTCTGCGCTGTACCATCTTAGCTTTTGACATTCCATATGCCCCCACTTTCCTGAGGGGTGTTCACGCCTCTGCCCTGTGTTCCAGGCTCCTGCTGCCCTTCATGCAGTCTTATGCCCGCTCTGGAGGATTTTCCATCACTGGGAAGATCAAAACTGCGCTCATTGAGAATGCCATCTACTATGGCACGTACCTGCTCATCTTCGGCTCACTGCTGATATACGTGGCCGTGCACCCGGAATGGCACTTGTCCTGGTGAGGGCCCTGCATGCCACCCTGCCCCTCTTTCCCCGAAGTATCTCCCACGCTGACCTGCTCTCCCCCCAGGTACGAGCTCCAGACGATCGGCATCACGGCCGCCAACACGTGGGGGCTGTTCCTGCTGGTGCTGCTGCTGGGTTATGGCCTGGTGGAGATCCCCCGCTCCTACTGGAATGCCTCGCGCCGCGGCCACCTGCTCCTGAAGACCTACTTCAAGGCGGCCAAGCTGATGAGCGAGAAGGCGGACGCTGAGGAGAGCCTGGAGGACATCATGGAGGTGGGGAGCACTGACCGGGAGGCCAGAATTACTTCCTGGAGAGCGACGCGTTTACCTGAGTGTGTCCATGTGTCTGACAGGAGGTGAGGAAGGTCAGTGAATCCATTAAGTACAACCACCCCCTGCGGAAGTACATTGACACCATTCTGAGGAAGGTGAGATGCCCCCCCCCACCTCTCTTCCTGTCCCTCTCACCCAGTCTGTCTTTCTCTTTCTCCCTTTTGCTCTCTCTCTCCTTCTCTCTCTCCTCTCTCTCTCTTTCTGTCCCTCTCATTCTCTCTCTCTCATTCAGTCAAAGCTTGCAGTGTGGCTAACGAGGAAAAATTAGTTAAAAGATTGTCATGATGGGGCTGGTGAAAATGAGGCTCAGAGTGGAGTACGTGGATTGCGGAATGGGGCATGTGTTTTTTGCCCCCCCCCCCTCCTTGTTTATATGTTTTTATTTATTTATTTATTTTCTATATTTAAGTTTCTGATGTTTGACGGAAGTGCCGTGCTATTGTGATAATAAAGCAGGTTCCAAGTCCAGTCTCCCTCTTTCTGTCCCTCTCCTTCCTTCTCTCTCTCGCTCAGTCTCGCTCTCTCTCTCTTTGTTCCTCTCCTTCCTTCTCTCTCTCGCTCAGTCTCACTCTCTCTCCCTTTCTGTCCCTCTCCTTCCTTCTCTCTCTCGCTCAGTCTCGCTCTCTCTCTCTTTGTCCCTCTCCTTCCTTCTCTCTCTCG
>JAODKM010000108.1:20206633-20218704 GCA_026780845.1 Petrocephalus sullivani
CCACCAAGCCCATCATTCTGCTGTGTGGCTATGTGCCCGTGTACAGTGCGTGCTACACTGTATGTGCTAAGCATGTACTCAGTCTCCCTCCGTCTCTAATGCACCACCACGATCATCCCTTCTCCCAAATGCTCGCGGTATCTCTGGCCTGTAATAGCGAGGCTAGTGAACTGAAGCCGTAATGGCGGCACAGAAAAGCTGACAGTGCTGTGGAGTTTGCCGTGGTGAGGGGCGAGAGCATCACAGCGGTTCACACAGGAAGAGGCTCTCTTATCTCTAACCTCTGTCTTGAAATCAACACGAACACTAAACGGAAAACACTCATCGGTTATTACAGGCTGTGCCTTCTGGCAGTCAAACAAGGTACCGGGGACAGTACCATGCTGAGAGGTGCAGGGAAAGGGCACGTCATCGTGGCACTCAGGATGACGGCGCTGTCTCGGAGGGGTAAACGCAATCAAAATGACACAAAGGGTGAAAGAAAAATGGAAGGCAGCAGTCTGTTGGAAGTGTCACGAGAAACTCCTCCTTCATTTACAGTGGCCCTGCTCATCACCTGGAGAGCAAACAGCAGCTATAGCCAAGTGTGCCCTTTCCCCGCATTTGTGTGGGACTCCTTACACGGCTTACAGCAGTGTAGTCTGCGCTACTTGCGTGCAGTGTGCCTTTTGTCAGTGTTGACCATTCCCTGTGTTTTGCTGTGATAGGTGACCCAGGAAGAGTTTATGAATTACTACGCAGGTGTGAGTGCTTCCATCGACACAGATGTCTACTTTATCGTTATGATGCGGAATGCCTGGAAATTAAACTAACAGCTCGATCTACAATCCCTAGGGTAACGAGCCTTGATCCCGACCTGTGGGATGTGGATTGCAGAGCAGGCTTTTCTGTGATGCCCCCTTTGTAGAGCCTGTAATTCCCCTGAAGGGAGTCAGTCTGCTTTGTTTCCTGCTATTCTGTGGGTTTCTAACCAGCCTCTTTCTCTATTTGTAGCTTGATTCCTGAGACACCCCCTGGAAATGATAACACTATGGTACAGTCCACTGATCTGTGCAGACTGAACCATAAGGCTGTCCAGTGCGACTGTGTGGTCACTCATTTTTAGAGTCTGTGGTCTAATCAAAGCCACATTTAGCTGATAGTGTAGTTATTTCTGCTTTATCAGGTGCTTTGCACCAGAAGTGGCCGCTGTCCTCTATAGGTGATAGTGTGCTAATCCTCTGTGCATAATGGTGTTCTCCTCTCCATTTGAGCTGTCCTTTCTGCCTGAGCTTCCTCGTTTTTCCATCCTGCACGTTTAATAGGATGACTGATCCAAGCCTGAAGGCTGCTGGCCCCCGAAGGCTGAGCCATGTGTTTGGGTGCCTGATGTTTCTCCTCTGCGTCTCCTGCAGGTGACCAAGGAGGAGTTCTTAAACTATTACTCTGGAGTCAGTGCCTCCATCGACAGCGACGTGTACTTTATTCTGATGATGAGGAGTGCATGGAGACTGTGATTTTTCTATCATTGTTGCTATTATTTTGACTTTTTACAGGATGCAGGGGCCTTTTCTGTGGATGTTTCTTGCATATGCAATTGTATAAAACTGTTGTTATACACATTCGTTAAATAAATGGACCATTCTATGCCTAAAAATGCTTCCCAGTTCTGTAATATGGTAGAAAATGGGGTGGTTGGGATTACTGTTAATTAATGTTTGGCATAAACACAGGTTTTCAGAAGACAGATTAACATTGTTGAGTTGACAGTGATTCAAGGTGTCCTTAGCCTTCATGCTTAATGGAGATAAAGTCATGAAGTTCTGAAGATAAACTGGTGATTTTCAGATGCTGTGTAAATATAATAATGCCATCCCTTCTCCTGAAATGGTCCTCGGGGACCCCAGATCAGCCCTGTTTTTCCTCCCTCCAAGAGAGTCCACAATTTTGCTCTCAGAGGGGGTCCTGGAGGACTGGATTAGGAAAACACTGCTCTATAAACAGTCCATCCATCTTTTAAATGCTTGGGCTGTGGTTAGGCATTATTAGGGGGCCTGGAATCTACCTCTGACAGCACGTACCACTCGAATGGGACGCTAGTCCATCACAGGGCACACACACATGAATGCACTCTGGACACCAGTTATCCCAGCTCCATGTCTGTGGACTGTGTGCAGAAACCCATACAACACGGGGAAAACATATTGAAGCAGGGCTCTGTGGTAGGAGCTGCGTTTCCTGCGGGGGAGGTGGGAAGAGCAGGCAGTGGCAGCATGTACTTAAGTCTTTAGTTCTTTAAGAAGGGAGCAGAATGCTTGTGGCACCCCCTTCCAATGCACCCTCATGGGACAGCCAGATAGCTCTCTCTTTGATTTTATTATGTAAATACACGTTATACATTTCTGTTAAGTTTCCCTTGTTATAAAGGATAGCTCTTGACATATTTTGTAGTATTTGTATGAAGAGAGGACAAAGTAACAAAGATACAGGCCAAGTCAAACTACATTTATGACATGATATTTCAGGAGCTTGAAGTTCTCATTTCTCCTTACGGAGGCCACTTGTGTCCCATCTAAACCTCATCATCGATGATTAGTGGAGGAAGCAGTTCTGATGTGCAAGTCCTGACAGGTGATACATAAATGTGGGATAAAATCATAACATAAATGTCGAAGCCGTAAGAGGGAGGCAGCCTGACCTTTTTGTTAATGCCATAGAAAGAAAAGGCCCTTTGGTTACTTTGCAATGATTATAATGCCATCATAATTTACCTATACAGTCCATATGTTAAATAATTCCATGCTGATTAAAATGTAAAAATGTAAGAGGGTTAAAAACATTCTTGATTTGAATTGCAGCATGGCAGTACTATAGCAGCCTCTAGTGGATAATGAGAGATGGAATGTTTGGCATGTGAACTCCTCCAACAGCATGTAGCTGTGGTTACAAAAGCCATAGGTTCCTATGAGTCAGTGCAAAAAGGCAGAAAGTAATGGTCCAGTTGTTTATGCTGTAGATACTTTCATTATAGTCCAGTTCATGTACCTACTGCCTTAAAGTTTAACGAACAATGTCAATATGCAGGATAAGTGTGCTCCACAAAAGCCAGGGGACCTACAGTGATTCAGGGATGTCATGTTGGTTTGCTGACAATTGATTAATTCCGCTGAATTTGTCAGGGTCAAGCTACAGTATGATCCCAATGCCTTTGTCTGTCTGGAAGGGGGGAGCCCTGTCACTGGCTCTTGTAGAAGCTGGACATGGTAACGTACGCCTCATCTCTCCGAGGAACCGGCACATTGTTATCTCTGTCCTCCTCAGACCTGACAGATGTCCCAGAATTCCTGGTAATTCCAGAAGCTGACGTCCGCCTGCCAAGCCCCAGGCCATTGTCTTCCACTCTGCCTTTGTTCTGAAGCATGGGGTGGGTCTCTCCTGCATTGGCAGCAGAGGGTCTGAGGATTGGTCCCATACTCCTTTGCCCACTGCTGTGACCCCTGACCTCACAGCTGCCCCCTGTGTCTGGGATGTTGGGGGTCATGTGTCTCTCCTCCACTTGGTCAATCAGTTGGATGCTGTTGTCGTTGAAGGTTTCAGGGTTGAAACTAACAGGTGGCCCCTGTGACCAGAGAAAGAGGGCATCATAAGAGGTATTAGAACATGCAGTTTAAGGTTCTCTCAAGGTTACCATGAGTTGCTGTGAATGAGTTCTCCTCCTCATTGAGTATCACTGCAGATGTTAACTTGTTAACTAGTTACCTAGTTAATGGAAAGTGTAAAACTATTAGGAAAAATGTTTGGGATGAAGATTTGATCATGGTTGTTACCTTATTAGGCTTGTAGCCTTGTATCAGAGTGTGTTTGGGGTTTGGAATAATTGGCCAGATGACTGATTTGATCCTGTAAAGAAAGGAACAGAGCAATTATACATTTTAGACAGAAAGATGGCCTGCAACAGGATAAGTTCTAATGTCTTAAGTTTCTTAAGTCCCTGTCAGAACGTTCCATAACATCACCCAAACCGACAAAAACAAAGTGTTAATGAGTCTATGCGCCTTCCTCCTTTGACTAAGTCATCTGTAGATTTAATTGTAGCATCTCTTTAGCACAAGGGCTGATATACATGCAGTTCGAGTCATATGTCATCATGTTCCTATATATTCAAGTGTGAGGACAACAATTTCCCACCTGACCAGGCAACCCTGCCGGCTATGTGGTACACATACTCTGTGTCAGAGGGCTGAAATTGGAAAGGGTTCCCTAAGAGGAAACTCTTTTCATAAGGACTTACTCCTTGTATCTTCGTCGAACCAGTACTGCCGCAATCATTAGCAAGGTGATCAGTATACCCACAGCTATGTAGATGTACTGATGTGCCTGACGTGCCTGATGTCCTATACAGGGAAGTTGGGAAAAGAGGGTTGGAAGTTACTGGGATGAGTATAACAATAGGTTACTTCACTAGTGTCTGTCATTGTATTTAGGGGGTTAGTTCTGCTTACCCCCAGGGGTATGGAACTTGCTACCATGGCTCCATTCACTCCAGGAGCCATCAAAATATTTCCCATTTGGTTTGCATCTGGCCTGCACAAAGTACTGTGTGTTCTCTTTGAGGACATCTCTGGACTCAATGTGAAACTCATTTTGCTCTACAGAATAGCTCTGGTGCAAAAAAGATTTCAGACAAACAGGCCTTTAAATATCTAAGTTTTACAATCTCATAATTACCTTCAGAAAAGCATAGACTCACCATTTCATTGCTGCTACTTCTAATTTTGACTTCATGCTTTAGACCATCCTGAAGAAAATCATTCTCATAGCCTGTTTTGATGGACACTATTGCTTTCCAGGTCTTGGCCACAAAGATCGTACTGACCGTCGGTCTATTTGGTTTTACTGCAAGAATGCAAATTTGTAATTACATAATTAAGAGGTAGTTTTCTATACAATTAAAAACCATGTTAAAAATGTTACTTACTTATTTTCTTCAGGTTATATGCATTATTGAATGGTTTCCTTGTCTGGAACTGAATTTCGAGAAAGTAGTCTGAAAGTGGGGCGAGTCCTGGGAATGTAATGTTGTCATCTTTTGGCATAATTGTTTCACAGTCCTGGATCAGCCTCATGTTCTCAATGAGCTCACGGCTACACGGAGAAACACATTTTAACTCTCTTATTGTGTAACACTTCCATCCTAACCCTCTACACCCTTTCATCATACCCATGTGCATCACCGCTTGTCCGCTGCTTTTACAGTTTGGCAGTGGCGGTTATTTGTATATTTTACCGAATTTAGCACAGCAGCCTGGTCATTACCACTTCCTATGACTTTTTTTTTTGAGTTTTTAGGTATTTCTGCTTACCACAGAGTTGCATTTGCGAGCTCGGTAAGCAGGTCTTCTTCCACTTGACAAAATAACTGGGTGTTTTCCAGAGTCACACTAGACCAGCATTGAACGAATGGTTCTGTGGACGCATGACAGACCAGATCTGCTTCAGTGTTGGCCTCAGCAATACTATTCACAACAACATGGTTCTTAACAGGCCTCTTGATTAATATCAAATTCTGCATTTTAGACTTGAGATTATTCATAAGGGAATATTGACATTAAGTATTTAATTTTGATATAGGTGGCACGTTGGTGTGAAGGACACAGAACAAAAAAAAATGTCCTACAGATGTGAAGTTCAAAAAAAGCTTTACTTTTCCAGTTTTGAGAAGGTGGCCCTGAGTGTCTCATTTCTGCTCCCACATCATTCAGTGCCACGTGTCAGGTTAGGGAAAAGTGTCACTTTATTCTGGGATGGAGGTGTCCTGGGGTGCATAAATCCCCCGAGGTGAAACAAAGGTGTCATTTCCGTATTGTGTGTTCATAGCCAGCGTGCCCTCCCTCAGGGTGGTGTTGCGGGTGTATCTAGGGTCAACGAGATGTCTGAAAGCATCGCGACACATGCGGGACAGCAGAACACACCCAGGATACAGCTACATACAGCTGCTCCCGGGGCTGAGCCAAGCTTCCATGCCAAGAATTTTTCAAATGCTATGGTAACTATCCTAACAGTGTTTTCCAACCCGGTCCTCAGGGACCCCCCAGACAGGTCAGGTTTTTGCTCACTCCCAGCTCCCTGCTAGACAGTCTATATTTTGCCCCTGGTAAGGAGGTGGGAGGGTCCCTAAGGACTGGGTTAGGAAACACTGTCCTAAAGAATACAGTTCAGATTCATTTCTCAATGTACTGAGCTGAAGTTTCTCCGTGTATGTGAAGGCAGGAATGAAGAGTTTGTCATAATGTTCCTGGGGCAGAGCACTAACGTTAAGTAAGGAGTAGAGAACGTCCACCACGAGGGGCAAATCAGAATGCGCGGATTGCAGAGTTGACGCGACTTTCAATTTGACTCGGTCACTCAAGCGCTGAGACGGCAAATCGGGCGGCGGTATGTAGAGCTTTAACGAGAAGGAGGAGCGAGGAGCAGAGCGACAGCTGCCGGCGAGACCTCAGCAGGACCCAAGCGCAGTTCTGAAGGAGCCTTACCTTCATCATCGCTGCCACTCTGGGCTCCAACCAGAAGTGGAAGGATGAAGATCACTGCCCAGCATGACTGAGCCATGCCCCCTCAGCAGACCGAAGATGGCAGGCGCCGTGCAGCTCAGAGAAGGTGCTTCTGTCGCGCGGGGAGCTTGTCTTCCCATATAAGCATGAGAGCAGATTGGAGGGGGCGGGCAGAGGAAGCGAGGGGGTGGAGATCAGCGGCTTTGGTTTGTGGTTCTGCCGATAACAGGAAGTTGTCCTTCTCTTCATCAATCACGTTGGGTTAGAAAAAAGAATCAGATGATGGGAATGAGGAGTTGTGGGCCTGAGGTGACTGGGGGCGGCCTCTTGGCCCCGTGTGCTCCTACATTGCTTCTCAGGCCCGCTGGAAAAATGTTCCAAGGTTTAAAATGAAGAGTTTGTGATAAGGATGTATAGCCTTCCGGAGGTTATAAAGGTGTAAATACAGGTCTCTAAGTCATCTTTTCACGGGAAACTTGTCATGCATGATCTTCCTGGCGACGCAGGTGCACACACACAAATACACACACTCGCAAAGTGCTTGGCAGCTCCCAGCTGCCTCCATGGCTGTATGTTGTTCTCCCGTTTCTCCATGTGGCCCATCCGGTCCCCCTGTTCTCGTTTCGCTTGGGGCCGCCGACGAGGAGGTAGGCAGCTGCCCTCCACAGCTGATCATGGCTGCTGTCTTCGCCGACCTTCTGGCTCACTGTGCCTCACCACACAATGGAACAGGAACTAGTCAAACAGGAGAAGGCAAAGGCTCTCACATCCTCTCTCCTTTGGCCGCCTGTTCATTTTGCTCCTTTGAAGGGGCATCGAATTACCAGGCATTCCATCACACGCTCTACTGGAAGTACTATTAAAATTTGGTCATTGTGATACTTCATAACAAAGACTGAAGTTGAAATTACTTGGTATTTGGTGCTTTTATTATATCAGTAAACTCTTGTCTCGTCACTAGTCACACAGTTACATGGACGAGTTGGTGGTCATGTTTATGATCTAAACTGATGCTCAGTGTTTTAGATATGAATGGAACATTAACTCATAAAGCAATAGATACATCCACATGCTAAAGGTCATAAACATTCTGCAGCACTTTGCCATCAGTTGGCGGAAATACTGAGTGCCGGAGAGAAACGTCTGGGCCATGGTGCTACTGGGGGACACTGACTGTACACTGACCTTCCTTTGTTGGTATGCCTAAAGTCCTTCAGAGGAAAACCTGAGCCTTTCAACGAACAGACTGGTAAGCTGGGCTGTAGTAAGATGATTTCACTATTCATTTTGAGATTAACTGAATTTTACCATGGAAATTTTACCCTCAAAGCAGCTGCAAACTAACACCGAATCCTTTTATTTCATATATATTCCATATATCTTATTTTTGGTCATAAAACAAATTATTCTAAGTTTTCACATGTGACTGCAGACTGCAGGTTCATTAAAATGTATACATTTCTTAAAACTTTCATATGGAATATTTTTCATTACATTCTTGTATTTCTGTTCTTTTGTCTTTCTGGTGTGTTTTCTCACGGGGGGACCCAGGATAAAAATCCTGTCTCAAATGTTTTAATGATTTGGCCTTCAGGAACATTTTCTGTTTAGTGTTACACATAATCTATGGTAAATTCTACTAGCGAAATGTATAAGATAAAGTCTACTGTCAGTGCAATTCACCAAGGGGGCTCCCCGTGGTTGGCAAAATCAACTGAGGGCCCCCCCCGGTCAGCGAAATCTTCCAAAGGTGCCCACTAATTGGAACAATACATCTGAGATAGAGAACAGTCAATGTTCTGCAGCAAACCGTGGGTGTGCTCACGCATTGCATTCTGGATGTGGATTCCTCTTTGCCACCCTTGCAGTTGGCCATGCCTGGTGTGTTCGGGCTGAGCCACAGCGAGGAGCTGACATGCCAAGGCCAGCGCTCTTGCTGTCAGCTGCCTTCTCCACACGCGAACATGCACATGCGGAGACGAAAAACAAACGGCCCGCAAGCCACTTCCTGTGTCTCCGACAGTCTGGTTCAAGCGAATGAGGCCGACATGAAGCTTCACTTCTGCTTGTCGAACATAGCAGATGTCCTAAGCTGAGACGACCTTCGATCTATGCAGCCATTCCCCTGATTGTATCTCTTCATCAAACTCCCCCACACCTGGAGAGGCTGGAGATGAGTAGTGGGACACTCTTCACATCGTCTGTGTTTTAGTTGTGGTTTCCCAGTCCAGTTGGATCTTCTGATGTCTCAGTGTTTGTACATGAAGTTTTGTGCTTGTGTTTTTAATATTGCTTTATCCTAATATAAGCCAGATTAAACTGGTGTGGTGGGTACCCTGCTGAAAAACACAAGCTGGTTTTTGCTGGTCTAAGATGGTTCTAGATTGTTCTAGATGGTCTTAGATGGCCATGGCCCAGATCTTGCTGCCCTTTGATGGTTTTGCTGGGTGCTTCAACCAGTTAAACTTGGTTAAGCTGTTTTTCTCAGCAGGGTTGTTCTCTAAAACCTGAACTAACTCTTCAAATGGAGACTTTTGTTCAAAGTAGCTTTTTAAGCTTGTCTAGCGAATGGTATATCATAGCAGCAGCTTTGCCATCCCCTGTCCTTCCACAGGAGCCTCCATCAGAAGGGGGGGCATTCCATTTTAATTCAACAAAAATCCCAAAAAAAAATCACCATTTTTGATCTTGATAAAATTTGGCATGTGAATTAAACATGCCTCCAAGACCTCAGAAATGTTTATAATAACAAAATCCCTTTGAGTTATAGCAGCTTTTCCATACCACAAGTAGCAAATATATGTTTTTGTGTGTTTTGTTTTTATTTTTTAAATTAATTTTATTATTATTACAGTTACATGAATCAGTTATACCTTGTAAAGAGAGCGTTTTCATGTAAGAAAAAAATCAACTTTTGTATATATATATAAGTTTCTTTTTTTTTCAAGGTTAAAGTTCATCTCATGGATGATTTTTTTCTGCTTTGGGTTATTAAAAACAGTGAAGGTCTTGATGTAACAAGTCAGTTTTTAATGAGATGCATACAAATGTGTAGTAATTGTGATTTTAAAACATTGACCTCTTGCTTGGTCCTCTTCATGATATAAGCACCCAATTTTTTTTAAATGCTACACTGGAGCCTCAAAAATACACGTGAGGGAGGGCTAATTTTTTTTCACGTAATTAGGAAGAAAGTACGAAAGTACTCTTTAGCTGGTTTCAAACTAAAAAAACGTGTTCTTATTCAAAGGGGTGTAGGAGTTACACAACTTTGAATTTGCAAAAAAAATCACTGAAACTACAAACTAATCTCACTCTAATCTTAATCTCACTCTGTTTTAAATTTGCTTTGTTCATAAAGATAGCCTAAAGTCTACCTAAAGTGTAGCCTAAAGTGTATAAAGTGTTTTGGGGGTTTCTCCTATGTCGGGTAATAAGTCCAGGTGTACCACAAGTCTGCAGGCTGTGTCATACCTATTTATTGTTTGCTGTAAAAGAGAAGCAGAGTTCCACATCCTTAACCCCAACCCAGCCCTAACCCCAACCATAAGTAACCAACCCAAATACAAAACTTTTGGCATTTTTACTTTTTTGATTGCATTCATAGATTTCTATAAAACTGAGGTTATCCAAATGGGGACCTGAAAAGTAGTACACAGACACATTTACTTCATTATGAAAAACTGACTCCAAACCCTTTATTATTTTTGTAATAACTAAATGTAGTAAAAATGCAGTATGCAAGAATCTTATGCAAATGTGTGTGTGATGCAGTCAAGCTGAAGTTCGGCCTCAGTCTTGCCCCTTTGCGGTGTTAGGAGCTGCCATTCCATCCCCAGCCCTGCTCTGTGCCATACTCACTGGGTTTATAATGTTTGCAGGCTGTGAGAGTTTAGTGAGGGACTTCTGACACTACTGGTTCAGGCTGCCAACCAAAATATGCCTTATTTTAAAAAGAATCGCTTCAAGAAAGAAAATCCCGTCTATGAGACCAGCAGTCGTTTTGTTTAAGCTTGTAAGTATCTCTGCAGGTTTGAAGGCCAATCAAAGCAAAGCAGCAGGGCTGAAAGAGAGTGTGCAAAACAAAAAAACAGAAAAGAAAACAACAAAATGCTGCCTTGGCACTCAGAGCTGACACTTCTCCTCTGAATCAGCCTATTTTTGTAAATAACTTTGGTCTGTTGTTTTCACAGTGCTTTTGATGTGTCTTGTAGGTTGCGGTTACATTTGTTTAACATAAACACGCCTTTTGGCCTTGAGCGTTTGATGTGGAAGAGTGGGTCTTTGGTTAACGTGCAGAGTTTAGGCTTGCTAATCTGTTTCAGCCCAGGTTGCCTGCAAAGCTGAGAGGTCTGTGGCCAGAAACCCCCTGTGTAAATTATTGAGGGTCATTGATGAGGAGAGACTGGAGATTGAGGATCATAGCACCTGAGGTGGAGGGTCATAGCCGAGGAGAGACCGGAGATGGAGGGTCATAGCTGAGGAGATACCACAGGCAAAGCACCTGAGGTGGAGGGTCATAGCCGAGGAGAGACGGGAGATGGAGGGCCATAGACAAGGAGATACCACAGGAAAAGCACCTGAGGTGGAGGGTCATAGCCGAGGAGAGACGGGAGATGAAGGGCCATAGACAAGGAGAGACCAGAGATGGTGGCTCACAAATGAAGCTTAGCAGTGGCTGAAGGTGGAGGGCTATGGGCGATGGGAGGCTGCAGGCGTAGCCGTTGATCTCAGAGGGCCAGTGGTTACTGTGCACTGTTTTATCTGCGTGCTTCCTGCTGGTACAGAGGGCATTGTAGGTCTCTTTCCTAGATGGGGAGGAGGGTGCAGCAACAAAACAAGCAACATCCTGCCCTCTACAAGGTCTGTGGCACCTTGCTGTAACCCTCAAAGGATATTCTCTAAGTTCCCCTTTTGTTTTCCGCTAGTTGTAGGTCTGTAGTAGATCAAAGGTCATATCTTCCCCTTTTCTTCTGAATCCTGGTAAAAAACTTTATGAAACATTTTTAAAGTGGACAAAAGCTGCATCTCTTCTGTCATGTAGGACAACTTTGAGGCACGCAAGCAATCTGGTTTTCTCAGTAATACAGCACAGAGTGGTAGCAGTTCACTTTATACAGGAACCAGGCTGGAGCAGAATCAGAAATACTCTCCCCAGAATGGAGAGCAGGGTCCTGGATGCTTTGTGGTCTGTACAGTAGGGTGAGTCTTGGCCTGGTGGCTCTGACTGTATTTCTCGTGCCACATTCAGCATGTACATACCACAAAGGGCTATTGAGAAGCAGCTGTTCTTGTGGTGCTGGGATCCATTGTTATTAATATTAGCAGCAAAACTTCTAGCGAAATAAACATTTTTTTATGTGGCTGGTGAATGGTGACTGAGGTCTGTTCCCAGTCGCATCAGAGATAAATGGTGACTGAGGTCTGTTCCCAGTCGCATCAGAGATAAATGGTGACTGAGGTCTGTTCCCAGTCGCATCAGAGATAAATGGTGACTGAGGTCTGTTCCCAGTCGCATCAGAGATAAATGGTGACTGAGGT
>JAODKM010000108.1:20218804-20250489 GCA_026780845.1 Petrocephalus sullivani
CATCAGAGATAAATGGTGACTGAGGTCTGTTCCCAGTCGCATCAGAGATAAATGGTGACTGAGGTTCCCAGGTGCATCACAGATAAATGGTGACTGAGGTCTGTTCCCAGTCGCATCAGAGATAAATGGTGACTGAGGTTCCCAGGTGCATCAGAGATAAATGTGAAGATCGTGTCCCTTTTTGATCCGGCTGCAGGGGATGAGTGCCGAGGAGGGTGCAGAGAGAGATATGCTTTTGGCGAAGAGGAGGAGGCTGGCTTTCCATCGTTCAGTCATTCAGCCAGGAAGTGAGGGATGGCAGGCAGAGGAGGAGTGTTTAGTTCTCGAATGCGCCCGTGGGCGGCAGGTGCGGTTGAGGCACTGGGGTTCAGATTACAAAAGTACCTGAAAAATTCAAGAAAAAAAACAAAAGATTATTTGGCCCATTATTATGGCCCTGTGGCTGTGCTGAGTGGTGCAGCTGCATCGCCGGGCAGCCTGGCCATCAGGGAGCTGGCAGCTGGTTAGCATGAGAGCTGCTGATGCCCCGGACCTCAGGCACCGCCTTGCAGCACGGCAGGCGGCCCCAAAACCGCAAGCGTCGCTATCTCACAGCTTCATCTCGTAACAACATGGCGGTGGCTTTACTGCACTGGCTTGGCATGCTGGGAATCCTTCCACGCAGCGTCTTTCTTTTGCTTCATCTTTGGATCAGACCAGGCCACCCATGCAGACCGGGGCAACTCCGGCATTTCCCGCGCGTGCAGACGGCAGTGCTTAGAGGTGGGTGCCCAGCCGGGCCGTTGGTGCCGGGTGTGAAGCATGTGGTAGAACAGAGGGCCTGGCAAATATCCAGCTGGAAATCCCATCCTCTTGCCACATAAATGCTAGGCGCGGCACTCATGGGCAGGTGGGCCTGGCAAATATCCAGCTGGAAATCCCATCCTCTTGCCACACAAATACTAGGCGCGGCACTCATGGACAGGTGGGCCTGGCAAATACCCAGCTGGAAATCCCATCCCCTTGCCACACAAATACTAGGCGCGGCACTCACGGGCAGGTGGGCATGGCGAATATCCAGCTGGAAATCCCATCCTCTTGCCACATAAATACTAGGCGCGGCACTCACGGACAGGTGGGCATGGCAAATATCCAGCTGGAAATCCCATCCTCTTGCCACATAAATGCTAGGCGCGGCACTCACGGACAGGTGGGCCTGGCAAATATCCAGCTGGAAATCCCATTCCCTTGCCACATAAATACTAGGCGCGGCACTCACGGACAGGTGGGCATGGCAAATATCCAGCTGGAAATCCCATTCCCTTGCCACATAAATGCTAGGCGCGGCACTCATGGACAGGTGGGCCTGGCAAATATCCAGCTGGAAATCCCATCCTCTTGCCACACAAGTGCGAGGCGCGGCACTCACGGACAGGTGGGCCTGGCAAATATCCAGCTGGAAATCCCATCCTCTTGCCACATAAATGCTAGGCGCGGCACTCACGGGCAGGTGGGCCTGGCAAATATCCAGCTGGAAATCCCATCCTTTTGCCACACAAATACTAGGCGCGGCACTCACGGACAGGTGGGCATGGCAAATATCGGCTACAAAATGACTACTTGTGTAGCTGAGCCTCAGCCATGCTTGCAGTTTCACAATGGGTGTTCCTAGGGCACGTGGTAACAAAACAGCGAAATAATATTTTGGGGAAAGCTATGGCAACCATTCTGATAAATTCCATATAAGTCAGAGTTTAAGAGTTTACTGACTGAGTTCCTTTTAGAAGTATGTTTTGACAATCAGGGAAGTTCCCGGGTTATTTTCTTTTCCTGTTTCTGTGTACGTTGCCCCTAGAGATGTCCCGACCCTGGGAGCTGTGGGCTCTTTTGTCACCTTGGTAAGAATCAGCACTGTTCCTGCTCCTCTCCGCTGCATGGTTATGTCTTTTAGCTCTGCTGACCCTCGAGGGCTCCCCCTGGCTTCCAGGTTCTGACCGCAGTTCCAGCAGTCGCTCACCTTTTGGACTTCCTGAGCAGCACTGTACGTGTCCTGCACGAATGCACAACCGTCGCATGTACGCAAGACCACACGTGACCCCAGGGACACTTGCCCGATTGGTATTTGTTTGTGTTGCGGTTGCTGTTGCGATAGTGAAGTCCTTCCTGAATTACTGTGTGACTAATATCACAGCGAGACACCACAAATGGGTTAGCTGGGTTAAGCTGGGCTGCTGCTTTTCAAATTGAGCGCAAACCATACACCTGACAAACTCGCTGCCTTCATGACTTACACTGTAGGCAGTGAACGTTGTAGGAGTTGAACGTTGAACCACCTGAATGTTAGAGATTGTTTTCCTTTGGGATTTAATAATATTTAAGATGCATTAGCAGCCCTAATAAAATAGAATGTTGTAATTTATTCATCTAGTGGTGGTTCAGAGGTTTGCTGTGGAAAGGTTTCATTCAACTGTCTGTTTTCTGCAGTTCCTGCTATGGGTTCACGGAGTCGATTGGCAGACATTTAAAGTTCTGTACAGTACATACTGTACAGTATTGTTAGACAGCAAAGCGGAAAATGACACCTTTACCTTCGTTTGGCGTGTCGCTCATTTGGGCTTGCTCTGAGACAAGGCCATTCTACTCTGTTCATTCAGTTGTATAGAAAAGGAACCAGATGAGGTGGTTTGGGCATCTATCTTGGATGCATCCTGAACGTCTCCCTGGGGACGTGCTCCAAACATGTCTAACTGGGAGGAGACTCCAGGGCCGATCCAGGACATGCTGCAGAGATTTGCTGCAGAGATCTCTCGGAGGAGCTGGCCGGGGAGAGGAAGAGCCCCCGACCGAGACTCAGATGAGTAGAGGAGAATGGATGGATGGATGAATGGAAGGATGGATGGAGAAGAGGAACTGTTTGCAGTGGTTTTACTGAGGCAATGCCGCGTGAGTGTAACATGCTTTCCGAACAAGTGGACAGTCCCTCCAAACCTCTGTGAGAACCAGAAATAGTGTAAGAAAGTGCTGAGAATGAAATGGTAGTGTCCTGGGCCTTGTTTGTTTCCTGGTCTCTGGCGTCCTGTTCAATGCTGTTTCATACTGAAGAATTCACAGGAGGCCCTCAGTATGGGGCCCAGACGGGGTACTCAGGCTGGAGTTCTCCCAGCAGGCCGCATTTCTGCATGATTGATGTCTGCCACATGTGTGAGGCTTCAAAACATCACGCCCGGCACCAATAGCTCACAATCGTTCTCATGAGCTCTGTTATTTAATAATCCACAGGTTGCTTACATATAGTGTGACTTGCGTTTGACTTTCTCTGTTTTCAGGTCAAAAAGAGACTGTCTTCTTTCTGTCAGATGTGGAAACTTGTGTACCATAATGGCACCGTGTAGAAGGTGTTGGAAAGACATTGGCAATGTAGGAGAGAGGTCTATTTATTAGTAAGTAAGTAAATTCAATTCAATTCAGTTTATTTTTTTTTTTATTCAGTTAATTTTTATATATAATTATATATATAATTTTACATATAATTCATGTTTATTTATAAAGCACATTTCAAGACAACATCGAAATACTTTACAAAGTATACAATACACACAAGTATAGAAGATCTGACTTGAAAAGCAACAGGAATAAAATGATAGAAAACAAAAAAAAGTAGAAAATAAAATTAAACAACCAACTATCCCAGAGCTACAGTATCCCCTCCTGGACTAAATTCTCGTCTATAAAAACAGTGCTCCTCAATCCTGTTCCTGACGTCCCCTCTACCAAAATATTTTCATTCCAACCCACACTGCTTTTAACCTGCCATTCGTTATTTACCTATTAAGGAGCATCTGAACCTGATTAAGGTAGGGCTGGAATGAAAACATTCTGGCGGGGGGGCGATGCCAGGAACAGGACAGAACAGAGACACTGCTAGGAAAATATGTCCTGAGAGCAGATTTGAAGGCAGCAACTGATGTGACTGTTTAAGAGGTTGTTCTACAGTTTTGGGGCAGTAACTGAGAAAGCACGATCACTCTTCAGTTTTAGTCAAGATTTTGGAATGCACAAAAGAAGATCTAGATCTAAAGTGCGGGTGTGAAACCCCAGTCCCGGGGGGCCGGTGCCCTGCGTAGTTTAGCACTTTCCCTGGTCCACCACAAGCGATTGAGCTGAAGAGCTGTGCGGTAATTAGCACAAGGAGCTGCGAGGAGTTGAATCAGGCGTGTTAAACGAGGGTAAACCCAAAAATGTGCAGGGCTCCGGCCCTCCAGGACTGGAGTCTGACACCCCTGATCTAAAGGATCTTGAAGCCCTTTGATGTAGGATTACATCTCATACGTGAGGTGGGGCCAGATCATGCATAGACTTTAAAACGTGAAGCACCCTAACTGATATAACAGTGCGGTGAGCTTGCGCTAGTATGGGAACAGGCTGAGGAGTGTGTTCACAGAGCCCTCCCTTCCCCCCCAAGTTTCACTTTCCCACAGCAGCTAGGAAGGGCTGGGGGTGGCAAAGGATGGGAGGCCAGTTGTTTTGGGGGAGGGGCAAAGTGAGCTAAACCTTAGTAAGGAGATGTAGGTGTACTGATGGTAACATCAGATTCCCTTTGATCCTACCTCAGACACACAAAACATGTGACTGACCTGCTCTTACAACACAGAGGGGATGGGAATAGGAGACACCACAGTGTGCTAGCACCAGGTTAGCCCAGTTATATAGTGAAACATCCCCAGCGCTGAAATGTCTGTACTACAAGTGGGGTGTGAGACCAAGGCCCTGATCCCCTTCGGTCTGTGGCAGAGCAGAGGATTGCAGTGGAGACTAACAGGGGATTGCAGTGCAGTTTAACAGGGGATTGCAGTGCAGTCTAACAGCTGTTTACTTAGAACACTGTTCTGCTGTTTGCACCCCTTAGGTGGCTCCATATTAGTGCAACCTTTTATCATGAAGCAGAATGTCTCAGCCCATTCCTCAGGGACCCCTAACTAGTCCATGTTTTTTCTACCTGAAGCTGGGAGGGAGCAAAAATGTGGAACGACTGGGGGGCCCTGAGGACTGGGCTGGGAAACCCCGTCATGATTTACAATAGTTCTGATTTGTCCAAATGGCTTAAACGAGAAACACGAGAAAGCTGTGTTTTGGAAGTAGGTCATTTCCTAATAAAAATTCTTATGTCAACTACTGAAACTGTATGAAGTAAAAAGCAGTTGCTAATGTGTTGACCAGAAAAGTACATCCTCCAGTATCGGGGAGCTCAGTGATGAAACTTTTTAAGTGGTCAGGGTGGCAGCCCTCAGCCTCAGTCACAAATCCAGCAGATGTTTGAAAAGTGCTAGTCACGTTGTTCTCGATGTTCAGCTGAGGAGTGAAGATGTTAGAGTCCTATTTGCTGTGGCTTTACTGAGAGGCTGCTTGTAATGTCAGCAAAAGGTCACAGCTCATAATCGAGAATGAAACTAAATGCAGAGCTGCCGTAGTAGCATTTTAATGGTCCTGCTTTTCACTTTGCCTTGTTACGTGTTCTGGCAAAGATACTCTACAGCAGCGCAGTCAGAGGCGGGGGCGTAAGAAACTCAGAATGGATGTGGGTGTAAAGCAAACAGTAATGGTGGGTGCTCTGGTAAAAAATCACCAGGGCGGAGGTGTGCACTGTGGAGTTTATCTCCTGTTTGTTTTCACGAGAACAGTGCCTTCGGAATGCTAGCTTCCCGCTTTAAACTACCTTGTAATCGTGAAAGTGAGTTGGTGTCGTCTGAATGATTGTGCCGGGGATGTCTGCACATAACGCACTTTCCACACGACATTTACAGAAGATGAGACACGCCTTCAGGCTCTGAGAGCTGGTTGTAAGGTTTGTTGCACAAGAAATATCAAATGATACATTCTGTGGCACTAATTGGCCCAGGAAGCTGTGTCTTGTCTTGCTTCTTCTTCCAGAACTGCCAGTATTTAAGAATTGTTTTGTATGTGTGTTGACTGAGTGATAAGATGCATGCAGAGTACTCCTAACTGGACAATGGAGCTGCACTGTCATATAGACCAGTGTTTCCAAACCTGGTCCTCGGGAACCCACAGACGGTGCATGTTTTTGCTACCAGGAGCTGAGAGAGAGCAGAACTGTGGACCGGGTTGGTAAACTGATATGAACACTATGACTAAAGTAAAGCTGGTTTCCACTAATGATCCATTTCCAATATCATTCTTGCTCACTGCTGTGGAGATTCAGACGGGCAGCTGACATGGGTGGGTCAGCTGCCCATCGCGCTTGGGTTCCACCGCTAACCCTCACTCCCTGCCGCATGTGGCTGTCTGGCCCAGACGGTGCCCAAAGTTGCCTGGCCTAATTCAGAACGTCACAGAGTCATAAAAAGAGTTTGTCTGTATCACTGGAGCAGCCATTTTCAGGCAGATGGTGGGGTTCATTCAGACTTTAATAAGATTAATGAATCATATACCAAGTCCTTTTCTCTTAAAATCACCACACAGCACCTCGCTTATTTATTTTTAATGTAACCTATTATGGTTGTAATAGTAATTTTAATGAAAACACATCCGCAGTGTTATCAGAGACCTGAATCTTCAGTGTGCAGTGAAGGCACCTTTTTAGATTTCTGCTGATAACAAAGAGGCCAACCTTTGACATTTAAGTCACTGAGTGGTGAAAACACAAGGCAGCCCCCCCAGCTAGTGCAGAAATCACCAGATAAATAATTAATGGAGCGAAAGAACATGTTTTAAAATATGTGTGCGGCATTTAAGCTGCTGTTCGTGTGTGATGAATAGCTGGCCCTCAGTCACCCCAGCTTCCGCCTGGAAGCTTGGTGCCACCTGGTACGTCTCCTGGCCCCCAGGCCGAGCCTGGTGCTTGTCCGTCCGTTTGGGGGGGGGTGTCGTATTGCACTTTGTTACCATTGTTGTGTTGCTGAGGAGACGCTGCAGAGATAGTGGTTATACAGGAAATGCATGCAATTACATTTATCTAATCAGCGGGTGCTTTTATCAAAAAAAAAAAAAAAACTAAGTACAATTGAGGTTAAGGACTCAGGAGCTGAACTCTGCTGCGAACAGGAGCCGGCAACCGCACACCTCTCCAGGGGGCTGCTTTGGGCCTGGTCCTCCTCAGGCATATCGATGGCTGAGCCAGCGCCCACTCGGGTGCCCAGGGAGCTCCAGCAGCACCAGTGCCAGCCGACGGCAGAGGTCAGGTCTCTGTCTGCCCCTCAGCTGCGGCGCCCCACTTTGCCGCGGTGACTGACTATTTGTTCTGCTTTTATAAACATGCAGCAAGCCTCTGACAGCAATCTGCATGTTAATCAGTGTTTCCCTTTATTTTTTTTGTACAAGCAGTTCTGCTCCCATCTTGACTGACCCAATTTTGCTAGAAGATACACAAACAGATACAATCAGTTACAATCACAGCTGTCACACACACACAGTGCCCAGTGTCCAGTCTTCCCCGCACAACACAAGCTTAGTGAAGCACACTGAATGCATGGTTACTTTTTTTAAACCTGCCCAGGTTTGCTGTGGAAATGAATATCCTCAGACAAGCTCGACTTCCTGCACATTTCATACTGCAGCGTCATGAAAGCGGCATTCTTCTGTTAAACGATCATTACTTATTGAACAGTTCTGTACATATTTTACATTTGTGAAGACCCTGTTAAGTCCTTTTGATGCTACAAACCAAAAAAGCAGCAGAGTCATGGAAAGAGCCAGCCTCCTTTCTCAAAGTACTTTTATTGGTAATTATCCTGCTTAGCAACACTAGTCAGCCTTGGTCGACAGTCAACGGTGTTGGGTGCAAGGTGTGAGCGTTTTTAGTACTGGAGCAAAGAGCTATTGCTGTTTTCCATTTACAAGGTGGATTCCTATGCTTCACCCACCCCTTCCTGTACCAGCTGTCTCCAACAGTATCACTATGTCACACCCAGAGCCGGGGCAAGATTAAGTCATTAATAAGTCATTACAGAACACTAAGCAGACCACACCCCCACACCTCATCTGCCTGTATATAAACATTTCTATGTATACAGCTTTAATTATTTTTAATTGTGTAACTATTCTTATTTATAAATTATATATAATGAATGTATAACATTTTTTTCATGATTGGGCCTTGGGCCTAACCCTAATTTGCCCGCACCTGGACCGGATCCTTCCCAGCGTCCCCCCCAGGCCAGTCAGATTTTGTGTAACCTGTTTGCTTGGATATGCCTTCTGCATATTAAATGGGCTATATATAATAGTAAACACAGAATAAAAAAAAATTAGGATCAAGCAATTGTATGGCACTTGTAAGCGTATTTTGACATTTTTGACAAATGAGGCATCTGGAACATGTATGTGTGGGCCACACCAGTGCTGTACTTCTTCCGTCACTAGGTGGCAGTATGAGACTGATAGACGCCAAGTAAGACACTTAAAAAAAAACTCATCACCTAAAATCAGAGAATCAGTCCTCTGAATTTACAGCCACACAACAAAGCCCCACTCAGCCCCCCATTAAACATTGACCGAACAAGTTCTATCCAAATACAGTGAAAATTATGTGCTTCCACAGCCAGTGGAAAAAACACCCTCAACATTCAGTGCTAAATAATTAAAAGCTTTGATAAAAACTTTTTAGCAAAATCACTGTCAGGGCACCGAGCTTGAACCTCAGGTACTTTGTAGCATAGTAGTGAAACGATCAGAGGGTATCAGGAATAAGGACAGGACTAAGCGAGATCTGTCGGAGACCCACAATATGGTCAGAGGGTATCAGGAATAAGGACAGGACTAAGCGAGATCTGTCAGAGACCCACAATATGGTCAGAGGGTATCAGGAATAAGGACAGGACTAAGCGAGATCTGTTGCAGACCCACAGTATTAAGCTCAGCATCGGTTAATAACCCAGCAACAGGGTGCTTTGGGCTATCCATCTCAATGTCCTGCAGCCCAAAGAAAGAGGAGACGTACGAGATCCTTCAAACTTGGCCAAGGTCAAAGGTCATATTTATTCCGGCTTTTCTGCTATTTTTAATAGCGTATTGACTCCACTATTTTCATTCCTTGTCATTTTTAGACATTTTCTTTGTGCCCAATCCCCTCTGTCGACCATCTTCACTTACCAATGAATACTACTGTTCACCTGCTAATTAACTTAAACTTTGTCAAAACAAGCTGACCAGTCTCATCTCTCAACTGCCCCTCAGTCCTAGTCTTCTCCCCTCTCCACATCTTCACATGCTTCAAGCTTCCCGCTACCCACATACTTGATGATGCAGACTTGGCGTGAGTCATTCTCACCTGGCCACTCACTAGAGGGACATATCAGTCCCGCTTTGTAAAGCAAAATAATGTTGCAGACAGAACCAGGGGTGTATTTGGTGGCGTGGCATGACTGATACACGGAGAGGGAAATACCGAGGTCCTGCCCTTGGTTTGGCTTTCAGACTCGAGAGAGAAAGTTTAAGTTGAGGCAGTCAGGAATTTTCAGGGTTTCCAGACTCAAGGCTGAAGGAGTGTAGGGGAATAGAACAGGGAAGACGTGCTTGGTGTCCACCAGGAGAGTCAGGGGGTCGTTCCTCGCCTGTAGTTGGGACTGAGGAACAACAAGCAAAATCATGGAGTGTCGCTTGTGAACAGGGAGAGGCAGTCAAGTCAGACACTTTGAGAATGAATGCAGCCCTACCTGGATGTTTCGGATGAAGGACACGGTGACCCTCTCCTCAAACTCATTGAGCGGAGTGTACAGGTTGAGGATCTTCACAATCTGCAGGAGAGAGAGACCCATGAACTGGGCCCAATCTCCAGCCTAGCTTGTCCTCTGCTGCTGGCACTCTCTCTCCGCCACCAACCCACCCTTTCGCTTACCTGCTGTGACGTGAGACACGAACAGAGGGAGCAGATCTTCTCTGCATCCTGGGAGGTCTTTTTCTTGACCTGCAGCAGCTGGGCAGCCTGAATGAGGGGCTCTAAGGTGACCAATGCCCCACACTGATGTAAGTTCTTCCCACGCAACCACTCCTCCATCTGGCTGATGTTGTATCTGCATAAATGTTCACAGACATTGCAATCTCTGCTCCTCGTGCAATATGCATTTCTGTGCCCATCCAAACTCCGGAAGTCTCCTCTTAGTCAAATCAATGAGTTTTTGACATGTTAGTCTTTCTAGAAAGGACACTGGTATTTTCACAAGGCATTTCTTGATTTTGCAGTCTTTTCTGCTAGACCAGTCTATGCTCGGTTAGTACCTGAGCTGAATGCCAGAGCTCCAAGAGCAGACATCCTTCCGCAGCAGCAGGTTGTTGAGGGTGATGGCGTTGATACAGTAGAAGAGCTGGCGGACCACTTGCTGGATGATCTCTGGGTCCAGGCCATGATCGGCCATCATGTTGTAGAACTGGTTCAGCTGCCGGATCAGTGCCTCCAGGGTATAGGTGCCCGGTCCATCCCCGTCGTATTCCATGCTGGATGAACGGTGCCGGTACCCTGTGGGCTTGATGCCTGCCAGACTGATGCTCTCACTTTCCAACATGGCGGACACTGATGGGGTTAAGAAAGGAGAACCTTACTCTGGGCATAATATGTATTTAGCCTGGGGAAAGTGTGGCTATTCCCAATACTTTTTTCCCTAATATGTTAATTGCTGCTTAGTCATTAAACTCTTTACCATTTGCAGAAGTATGAGTACAGGTAGACTGGAATACTTCCCATCGCACTCTCTATGAGTCACACTCACACGTATATAGATGAGAGCAAGTATTTGGTATTTAAGGGCCTTGCTCAAGAGCCATAGATATGCGGTTATTCTGCCAAGGTTCGAACCGGCAATCTTCTGAGCACATGCACAGAGGCTGAGCCACTCACTGCACCCACTTGCTGCTGAATTTGCATTCAGCCAGAGCTGTTTGGGAGATTTAGGCTATTAATAATGAGCAGGAGCAGAATCTGAGTGGTAGCAGAATCTTCTCTCACCAATCATGGGCTGCATGATGTCCTCAGCCACTCTGACAAGTTGCTGGTAGATCTGGATAGACAGGTCACTCAGCAGCTGTCGGTACTCGGCCAGGTCAAAGTTCTTAAGACAATGCTCATTCTGCTTTGGAGTGTTCTGCGTCATGAACGCCTGAGAGAACAGCATAGAAAAGACATTCTAGAGATGGAGAAGGCCATACAGCAGTACAATCCTTACAGAAAATGACCAAGACCTCCTGACTTTCTAATGGCAGGAGTCATACTAATGTTCCTCACTTCTTCCCCGCTGTACTGTTTCAGGCAGTGCAGGAAGCGGCTGGTGTTGGCCAACCAGAAAGACAGCATCTCAAAGTCTTTGTTGTGTTTCTGTAATAGAGAAAGTTTTATGGTTCAGAATGTTGACCAGAACTCCACGAATCAAAGGAGGATAAGAAGGTTGCATACAGAGCAGAAACAGTGGGTTCAGGTTAAACCTGTAAATTAAGATGATCCAGTCTGAATGCAGATTTGGAAGATCCAGAGCACCGTTGGTGCTACAAAAACCACTGATAGTCGTACCAAACCTGACTCAAGAATGTGGACTCAAGTCTGGCTAAAGGTCATTGCTACTAGGATCACCCAAGAGGCAGTGGGTCTAGTCCTTGTTTCATACCTTCAGGACCTTCTTGATGGAATTAATGGATGAGGTAAGCAATGAGTGGACCTTCTGGTCATCATTTATGTAGTCTGCATGACGGATGCACATGAACAGGATGTAGGCTGGCAGGCAGGGCACAGTAGCCGACTCCAATTTGGGTTTCATGTCTGAAAGAGGATGGTTTCAGTCACACACTTCGTTTTTGGGAGAGACCATTGTGGCTGTAAACTCTAATGGTGTAAGCATAGGGTCTTACCTGTGATAAGGGCCTTAAACAGAAGAGGTTCATCTTCCTTGCAGTATTCCAGCATACCCTCAAAGTCCTTCTCTTTGCGCTGGACGGTTGCCTGCCGGAACAGCTCTGGCCGGGCCCGTGGCTGCTGTACTGTGGCCTGGGATGCTGTAGGGAGACGGGTCAGCCTGTCACCTCCTGTCTCCAGCAAGAAGTGAGCTAGCTAAAGCCAGCTTACGGTCCCCCTTCCTCACCCTCCAGCTCCTGCACGCGCTTCTCTGAGATCTTGAGTCGCTTCTTCAGTTTCCTCTCATTCTTCTCCAGCTTTTCTACGATTTCCTTCAGGTCCTATGATGCAGGCAGATGAATCAGGTTCTCTGGTTCATAGAGCACCACTTTTATCACCCAAACCTCGCTTCTTCCCACGCACCAGGTTCTCGTTGGTGAGACGTGTGAGTTCCTGCTGGATGCTGAACTCCACTTGTATGTCGGGGGGTAGCGCCAACGTGTGGTTCAGCAGCTCCTGCTTGTGTTCCAGGTCGTCTCTTAGCAGCTCAATCTGCGTTTTCAAGGCCTCCACCTCATCCTTGTGCTGACGGCTCTGTGTCTGTAACTGGGTCTCCAGCAGCCTGGGTGGAGGAGGGGAGAAAGGTTCCACCAAGCTGAGTGGGGGTGTATGCTGGGTACGACAGACATGGGGAACATGGCGTCAATAACAAGAATTTCTCTACTAGATCTATTTGAGAAAATTTTAAGAAGCATGTGGGAAACTGCTTAAGCGTATCTGCTAACCCTGCTTGTACCTGTAACCCAAACATATGCAAACAACCTTCCATATGGCCAGTAGTCAAGTTGTAAAAATAGTAAATTTTATCGTTTAAGGGATGGAACGGGGGGGGGATGTTCGTTTTAGAAGGGGGATGATTTTGACTGTTTTTATTTCAGGGGGGATGACATCCCTCCTCACCCCCCCTCAATTTGAGTACTGCATATGGGGGATGTGATGCTCTCTAGTACTGCTCAGCAGATCTATTCAATTCTATTCAAGAGACCGTCTGAACTGACAAGAGAGATCGAATGAGAAAATCTCCCAAAGGTCTCTTCGTCTCTGTACCTAGAGATACAGGCAGACAGAGGCCCTGAGCACACTCTACAGCGGATGGGGAATCCGCCGCTGCCCTTTGGCTGCATTTTATTAGTCTCACAAGGTTTTTCTGTGTCGGAAGTCCTTATTAATGGAGGAGGTGAAAGTATGACTGGAGTCGAGACCCAGAAGCAGAGCAGTGGGAAGAAGGTAAGAGCACCTGCCAGCCTGCTTTAAGCCCTGGTAAGCCAGGCCCAGCTCCCCATCTTCATTTAGGAAGCCCCAGTCCTTGCTGTGATCCATGGGTCAGGGCAGAAGGAAAAAGACAGGAAGAAGATGAACGAAAGAAGGACCTGCAGAAGGAGCAAGCAGTAAGAGACCCTAATTCTGCTGTAGGAAGGTCACTGCTGTGAAATCACCCAGCTGCTTCTCACTCTGCAAGGCGGGGCGACCAAACCTCCTAGCCATGTCTGCAGGGGCAGAGCGGCCATGTCAGCACAGCCTGCTAAGCCAAACCCTCTCAAGTCCATATAACAGCCTTGATGGGTGGAGTCCTTATCGCCACCCTGTTCCACAGCACGGGGGGGGCAGTCCTCAGCAGACAATAAACGGCATATGAAGGAATGAAGTGAGCAAATGAAAGAAGAAATGCCACAGGGCCCATGCTTTGGGGGCAGACGAGTCCCACCCTCCACCTGTCACTCTCAGAAATGCAGAGCTCTCATTGGCTGTCAATATAAGCTGTGTGATGAGGTCACTGAGCACTGATGCTTCCTCTAAAGTCACCCTTTGGTTTCAGGAAACAAAGACCATTTTATAAGCCTTTCACCAGTATATATCTCTTATTTTTAGATCTTTCAGATAAGGTCCTTCCATAACAGAGACTTTGCTTTCGTAGCTGCTCTCAGGCACGATGCTGAGAACCGCATTAGGAGCCTGCCGTTCCCCCCTGGGGATCACTGGGGATCTGTAGGCGTGACACTTACTTCTTGGACTCAGACAGTCCCTGGTAAGTCTGCACCACTTCATCCTCGTCTATGTGCTTGTTGCTGATGCTTGGTGCTGCCACACAGCTGGTTTCCTGTCAGGAAGGGAAGCCGCATGACGAAAGCGCGAAGAGGCATGAGTAACACTTTACAGACTGGAGCTGTTGAGTGAATAACAGGCCCCTGGGAGGTCTGCATGCTCTCTAATGAAGCAGGGTGAGACTCAGCTGGCCAGCTGAGCTGGGGTAGTGGAAGAGGGCAGAGGTGAGTGGAGCTTTAAGGCAGGCACGCAGATTACAGCATCAGTGGTCTGCAGGATTTTTACTCCTACTAAATGACGATTTGAACTGCCTATACTTAATACTGGAAGCACTTATCTTAGTGGGCCGTTGTATCAGATGTTTTTGATTGGGCCGCTTTATGATGAAGGGCAGCTTGAACATTTGACCCGTTATCTTGTACATTTATAGACTGTTCAAACTGAATGTGTCAAGGATATAGCACTAAGAAGGTGTCTTACTGCAATAAGCTCTCCATCCAAGGTGTCTATATAAAGCCAAAAGCAATCAGCGGGTGACTCACAACGTGATTGGGTGTCACATTCTCCTGGGAGCTGATGATCTGAGACCTGAGAATGAGCACTTCCTCCTTGCGAACCTCTAGTTCCTCATTGGCCGCCTTGAGCTGGTTAAGCAGCAGGCTGTAGCTGTCCTGCTGCTCATTGGACGAGGAGGAGCTGCTCTGGGAGCCACTGTCAGCCACAGTCTTGCGTAACTCATTAAGGTCGTTCTTCAGCTTTTTGTTTTCAGATTCCAGCTCTTGTCTCTGAGGAGAGGAGATGAGGGGGAGACCATTTAGGAACAAACAAACATAGTAAATCTTTAATAGTGGCTTTGCACTGTGCCTCCTTTTACGACATATTCTTATCTTATCTTATCTAACAGCCGGCAGTTTGCACACTGAAGATATTACTGTCCTTTGGAGCCCTGGGCAGTTAAAAGCTGGTAAGAAGAATATCTGTGAATGTATGTTACTCATGCTAAAATTCACCACTGATCCCACACACACGGTTTAGCAGCACGCATCTCATATCAGAAACAGCCATGTCACCCCAGGTGGAGTGGGAGGACTGTACTGTCCCGTACTGAAACATAAAATGCAGTCTCCCATAGTGAGCCAGGAATATGTGATTTGTTCCGTATTCCACAACATATTTCCTATACAGCCCCTCAGCTCGGCAGGTCTTAGTGGCGGGGAACTCACTTAACAATCCATCGCTCTCGTGTTTTGTTGTGTCTAAAGCAATAGATACGGCTGGGAGGTGGGCGGGCGACTCACAATTATCTTTTATTCTCGATATTGTTAAATTTAATTCTGAGCTTTTCCAGAAATCCGGTCAAAGGAGTCTACAGTTGTCCTGCGAAATTCTGTCGCAGCCGAACTATAAAAGCAGTCATAGTTGCCACAGCACTCCCGGCGGTTACAGCAGTCACAGGAGTTATGGCTGTCACAGCAGTCATGGCAGTCACAGCAGTTACAGGAGTTACAGGTGTTACGGCGGTCACGGCAGTCACGGCATTCACAGCAGTTACAGGTGTTACGGCTGTCACAGCAGTCATGGCAGTCACAGCAGTTACAGGAGTTACAGGTGTTACGGCAGTCACGGTGGTCATGGCAGTCACAGCAGTTACAGGAGTTACAGGTGTTACGGCGGTCACGGTGGTCACGGCATTCACAGCAGTTACAGGTGTTACGGCTGTCACAGCGGTCACGGCAGTCACGGCATTCACAGCAGTTACAGGTGTTACGGCTGTCACAGCAGTCACAGCAGTCACAGCAGTTACAGGAGTTACAGGAGTTACGGCTGTCACAGCAGTCATGGCAGTCACAGCAGTTACAGGAGTTACAGGAGTTACGGCTGTCACAGCAGTCATGGCAGTCACAGCAGTTACAGGAGTTACAGGAGTTACGGCTGTCACAGCAGTCATGGCAGTCACAGCAGTTACAGGTGTTACGGCGGTCACGGTGGTCACGGCATTCACAGCAGTTACAGGTGTTACGGCTGTCACAGCAGCCATGGCAGTCACAGCAGTTACAGGAGTTACAGGAGTTACGGCTGTTACAGCAGTCACAGCGGTTACAGGAGTTACAGGTGTTACGGCGATCACGGCAGTCACAGCGGTTACAGGAGTTACAGGTGTTACGGCGGTCACGGTGGTCACGGCAGTCACAGCAGTTACAGGAGTTACAGGTGTTACGGCTGTCACAGCGGTCACGGCAGTCACAGCGGTTACAGTAGTTACAGGTGTTACGGCGGTCACGGTGGTCACGGCAGTCACAGCAGTTACAGGTGTTACGGCGGTCATGGTGGTCACGGCAGTCACAGCAGTTACAGGAGTTACAGGTGTTACGGCGGTCACGGTGGTCACGGCAGTCACAGCAGTTACAGGAGTTACAGGTGTTACGGCGGTCATGGTGGTCACGGCAGTCACAGCGGTCACAGGAATCACGGCAGTCACAGCGCTCATGGCAGTCACAGCGCTCATGGCAGTCACAGCAGTTACAGTGGTTATAGGAGTTACGGCTGCCACAGCGGTCACCTGGCTGCATTCCTCCTTCCCATCCAAGGCCCCCCCCCAAACTCACCCACAGCTTCTGTGGCAGGATGGCCAGCACGAGTATGCACACCAGTATGCAGTTCAAATGGATGAAGAAGACCAACATCCTACTGAGGCCTGTGAGTATGTGCGTGTGTACGTGCGTGCGTGTCTGTGCATGCGGCTTTGGACTGCGCGCGTGTGTGTGTGTGAGAGAGGGATCCGAGGTACATGGACCTGTACCTTCAGGCTGTTGTAGGCAGAGTCTACACTGTAATCCTGCTCTGACATGGAAGTCTTGCGTTCTATGGCCTGTGAGATAGCAAAAACCACAACAACAACTCAGCAGCGATAAGGAGGATGTTACACAATAGCAGAATTGATCACCAATATTGCACCTGGGGAAAAAAAAGTGTGGATAGAGGAAGTGACATTCTTGAGAGTAACACATTAAATCACCATCCATTTCAAATAGCAGATGAAAAGCTGCTTGTTCACCTTGTTGCCAATCATCTGATTTCACATTTCATATCTTTAGGTTATTAAGGAAGATTTTATTTACACGGAAGAGCATTTCAATGCTGAAACAGTAATCAGAAACACTCCCACCTCAGTGCATTTGGCATTTTGCCCACCATGACAGAGATTAGCATTCTGCTTTGCGCACATCACTCACACTTACTTTAAGCTCCTTGCTTAAAGACACTTCAAAAACATTTCAGAATGAATTGTCAAAATGCAAAATAAATTATTTCCAAAGGTGCTGATGGCACATTTCTCGGAGTATCTGTACCAAGTGGGGTGTGTCCCCTGGAACCTGACAGGGCACCAACATGTCATCTGATCATCTCCCCAATTCTGTAGCTGACTGCCAAACACATTAGTTACCAGCTAATGGGAGGATCCAGTGTGAAATAAAGATGCCATAAATTCTTTAAGTTTTGCTCCAAGGAACGATTAAAGGCAGACAGTGCTAACTACTGAAGGTAACGAGCTGAAATATTCGAGCTGGGACGGTGGTCACACACGCCACATGCACACGGGGGCGACGGGGGGCCGGGGAGCGGAGGGCAGCCCACCTTGCGATTAGCCAGCTCCTCCATCTTCTCCAGGTTGACCTGCAGCTTGCGGCGTTCCTGTTCCAGCTCCCTCACACGCTTCTGCAGCTTCAGAAACAGCGTGATGTCCATGGCTGCCTTATCCAGGCCCATCTCCTGCAAGGCCCCAGAGAAAGATGGAACCAATATTCACCCATAAATTCAAACCTCCCCCCCTGCCCCAATGGGGTGCAGTTACCTCCACTTGCTGAATTGAGTCCTCTGTCTCTCCGACCTCAGAGGTGGAGATTGAGGGGTAATTAGAATCCGACTCCAGGCTGCTCTGGTTAGATGGGTTTCTTCTGTGGCCAGGCTGAAACTAGATGAGGAGAGACGGATTTCTGCAAACCAGGAACATGCTGACAAAGAGGCAGACTTGTGTAGGGAACGCCTCCACGGGGTTCCAGGCCAGGGCAGACCCCTCTCACCTTGGCCAGGGAGACCTCCTCTTGCAGGTTGTCGTATCTCTGCTCCAGCCTGGAGAGCTCCTTAAGCAGGTTCTGATAACGCAGTCTCTCCTCATCCAGGTCTGCCTGCAGCTGTCCCTCTTTCTGTGACACACTGCCTCTGTCATCTTGGGGGGGGGGGAGGCATACCGAGACAGAGCTTCAGCACAGGCTTAAAGAACATTTGAGAAGCTGGTGTTAGGGTGGGGGGAAAGATGGGACACAGGAAGATGGGGACAGGACGCCGTAGGTTTGGGGTCCGGATGCCTCCCTCCCCCTTTAGGAAGGCTGGCGCAGCAGCCCCGTACCTCAGACATAATACATCTCAGAGAACACTTTGCTATTGTGGAACCATGCGACACAAGGGCTGAGCCACATCCCACGGGGGTCGCTGGCTCGCTTCGCTCATATCACCTCCGAAATCCAATCCCACCTCACCCCCCCGGCCTACTTCTGCATACAGACGCCTCTTGTTATGAGGAAACAAAGCATCCTCACCTTCTCAGCTGTCGGCGGGTCGATCGCGACCCAGCGAGAGCAATGACCGACGGTACCGGGCCCCCTCGGCGGACGCGGGGCCCCTGCTTACCCCTGCATATGATCCTTTGGTTCATCTCCTCCTTCTCCGCCTTCAGCAGGGAGTTCTCCTCCTCCAGCTGCTCCACCTTCTACACAGGAGAGAGGATGCAGAGAGCAGCGGTCAGCCAGCACGCGCTTACCCCAGCCTCAGCCCACCGGCATCCACACCCCATCAACACAAAAAACATGAAGATAAAAAAATAAATACACAATATATTCAGCCGAAAAATCCTAGAAAAGCATTTTCAGTGAATGTAAGAGGACAAAAGTTGGAGACTTTTGCTAGCAGTCTGCAGATCTTCAAATGTCTTGCTGGGTAGGGTTAGGCTTCCCAAATGGAGCACTGAAGCTTCCAAAGGCCACCACCCCCTACTGTGCTGCACCATTTGGCAGATAAACGTCTGCGCAGCAAAAGGGCTTGTGCGGGGTTTTATCCAGGCTGACAGAAGGCTTCCCCAGACACCATTTGTAATGATTAATTAAAACGTCACAAGCATTTAACCATACATTAAAGAGCCACATGACTGTAAAATGACAAGCAGAGGAAACTGCAAGACCCCAAAGTGCTAATAACAAACATCCCCAGGTAACTCTCATGTAGAGAATTAGCGCCAAACCACGCTGTTAATCATGGACCGGAACCAACTTCTGGTTCCCTCAATGGACCACATGACTGCTTTCTACCGTTCCAGCTGAAGACTGGTGGGGGCCCTGCCTTTGCTGCATTCGGGTGAATGCTTGATAGTCAGAATAGATGGATATTTGTAAAGATCACTACTGCTCCTACTTGCCTTAGTAGGCAGCATCCATAAGCACATCTCACCTGTTCCAGCTCCTGCTTCTCACTCCTGTGCTCCTCTTCAAGCCTCTTCCGCTCAGCATGGGCTTTGCTAAGCTCCGCCCTCAGCCTCTCCAGCTCCGCCTGCAGTGAGGTCAGCTGATTGCCGTCTCCATGGAGACTGCGCACCTGGTCCAATTCCTTCTGCAGCTTGCCCATCTCTGTGACCAGACTGGTGTTGTTGGATAGAAGCTGCTCATTCTGGTTCCTGTATTCCTTATTCTGGAGAGAGAGAAATACTTACTTGCTCTGATGCAGAGTGAAGATTAGGCCAGATGATCCCGTCTGAGATTACGTTGGGATTAATACAATACAGGGGCACTGTACCATTGATCAATGTCAATGTTTTCCATGGGGAAACCTTCGACATGAAATGGCATCTTCTGAAAACGGCCCAAATAACAATGTTTCCTAAACACCATATCCATCCATCCATCCATCTATCTATCTTCCTCTGCTCATCTGGGTCCAGGTTGTGGGGGCAGCAGCCTAAGTAGGGATGCCCAGACCTTCTCCCCAGCCATGACCTCCAGCTCCACTGGGGGAATACCAAGGCATTCCCAGGCCAGCCAAGAGATATAATCTCTCCAGTGTGTCCCCTCCCGGATGGACATGCCCAAAACACCTCCCGAGGGAGCCGTCCAGGAGGCATCCTAGATAGATGCCCAAACCACCTCATCTGGAACCTTTTGATACAAATGACCAGCCGCTCTATTTTGAACCACTCCCAAAAATCCGAGCCCCCCCCCGCCCCCAAGGCCAAGCCCAGACGCCCTTCGCAGGAAGTCCTTCTCTCCTGCTTGTGCTCAGGATGATATTGTAGTGGTAGGTAAAAGGGTGGTCACAGCCCGCGTCAGCATGGGCTCCCTCACCTGATCGTCCATCTTCCTCTGAAGCTGTACGATTTTATTCTCCATGCCGACGTTCAGCTTCTTCAGGTGCTGCATGGATCGCGCTTCTATCTTCAGCTGCTTCAGCTGCCGACGGGCCTGCAGGCGTCGGTACGCGCACTGGATCACCACTGCAGCATTTCGGGCCCTCAGGAACTTCTTCCGCTCCATCCAGCCACGCGTCGTCTTCTGAATGATCGTGGCTTTGTGGTTCAGCCAGAGCTGTGAGGAGAGTGGGTCAGGGCTGTCCGACGGCACGGCTGCCCCCCCCCGAACCGGCCACCAGTCTCTCTAGCCCCTTCTGCCTCCCAATTCTCTCTCTAAGTTACGTATATTTATTTACGTGTCTCTTTTTGACTCATCTAGCTGTGCTGTATGGTGGTGGGGTTGTTTTACTACTATAATAATAATAATAATAATAATAATAATAATAATATTGAAAATGTATTCATTCTATTAACAGGTATGTTTATTTAAAAAAAAAAAAAAAAGCTACCTCGTGATAGAGCCTGCGAGTGGACATGCCCCTGGTGAAGGCCTGGATGGTGACCACGGCCTGGCGGATTCTCAGGTAGGCCCTGCGTTCTCGCACCATGCGGAACTGCTTCTGACAGGTGACGGCAGCCCGGGTGAGACGCAGGTACTCGGCGTGCCTGAGACGGGGGAGAATATACGCGAAAACTGTGCTCAGTTCAGACTGCTGCTGCCCAGTTACCATGCCTTACTGGACAGTTTTCAAAACACGCTACATGTCGCGCTTCAGTTTTGAGTCTGCAGGTTCTACACTGGCTTTTTGGCACCATGCTGATTCTCCAGCGGTCAGCAGGTGCCGTACGCACCGCTAATCTCACCTGCGTGCAAGGTAACCCCGGCCGTATTTCTGCAACTGGATGGCGGCCTTCCGGATTCTCTGGTACCAGATCCTCTGCAGCCATCCTCGCACCGTCTTCTGGATCTTGATGCAGGCAGCCCGGAACTTGTCGGTACGAAGCTTCTCCAAATAAGCCACCTGACCGGCGCGGAAGAAGATCTTGGTCTTTCCAAACTGGAACTTGTCTGGGTCCTAGTGGAAATGCAGAGGCATGATTCAAGACAAGAACTGCAATGCTAACATTTAACTGAAATGTCACACTGTGTAATGAAATTGTCTTCTGTTTAAATCGGTCTAAACTCTTTCGTTGTTTACTTCCATATCCATGAATATTTTCATGGAAAAGCCACTCGAGTTAACTGGGCAAAAACAATAAGACATCATTTCGCTTTGGTCGACAGCAGTGTGGGGCGGAAGAGAGGAAGAAGATGGGTAAATAATAAGTGATTGACTGAATAAAAATTATAACAGGACCGATGTTGGAGCTCATCTAAGGGTGGCCAGGGGTCAAACAGTTGATCGTGGTATTTCCAACTCGATGATAAATGGGTAATGGCTGAGAGCTCCCCCTCCCTGGGTGAATACTACCCCATTGCCACCCCAGTAAAATCACTGAGTCTAGTTTGGCCTTCACATTGTACAAGGTCTAGCTACACCAGTGGACCCATGGGATTGTTATGAGTAACAAAACTGGCCATGTTTAGGTTCCACAAGGCTACAGATGTGTGTGACAGAAACAAAGTGGACTTCTTCCCATGACAGTTGGACAAACTATCAGCAAACTATGCATCTGGGAACTGGACTGGAAGAGGCTGTGTAGGACATAGCAGGATATGAACCTTGGTCAGGGTTTCCAGAAAGTTTCTGCAGATGGCTTTTTTGTCATTGCTTGTCAGGTCCTTTTTCTTCATCAGAACCCGGTACCTGTTGAAGAAGTCCATGTAGGTCCACCTAAAATCCAACAAGACAAGGGACACTGTATAGTTAGGAGACTATCGTTTTACATAACTCACAGTAAAATAGGAAACCAGTTCTTACATAATCAGCTCACACACATATAGTCTCTCGGAAGCTAATCAGCTGCTGCATCAGTCGCAATGCAGACAATCCTGCAGACAGTTTGCTCTTTGTAGTGACTCTCTACCTCTGCGACCTCTCTACCCGCTAAGAGTACTGCTCCACACTGGGATCACGTTTCCATTCCCTAGCCAGAGAGAGGAAGACTAGGACATCCACAGCTGGCTGACATCGACACCCCTAGGTGTTCCTCACATGCTAGGTGTTCCTCATATGCGTCACATTCCCTCTGGTCAGTCAGTTTTTAAACTCGAGGCCTAGAGCAGTGTTTCCCAACTCAGTCCTTGGGGTCCCCCAGACAGTCCAGGTTTTTGCTCCCACCCAGCTCCACGCCTGACACTACACATTTTGCAGGGATCTGAGAGGGAGCTAAAACATGGACTGGATTGGGAAACACTGCCCTAGGGGACTGTGTTACCAATAATAAGCAGAAGTGCAATGACAGATATGGACGGTAGAATCAGTGAGGGCCTGCCTACCTGGAGGGGTAGCCGGCCGCACTGATGCGGATAGTTTCCAACACGCCACATGCTCGCAACTGCTGCACAGCTCTCTTGGAGTCAAACCTGCAGCACAGAAGATCCCCAAGGTAATGCATGCCTGTCATGATCTGCATATACACATCTGTACACACATTCCCTGTGTGAAGCGAGTGCTTCTCTCTCGGCCACACACAGGGGGGGTTCCTCTCCCCCATAAGTAATATGAAGCACATACACACAAGCAGGGGGGGTTCCTCTCCCCCATAAGCAATATAAAGCGCATACACACAAGCAGGGGGGGTTCCTCTCCCCCATAAGCAATATAAAGCGCATACACACAAGCAGGGGGGGGTTCTCTTCCCAGTAGTGTGCCTCTTATTGAAAATTATAACGGCAACAACACAAAATTTAGACGCTAAATTGACATACAACACAACACATTCACAAAAACAGCAGCAACAAAGTATTTTCAAATTAACAATGCCCGCTTGGGTTATACATCATCAGGATATTTAATAGCAGTCTTTTGATACCATCCAGATATTACCCTAAAGAATACAATATTTTAACTGTATTTTAAAAAGCAACGGTATTACACTATTTTGAAATCCTCCGAGAAAGGAAATACTGCGGTATACTGTGCCACCACTATACCGCCCAAGCCTAGAGAGTAGCTCTACTAATAAATGTGTTTTTGGTTCGTAAATGTGAAAATAATTTCAAATAGAAACGTGGAGTTGTTCCGCATTAACTCTAACATAGTTGATTAAAAATGCACTTGCAGCAAGAAATACATGAAACCATAATTCAAATATCCTATCAAGTTCTGGCTCCTCAAAAAATTAGAACAGTTTCTAATTTGGAACATGTTTTAATACCCAACCCTACACACCAGTCCTCACTCCCTCCTGGTGCTTTACGTGATGCATAAGAGAAGAGAAAGGGAACGAATGGCAAGTCACCCTGGTGTGCCTAAAAATGGCCGCAAAATGCACCTAAATGGCTGCAGTCTGAAGTCCTATCATATGATTTTCTGGACATGCTAAACACCAAACAAAAGTACATTAAGCAATGTCACGTTGGACAGGAAACAATGATGCATTAACCACAGTGCTACTAATAACAATATTTAATATGTGTCCATGTATTGGCGGAGCAGAAACCACTTTGCCTGATATTCATGTTACTCTCAACATCCTGAAAACACCCCTCCTTACCTCATCTTCCTCTGCAGCACTGAGTAGATTCCCCTGCTTTCCCAGAGTCACACAGGCTGTGCCATGTGGCCAAGCCCACAGATGCCTCCCAACCCTACTGCCTGATGCAGCACCAGTCATGGGGGACATTTGTCAATTTCCAGCCCATAATCTGACACTTGTGGTGAGGAATTAGGAAACAACATTCAGATTATTGGAAAACCCCCCACCCCCCTCAAAAACCCCCCCCCTTCATCGTGGACTCACTTTACCTCCAATTCCAAATAAAGTGGTAAAGAAACTGCCTGACCGGGGGGTGACATCTCTTCTCCTGGACTGAAGGGGGCCATTGTTTGCAGTCATGTGGAAGGGCCCAAGTCAGCCAGCAAAAAAGACGTTCAGCACTGCCCTCCAGCCAATTTACTCAGGGACATACAGTCAGCCTGGTGTGTTCCTTAGCTGAGTGGACAGCTTTGTGAAGCTTCCCAGTAAACACACTTACGAGAAGGACTCCTTGTAATCGTTGGGTTTAATGCAGCGGACGTAGTGTGGCGTCGTGGCATTCAGGGTTTCCATCAGCAGCTGCAAGGAACTGCGGAACTGGTCCAACAGACAGAGAAGAGGTTGAGTGCTGAGGGCCAGCACATGCACTGGGAATCATGGGCAATCTGCATCCAGGAGCATCCTCACCTGATAGCCCACAGTCTTCCTGTGCTCCTTGTTGGGGGCTTTGGGGGCGGGCCTGGCAGCGCGCACGTTGATCTTTTGGCCTTTTGTGGTTGTGGTAGTGCTGGAGGAAGGAGTGCCAACACTCTCCTTGACCTCCAAGAAGAGGTCTGCCACTAACTGGAACTGAGATTGCAGTAGAAGTTCAAATTCATGCCTCAGCTACACCATGTTGCCAGTGGAGTGTTGGATTCGTACGAGACCATTGTGGGCTAAGTGAACCACCTCCAAAGGGTATTAAAATATCAGTAACATATATCCAGAAGATATCCAGAAAAAATGCAGGCATGATTCCTCTGCTCAGGAATTAAAGGCAAATACCAGCTAGTTTACAACTGATAGGCTGGCTGAGTTTATACCAGAGAACAGGAATTTCTATTATCTGTTGTTATCGGGAAACATTCAGCACCTCCTGGCATCTCCCTGGGTTACAGCCTGAGATGGGCGGCTGAAACGTGGGGGCAGAATTTCTGCTAAATCCTGGACCTTGGGTGCCCGAGGTCCCGCCCTGTTTGCTGCGTCTCCATGCCAACTCCTTGCTTTCTAACTATCTGGGTAGATATAATGTGCAGCACGCCAACTATTTGCTTAACTGAATTTCCAGTCATGTTTTGAGTCTGACTGGAGACAGTAATTCTTGACAAGGACATTTGTCTAAAGCAGTGGTGCCCAATCTTACCCGCAAAAGGCCGGTGTGTATGCGGGTTTATGAGAGTAACCTAATTAGAGAGTTGCAGCAAAAACTCGCATACACACCGGCCATTTGCGGGTAAGATTGGGCACCCCTGGTCTAAAGGGAGATCAAAACTGAACCCCTTCTATAACACAATATACTTTCTGTATCCAATAGCAAGCTTTTGTCCACAAACTTTTCTCTGTCATCACAATCAGACACAATTATCCCATCTAAGTCCCGTCTAAAACAGCTCTTTTCCAAATCACACTAATTCTGCAATGAACAGTTAATAAGAAACAATTCCAAGATGCTTCCGACCACCTTGTCAGGGACCAGTCAATGAAATTTTCCTTCAAGGTAAGGTTGTCATCAAATACTGACTTGGCATTCTAACTCCTGGTTAGGGTTAGGGCTCTTCATCCCTAAGGTCTATTAGGAATGGCTGCATGGCTTGAAGATGAACAATTAGCAGGTGACAGAGTTCAGGAGCCGGAGCTGATGCTTCGTGGGAACAATGCTGCTAGAGTCATTGTTTTTATATTTTCCCAGCCTGCGATCAATGTGTGTTACTATGTGCATGGTCCTGTATACCCGGCAGCTCAGCAGGAAGATGGCGTTACTCTCACCTTGCTAGCCTTCAGGATGTTGATTTGTTCTTCATAGACCGTATCCCGGTTCTTCTCTAGAAACCCTTCACACTGGTATTCCACCTACACGAACAAAACGGAAGTTGACCACAGCTGATGTCCTCCCAAAAGTGTAGACCCAAACGTCCAAATAAATGGTTCAATGTTTATCAGTCCAGCCCACCTTATCAGCAAAGTGGATGACAATAAATGAGACATTGGACATTCTGGGCTTCTGAAAGTGGTTGGAGCCTAAATGACGGTCGTAAAGCTTCTGGGCCCAGTTCTGATCGGTTCCTTTTGGTACCTGAAGGAAGTAGGACATGAACACAAGACACAGAAAAGCACTTTTATGGATTATCTGTGAAGGGAGCCACATTTGTTGCATGACATTCCTTCAAATTATCTCACTGAACTGAGTGCTACGACAAAATTAATTTGGCTGTGTACTTAGAGCACTTAGTGTACTTAGAGCACTTAGTGTACTTAGAGCACCCATAATCAAAACAAAGGACTGATCTTGAATGAAGGTAGCTGAATGTACGCAGACTCAGCACACTTTGGTATCACTCACTAAGCACAATAGCCATCACTCCTTTCAGCCTGTGGCTTACTCTAGAAGCACAATGCTACCTCCCTGCAATAGCACCCATAGCATACTGGGTTCCATGGGGGACACTCTACCTTGCACTCCTCGTCCAGCAGGTCCAGAATCCCCAGTTTGGCCTCAATGAGGTCGATGCAAGGCTGGTTATCATAGAAGTCGATGAGGGTCCATGGAATCTGCTCCTTCATGTACTCCTCCTGTTCTAGCTTGAACACATGCTGGAGGGAAGAGGTGCAGGTTGAGTACTGAACACTGCCCTCAGCATTGCCCTGTGCATTTGCTCGATTAAGCTGGCCTTGATTCGGACTGAGCTATTGTAGTAAGTGTTTATATAACTGCATATTAAAAAGTGGGGTGGGGTTGGCGGTGGGCTAATCACAATTGGGATGGATGGATTTGTCCCTCGGGGACAAATAAAGTGATTGATTGATTGATTGATTGATTGATCTGTCCCATATAGGCCTACATTTTCCTGTTGTCAGCAAAACTTGCTACCCAACTAACCGAGTTGAACTGTTGCTGTAGCTTCTCATTGGCGTAGTTGATGCAAAACTGCTCAAAGCTGTTTTGCTCAAAAGTTTCAAACCTGTGGGAATGGAAGTAAGCAAGACCAGAGGTTACAACGGGACACAAGGGGGCGCTCTTTCTGGCTGGTACCCCAGCCAACAATCATCTGGGTACCTTCCAGCCTCTTTAGAATAACTGTTATAGCCCCCCCAAAGCTAGTCAGTGGGAGACATTCTCACAAGCCCACACCCTGCAACCAATCAATGGGGCTCACCCGTAGATGTCCAGGACACCAATGAAAGAGTGTTGCTTGCTAGTGGTCTGCAGTGCCTTGTTGATGTGCTGTACAATCCAGTCAAACAGATTGGCATAGATGTGCTTGGCCAGAGCGTTGCGGGCGTTCAGCGCCTGGGCACACGGCATGCTTTTCACGTAGGTCTCGGAAGTGGTCACCAGCTTTCGGTGGCACAGCCAGTGCTCCATCTGGTCCTGCTCCACGCCCAGCAGCCGGCAGAAATGGTGCAAATGGGGGTCGTCCTTCTACAGATATAGGAATGAGTGGGAAAGGAACGTTGGTTTTAGGAGTATGACAACTACAGGCACCAAAGGGCTGACGGTGCAACTCACAGCGATGTGACAGGACTCGGCGTCCCTCAAAGCCTGGATGTCTACATTTCCCAGGTGCAGGATGGAAGCGATGATTTTGTAAATGTTCATCTGGTCGCTCTCCTTTACCCCTGTGTTCAAGCACATAACAAAAAACCTGTGATTCAGGTCCTGTATGCAGGATGCCCACATTACTCAGTCAAGCACGGCATGGCAAGGATCACGGCATGTAGCTGGCCGGACAGTCTCCTGAAGTATGTCACTGTATATACATCAGCATATACAGCATATCAGCACAAATGCCTCACATCTACACAGAATGCGTTGAAGTATCCGTGAATGTGCAGAACTGGAGGAACAGGATGGTTCGAATGGCCAAAGAGACCGAATCTCAGACTGTCAGACAGTGACTTCTTCATCCAGCACACCACCATGGCACTGTGCCCCTGCGCCTCTCGGAAGGCCCCTGTAACTATAATTCCCGCCTTCTCTCTCTCGGGACTTGCTGCGTACCCAGCAGGGAGAAGGCCTTCCTGGTCTTCTGAAAGTCATCGGCATCATCCACGCCCTCAATGGAGATGCTCTCACCCATGGAGGTAAATGTGAAGTCCTCGGCGCTAGCTTGGGGAGGGCAGGGCGAGAAATGTGGGGAGAAGATAAGAGGAATGAGATCAACAGGCGCCGTCTGGACCTGCAGTCAGAAGAGCCTGGATGATGCTGGTGATGCTGTTTGGTGCCCAGAACAATGCGCTGACAGGCCCAGCACTTTGGCCTTCAGCAACTGAAAGATGAGCAAATTCTTTTTTTGAAATGATCTTAATTTCTCTTAGGATTCTTTTTAATGCTGTGCAATGAAACAACCGGTGTATATCGTGAAAGGGGAGGTTTAGACTCTCTCATAAACTAAAAATGCTGAGATACACATCTTGCCAATAATATTTTTAGATCAAGGCTCCTGGATTGTTTATACATACTTCGTAATGGGCCTGACATTGTAAAGAAAAGCCCTGGTCGGTTACCCATAGACTCATAAACTGGTGCATTCCATTTCACAGTCCTCATGTGTAAATATACCTGACATTCAGCAAATATTCATCTCATCTGAAACTTTACAATTAGTGCAGCTTTCTGTTTCCTAGCTGTTCTGCAGGTCTTTCTAAAAGCTGACTTCAGATGATTTTGACCGAGCATGAGCATACTGCATACTGCGTACTGCATGAAAGTGATCACTAATAAAGCAAAGCCCTCCAAATGCTGTCGACACTCCCAGCAACTCCATGGCAGTGCCCGGTGTGGAAAAGCTTGTGCTTTGCTGTGCTGAGCTGAGACTTACTGAGGCCTAGATCCTTGAACTCTGGGAGGTTTGCAAAAGAACACAGCTGGTAGAAGATATGGTAGTTCCTCTCATCTTCAGCCTACAAAACAAAAGACTGATCGTCATACAGAAAAAGAATTGGGTTCACACTAGCTTTGGAAATAAACAAAGATGCTGTGTGTGTTGTAGAATCTCAGGTTTGTGTTCCATGACCCGGTGATTAAATGAACAGCTGCCCTAAAACATTAACCTCCCATTTGTAAGAACACTGAACCTGCTCTCAGCTTTACCATCAACCCGTGAGCCATTGTACCCGTGTAACATGAGCCCTCAGCACACACCTGTAATCCCAGACACCTGATCCTCAGCTGAAATGCCCGCGGAATCTCACCTGAAACACCACTCTAGACTTCTCCAGAAGGTAAGTCCGCATGTTGGCGCCGATGATGTGGTACTGTTGGTTAAAGCCGATCTGGATATATTTGCCGAAGCGGCTGCTGTTGTCATTGCGTGTGGTCTTGGCATTCCCGATAGCCTAGATTTGTAAGCAGGAAGAGTGGGTATAGAGTAAAATAAGAGTTACTTCCGGAGTGGGACTTGATGATGAGGATTTCCCAGAATGCACCTTGCTATTTCAGAGAGGCCAAACTGCAAATGAATCATTGGGTAGCATTAACCTAAATTAAAAAGTCACAGAATTAACACAAAGGAGGTTAGAGTTCAATCAGTCAATGTTTGCACATGATCCATATTCCAAATGGCTCTTTTAACACTGATCTCATCCTTCAACAGTTTCTCTCCTAGTTCCTCACCTCCATGATGGGGCTGGAAGCCAAAACCTTTTCCTCCACATTGGTGTCACTGACTGAGCCTCCAACTGTGGCAAAGTAGCGCATGGCATACTTAGCAGAGACCGTCTTGCCTGCTCCTGACTCCCCACTCACAATGATGGACTGATTCTTCTCATCTCTGCGCAGAATGGGACAACAGGTCATAACTCTAACAACCTTGTACATGTGAGGGCTACTGGACTGTCATTTGCTGCAGTCATGGACATTAACTTTCTTATTAAGAGGGAAGTCAGGACAAATTAGCCATCAGGACATCACGTAGATTCCACCACAGCACCAACAAAAGTCTTAATTCAGAAGAAAAATGACACTCCCTTTGAATTAATGATTCATGCAGCAGCCATGCTTCAAGGCTGTGTGCTACGCGGACACCTTTTCAACATCACTGACAAACAGATTATGAAGCAGAACAGAATTCAGGTGACCACCACAGAAACATTCCATCTGTAGGCAGAAAGAAGGTGACATTCGAGAGAGGTGGGGAGAGGCGTGAGGCACCAAAGGCACAGGGGCATGCTGCTCTTGTTCAAGGAGCATACGGGTTTGGGGGACTGGCCAGGAGGTCATAGGAAGCAAAAGCTGTGTCAGTGGAACCTCAAAGGCAACACAACTTCGCCACTAGAGGGTAGAGGGATAGATAGAGAGAGAGACAGGGAGACCGAAAGACAGAGAGACAGAGAGAGACAGGGAGTCAGGGAGACTTGACTTGACTTGACCTGAACCTGCTTTATTATCACAATAGCACGGCACTACCGTCAAACATCAGAACCTTAAAAGGAAAATAGAAAACAAACCCCCCCCCCAAAAAAAAACAACATATATGAAAAAAGCAGGGGGTCAAGAGAAAACCAAAGCCCCTTTCCGCAATCCCAGCGCAATCACAATTTCAACACAAGATCCAAATCATCCCCGATTCCACACAACACCCCACACTGTCCCCATACAGATAGGAGTTCCTGCAGGTTCTGGGTCAGCAGAGAAAACGTGTGCTCCACTCTGAGCCTCATTTTCACCAGTCCCACCATGACAATCCTTGGGTCTGTTGACCCAGTCCCTTTTAGCTCATTTTTCCTTGTTAACCACACTGCAAGCTTTGCCTGCCCCACCAAAAACTCAATCATGCAAATAGTCCTACTTTCGCGCATTTTGTAACTCGGACCATAGATAAAAACACTTTTTGAAAAATCCACCTCGAAGCCCTGAAACCACTCCTTCAGCTTCAAGAACATAGACCCCAGCCTCGCGCATCCCAAAAAGAGATGGGCCATCGCCTCTTCCTACCTGCAGAACGGACAGGCACTCGACACAGTAGGATCGATACGTGCCACATGCCTATTCGTAGCCACAGCCCCATGCACTAACCTCCACTGCAGATCAGCCGTACGCTTCTCGATAGGGGGTTTGTACAGTGTCCTCCAACAACCCGCAGGGGAAACCCCAGGCCCCAAAACCCCAGTCCACTTGGAAACCGCCACCCCTGCGAGAGAGCCCACGTTCAGAACTTTCACGCTGACTTCATACAGAGCCTTCTTGGAGGCATCTGCATACACCCCCAAACGAGGCACCTTAAAGGAGAGCAAGCTGCCTGCATCCTCCACATAAGCTTCCACTGCCGGCAGCACATGCAATGGAGGTAAGCCCCCACCTTGCTCCTCCACCCTACCCAACCCAGTACTCAAAAATCCTTCGGGGAGTGCTGCAGACATGGAATCTAGAAACCCTTGAATCATTCGTCCAAACCGAATCCTCGTCTCAGCACTCAAGACAGGTACAGACTTCCAAGCTCCACCTTCTCTCAGATGCCCCAGCTTTGTGATGCCTGCTGC
>JAODKM010000108.1:20250589-20266905 GCA_026780845.1 Petrocephalus sullivani
GAGAACCGGACAATATGGCACATTTGGGACGGGACACATTTGGGACGGGACACATTTGGGACGGGACACATTTGGGAATGCGTCTGACCCTTTGGGGAGACAGGCTCCCCTAAAGCTGGTCTTAGCTCAGGCCAACCACAATGCATCTGATCCTTTGGGGAGACAGGCTCCCCTAAAGTTGGTCTTAGCTCAGGCTAACCACAATGCGTCTGACCCTTTGGGGAGACAGGCTCCCCTAAAGCTGGTCTTAGCTCAGGCCAACCACAATGCGTCTGACCCTTTGGGGAGACAGGCTCCCCTAAAGCTGGTCTTAGCTCAGGCCAACCACAATGCATCTGATCCTTTGGGGAGACAGGCTCCCCTAAAGTTGGTCTTAGCTCAGGCTAACCACAATGCGTCTGACCCTTTGGGGAGACAGGCTCCCCTAAAGCTGGTCTTAGCTCAGGCCAACCACAATGCGTCTGACCCTTTGGGGAGACAGGCTCCCCTAAAGCTGGTCTTAGCTCAGGCTAACCACAACGCGTCTGACCCTTTGGGGAGACAGGCTCCCCTAAAGCTGGTCTTAGCTCAGGCTAACCACAATGTGTCTGACCTCTGGGGGAGACAGGCTCCCCTAAAGCTGGTCTTAAACATTTACATGGACATCAAGGAAACAGTGAGTCACAGAGGGACAATGTTCATGATGAGACTTGGGACATGGTCGGGATGGTAACCTGACAGGCCAGAGAACTCTGTGTAAATGACACATGGGCTGACAGAATACTCCCAGAAGCGACTCGGCTTACTGCAGCCCTGCCAGACAGGGGGCAGCAGAGAGGCAGACCCCATGGCCCTGTCCGGCCAGCAGAACAAGGGAAGAAGAGGGTGTGTGAAAGGATGGCACGGGGGAAGTCTGCATTCACATGGGAGCTTGGTCGGCTGTGAACCAGCACCGAGTTACACAGCACTAGTTGGGAGCACAACACACACCAGTCACACCAGTAAGGGTCCGGGATGATGTGGCTGCATGGTACGAGCCAGCCCACAAGCAGAGGTGTAAGACATGGAATGAGAACAGGGATAACAGGCTCTTTTCTGCTGAGGGGGAAAAAAGTCTTTGGTGAAACTGTCCGACCTCCCCAGAACATGTGGGTCCAGTCTGGGAGTTAGAGCAGACCGCCCGAGGCCTCGCCTAAATGCGGAATTTCCAGTTTTTCCACAGACACCACCATCCAAGGTCACCACACCTGCTCCCAGACAGCTCGCTACATCCTTTTATTACCCAGAAACACTGATTACTGTGACAGGTTACCAGGGAGGATGAATGGGTGATAAGGATCAGGACCGGCCACAGATCAGGCAGCCTGTGCCAGACTCAGACCATGACCTAGCAGTCCAGGCCAGCCGTCACATTAGGGAGGCCCTTTGCTCCGTCTTTAAAAATGTGTGACTTACGCCACAGCTCAATACAAGGTTTACACTCCGAAACTAAATATTTTGTAGGTGACCGTTTCCTACTTGTAAACTTTATTTGTTCAAACTGGAGTAGGGGGATGGGGAGAAAATAACGCATTGTAGGTAATTCCTGTTTAATGTTTCATTGTGTTAAAAAAGTCTCCACTACTGTCATGGTGAAGGTTAAAGCTGCTTAAATTAAGTCTCCGGTTAAGAAGTAACACTACAAATAGAAACAATATGACGTATCGAGTAACAGGCATGGGGGGGATTGGCAGATGACGCCAATAAACATCGAAACCGGAACGAAACTGGAGCGAAAGCGCGTCCGAGGCGCACCGAGACGGAGCCGCTGCGCCCTCAAAACGAGCAGGAAAACGCGGACTGTCCCTAACCCTCCGGCTGTAGCTTTAAAACGTGCTAAGCTTTAGAATGTTCCCAAATAAAAAGTTATAGATGGACAGGCGAACTGTCGAGGTCCAGGGATCAGGCGCGCCAAGCCGCGCTGAAACGTCTCCTCTAGCCTTTATAATCTAGTTACACACATTTGCCGAAATTCATAGCGCCGTGGGAATGGCGAAGGTGCGTGCGGGGCTGTGCCGGGACCATCCCGGGACTATCCCGGGACAGGGGGTCCTCTGACAGCCCGGAATGACCATCACACTCACCCTCGTGAAGAGCTCATTCACTGACATGTCGTCCCGGTGCACGGTCCCAACCAAAGTCTTTTTCTTTTCTTTTTTCTTAAAAACAGGCTTATTCCTATAATACTGCCAGTTTAAAGTGGCGTCGGTCCGGTCGCCATTTTTCCGATACAGGTGTTTCTGACTGGGCGCAGTCTCTTTGTGACCGCCCGCTTATTCAGGAAGCTCCTGGTGGCAGGTACGTGTTTTCCCTGCGGCCGCCTGCGCTCCGTACCTCCCCGCACGCCCACCGGCAGGTAGCCGAAGCGCACACCTGGGTCTGCAGGTGGGTCGGAGCCGCGTCTTTCCCGAGAGCGACTGGATAAAAGCGCTGACTCCCCCCTCCTCACTTCCTCCCCGGGTCCACGGACCCGGCTACCCTTCTCCCGTATGAGACACCTTCCGGCCTGACTGCGCCCTGCACACGCACGGCCGCTTCTGCCGTAATGCGCCGGCTGCGCTCTGCACACGCACGGCCGCTTCTGCGTTAACGCGCCCGGCTGCGCTCTGCACACGCACGGCCGCTTCTGCCGTAATGCGCCACCTGCGCTCTGCACACGCACGGTCACTTCTGCGTTAACGCGCCCGGCTGCGCTCTGCACACGCACGGCCGCTTCTGCCTTAACGCGCCGGCTGTGATCTGCACACGCACGGTTACTTCTGAGTTAACGCGCCGACTGCGCTCTGCACACGCACGGTCACTTCTGCGTTAACGCGCCGGCTGCGCTCTGCACACACACGGTCACTTCTGCGTTAACGCGCCCGGCTGCGCTCTGCACACGCACGGCAGCTTCTGCGTTAACGCGCCACCTGCGCTCTGCACACGCACGGCCGCTTCTGCGTTAACGCGCCCGGCTGCGCTCTGCACACGCACGGCCACTTCTGCGTTAATGCGCCGGCTGCGCTCTGCGCACGGACGGCCGTTCTGCCGTAATGCGCCACCTGCGCTCTGCACACGCACGGCCGCTTCTGCCTTAACGCGCTGACTGCGCGAATTTTATATGCAGTTCGGATGAATGGCTGAATTTGCGCTTGTAGGATCCGTAACAACCCTCACTCTTCATGAACCACCACTCAATTCATAAGCGGTTATCGTGAACGGATAAAAGCAGTTCCTGATGTCAGTCAGACCGTCTGAGGAATACTATGGACATTTTGAGTATGGCGGAGGGTATACTAATGTGTACTCATAACATCCATCCATCCAGGGGCGGACTGGCAATAAAAAACACCTCAAGAATTGATCGGGGGGTGGGGGTCGATTACTAAATTTGTAGGTCATCCGGTTAGCCTACGATCGACCGAAAGGTCTGGCGCCCCCTGGTGTTACAGCCATATTGTGCCAGGGTTGGGAAAGAAAGACCGGTCCTCGCAACACCTAACTCCCCAATGGCCAGTACTGCCTGCACTCACACATTCAGAGCAAGCACGGGACACGCAAGCTTTTAGGCACCTCTTATAGGAAATATTACAGCGGTATTAACTTAAAAACCGTCCCCCAGCTATAAACTCCTCGAAAACATTAAAGAGGCACCACACCTCGCAATTTAAAATAAATGAATCAATCCTAAGCAAATATGAATTGAAATAAATATAAAAACAGAAATTGGTTGACTGTTCTGGGAAGCTCCTAAAAATCAAAATATATATAAGTTCTGGCTGGGATCAGTTTATGCAGATGTGCAAATTTAAATGTAATATTCACATCTTACATGAGAGTTTGTCAGAAGAGGACATTTTAAAAATGTGCAGATGACTGCTTGGCCACAGAGTGGGTCTACAGAGTGTAATATTTTTCCATAAGGAGGAAAAAGAGAAAAATATACAGCTTGTACGACTAGGCTGATCTGACCACCAGTTATACTGACATACTAGTCATTTTCCAGGGAGAATATATTGTGAGGGACCCCAAAGTCCAGCCCTGGTGTACAGCAAGGTGCGTAAACAAAATCACTGCATTCAAACATACCCGAGCAATACAACCACTCCACTTGCAAAGTGATGGACAGACAGTCAGAGAGACATAAGGATGAACACAGAGAAATAACGTGTCTTACCTTACAATAAAGGTTATATTCTGCCATGTCTATCCCTTGATTGGGCTGCAGACACTCAGAAAGTCTCGCCGAGTATCACATCCAGGAGTAGGACAGAGGGGCAGGTGTCTCTGTGCTGGTGTGATCTCTTAGTGGGACTGTCCTGTGAGCCTGCCTGAGCCTAACCCTCAGTCCAAACCTGTGGCTGCTTGAGCAACGACTCAGACCTGCCCCGACGGAGTTCACTGGGTGAAAGCACGTTTTTCCTGTGAAGGGGTGCTAATGACTCTCCTCCCAAACCACTCCTCGAGCTGGTATGGGGATGACACTGGATGGAATTAGGTAAGCAGGCACATTTATCACCTGTGAAAACACTACGCCGCGTCTTATATGGACCCAACCTGCAGAATATATGTAATGCATGCTATCTATATAACACCTATGTATTAGGTCTGATGCATTATTACTACTACTGTTATTACTATAGCCAGTTCTTACAATAAGAAATCATGAAGAAATCACTCATACTGGCCTGACTGACACGGAAGAATTGAAAGGGGTCTGATAACCTTCTAGCAGAAAACGGGCCTTTAGGTTATAAACAGACGGGACTGTCAAATTAACCCAAGGATGGACGATCCTAAGCAGGGGACACCTCTTTTGGGGAGGCAAATCTTGGGCTGACATGGCAATTAAGACTGATTTTTAAATTTCAATATAAACCGAAGCCAGGGTCTTAGATCACCAGGAGTCCGCTTGGTCTGAGTGTGTGTGTTGTCATGATGAAATGATCACAGGTGTGTGTGTGGAGATAAACACAAGGTTACCACCACAGACGTTACACCTCAGCAGATCCAGTGGTTAACCACTCATACTTCAAAACAGCAGTATTGAGGCAGTATTGCACAATAGCGTTGCTGGTCTCACCACACGGCCCACTGGGCGGCATCAGCTAACATGGCCTGGGATATTTACCATATCTGTCGTCACACCAGCAAATGAGAAGGGACCTGCTGATGTAGCCATTGAAAGGCTGATATTCAGCAGAGCCACCCACAGGCAGGCCTGGGGCGTCCCACCTAAATGGCATTTAGGGGCTGGTGTCAGAATGCAGTCAGAGAGAGACGTGCCCGAAAGACACGCCTCTCGGCACAATACGACAGACGCCGCCTGGATCTGGTCAGTCCAGTTCTCAAATCTGGCAAGATGTACCACACCTGTCTTATTAGGTTGCATAATACTATGACGGTTGACTGCCATCTCTAGTTTTTTGTTTGTTTTTAGTGCATCTGGTTGTTTCTGCGCAGCCAATCAGCTGCCTTGTGGGCGGCTCCCTAGTGTTGTTATTGGGTGGTCTTCTGTAGTGGTACCTCCTCACCAATACTGGTCGCCTGGCCAACACAGATTGCTTATAGAATGAGTTACAGCTAAAATATGTTACATCCTCTAAGGGGAAATATTGGTGTTTATTATCTTGGGAATGACTGTGAATTTCCCATGATGCATAATAAAATTTGTATTGAGTAATTGACTTATTGATTGGCTAATTGAGCACACAAATCTCTCACTGAGAGGTTCTACCACTGTCCTCCTAACACCCTCCCTTTAGGTTACATCTGGGACCTATGGAGCCCCAGCAGCAGCTTGTGTGGACAGACTCGCCACATACAATTCCTGGGCCCGCGACAACATTACTTCAGCTGGACCCCCGTGACACACAACCCTTCCCATCTGTACCATCTCCTGCCCCAGGCGCCTCCTTTCTGGTCACCTCCCTAAAGATGGGGGGCCTGCTTGTGAGTTTTTAGTCAACCACAGCTGTCCTATTAATGTTCAATATTTTTGGACAGCCGTATCACCTCCTTTTTTTTTTGCTGTCAGTTGGCTGTTATGTAAATCTCATCCCATAACACCTGCAGGACTTTGGCCTCAAAAGAAAGTCTGGAGTGCCTCTGAACAAGGACATTTCAGGCCAAAGTTGAGCAACTACTGCCCCCTGGTGCCCGGAACGTTAAAGGTTCTATAAGAATATTGAATAAGAACATTGAAATAGGCATTTCATAAAACACATTTAAATCAAATTTATTATTCATACTTTATGATAAAATATTATAGTAATGATAGGGATTGGTGTGCATGAGTATGTGTGTGTGGGGGGGTTTGCATTGATGACATTTGAGGACCAAAACTTCTCCAAAGTGTGGTAAAACCTGAAATTTCCCTACTTTTTTCAGGTCCCCATTTGGATAACCTTAATTTTATAGAAATCTGTAATGCAATCAAAAAAGTAAAAATGCCAAAAGTCATGTATTTGGGTTGGTTACTTATGGTTAAGGTTAGGGCTGGGTAGGGGTTCAGGGTGTCGTGATTGGGATTAGGGTTTTTCCCATAGAAATGAATGGAAGGTCCCATTTAGATAGGTACGTGTGTGTGTGTGTGTGTGTGTGTGTGTGTGTGTGTGTGCGTGTGTGTGTGTGAGAGAGAGCGACAGCTCAGTGTTCTGTTCAGGCTGCCTCGTTCCCTGTAGCTGGACGTGGCCCCGCCATCCTTCTGAAAGGGTGGACCAGCTGTGTGTGGAAAGCGGGCCGAGTCAGAATCTCCTGCAGCCGTCTCTGGTGCTGCTCCTGGGAGGCCAGCTGCTGCTGGGGCTCCTGTTCCAGCGCCGCCTGCTGCGACAGGCGGATCTGCTGCCGGCCCTGTATCTGGGAGAGCAGGTCGGCTCCGTACTCCTGACGGGCCTTTCTCAGGCTGCGGGGTAGAACCAGATGGGGTCGCGGTTATGGTTGCCGTCGGCCTGGTCCGTATCTTAGTGCACGAACCTTAAATACCTCTCCTTCTCCTGCTCTTCCTTCTGCTGATGCACCTGGATGTCTCTCTTCTGCTCTTCCCTCTCCTGCTCCAGCTGAACCTGTTTCTCCATGTTCACCTCCACTAGGGGGAAACTGCATATGACGTACAGACCTATCGAGGGACCCCTGGCCAATTAGCTGTACCGCCTCTCCCCAGCTCACGTTTCTCCTGGATCTGCTGGCGCCGAGTGTCCATCACCTCCTTCATGAGGCGGTTGCGAGCCTCCTGCCCTGCGCGGTACTGCTCCCCCCTGCGCTCCCAGGCGCGCTGCAGCTCCTCCTCCAGCAGCTGCTCTGTCTCCTCCTCCAGGTGCTTCTGTTCCTCTGCCTGTTTGGCCAGGTACTGCTGGTAGCTGTGCTGCTCCCGCTGCGCCTCCTGCTGCTCGCGGAGGGAGGGAGGGCGGTCAGGCAGGCTCTGGCTCGCCACCCTCCTCCTGCCCATCCCTCTCCTCACCTTCTTGCGCTCCTGCTCCTGGCTCTCATCTTTGTGCTCCTGCAGCAGCTCCTGCAGGATACGCATATCCAGGGCCAGCTCCTCCTGTTGCTGCTGCGCCAGTCGCCTCATCTTCAGCCTCAGTGCACGGTCCAGCTCCCCGCGCACGCGCTCCTGCTCCCGCCGTCTGCGCTCGCGCTCCCGCTGCTCCTCCAGGAGTTGTAGCTTCTGCTGCTCCCGCTGTGCGAGACAGACATGTGGGGTCACACCACAGCGCTCGCCCTGCCCCCCGCCCTCTGCCCCCACCCCCGCGTACCAGGAGCTGGGCCTGCTCCTCTTTCAGCTGCTGGCCCTCGGCCCTGCGCTGCTCAGCAGTCTCCATTTGGGCACGCAGGACGTTCCGCTGCTGCTGGGCGCTGCTGCGCTGCTGCTGAGCCTCCCGCTCTGCCCGCTCCTCCTTCGCCCGCTGGTCGGCCTCCCACAACTGGGCGAAGAGCCGGTCCTCCTCCAGGTGCTGCAGGCGCACCTCCTCTCGACTGCGCAGCTGAGCAGCACGCTCCGCACATACCTGGTGTTGGCGCCTGCGTGCCTGCGTGCTCCGCAGCTCCTCGCTCTGCTCCCTGGGATGCAGGTGCTCATAAGCATCCACTCAGCCTATGTCCCCTGCCCGGGGCACCCCAGGTCCCACTCGACCAGTCACCTGAACAGCTGCTCCAGCCTGAGTAGGGCCTCCTTCTCCCTCTCGCTTTCCCGCCTCTCCTTCAGCAGCCTCGCCCTCTCGCGCATTTTAGCCTGCCTCTCCAGCGCTGTCTCCTCCTGTGCCTCCATCTCTGACAGGACCTCCTTCTCTTCCATCTCCAGCAAGGACCGCAGTCTGGGTGCCAGGGAGACGCAGCTCTATTCATATAATCGGCGGATTTCTACTGTACCCCAGCATTCCATCCCGTTCCCTGCTAAAATGACCACCTGTCCCTGCGGTCCTCCAGGCTGACCGTGCGCTGCCTCACTGCATCCTGAACCCGCCTCTCGGTGGTTCGATGCACCATACGGCGCTCGGTGCTGATCTCCCACTGGTTACGGACCTCGCAGGCCTTCTGGTAGCGGGTGAAGTCCGACACCCCGGCAAGGGCAGCCTCTTGCCGCCGCCGGTCCAGGATGAGGAAGTCGGGCGGTATTGTGGACGGGTGTCTCGCCCGCTGGGGAGTCCGATTCAGGTCAGTTTATTGCGGTTAAACACTGGTATGCACAGAACGGTGAATTTATATTTAATCTGTTTAATGTCACCACGGGTATTTACTTCCTTATATTTTGATCCTGTCGGCGGTTATTGCAGATCGCACTGTGAACCGCGGCGACCAATCGTGCTTAACGTGATCGCTCACCAGGGCCACGGAATGCGGCGTCGGTCCGGTGATCTCCCGGCAGGCCGGCCTCCCTTTCTGTCCGACCGGCATCCTCAAGTGGCGCTTTCGCTCCCAGTCGGACTTTTACCTTTTCTCACAGTTGAAAGCGCAGGACGGTGCAAGTAGCGAGACAGCGCCGATCTGTCGGGCGCCGCGTTTGTTTAGGGAAGTGTTGCTATGGCGACCGAAGCGCGCACCCGGATGGTGCGACTACCACGTGCTTTAATCTAACACCAAGACACGCACCCCTGGGGGGAAATTATGCTTTATTCTGGTCTGTCTTTAAAATTCACAGTATACAGCACGTTTAATAAGCTTTAATTGTGCGCATGGACTACCCGATTTAAATCAACCAAAAACGCCTTTACGAGGGGGTACTGACAGAACAGACACCTCAAAGCACTGCACACTGGTACGTGTCAGACTCCTTCGTGTGACGGTTAACAAGACGACATACAGAAAAATAAAATAAAACATCAGAGATGTATATATGCATATAAATTCGGTGTAGCAGAACGAAAATAAAATGAAGGTTTTTTTCTCGCCACGCACACCGACCCAGGCTACACAAGTGTACCAATTCGTACCTTTGCTTGTCACTGGGGCTGTACCCTTAAGGGTCTGCCAATGGTACCCTTAGCTGTAGGGGGAGGACCATCCCCAAGGTAAAATCAGCATTAATGTACCCCCAATCGGACGGACTGGGACTCTCCCAAATAGGCCCACCTCCCGTATGCCTGCAAACAGCCACTGCCAGGGTCGTCCTGAGACTGTCCCACAGTACTACAGCAGTCAGGGTAACAGCCGCTTTTTACCACATCTGCCTTCTATAATTCAGCCAAATTTAGCACTCTTTTGACCTGTGATTAGGATCTGCTCACTGCAGCACACATACATCATTTAAATGCTGTGCAAGTATACTAAACCTTATTTCCATAATACAGTAATTTAATATTATGTTTCGTATAAAACGATTAAATGTAAAAACATCAAACAGTATTAAATGTATATTAAATGCATTGCATTTATATTGAACACTATGGTGTTTCATTACAAACACTAAACAGACACTGTCCATGTAGTTCTTGTACATAAATGTGTCACAGTTATAATGCTGTGATGTCCATATAAAATAAATGACTATCCAAAAAACAAATCACTCAGAATGGAATTAACCTGACAGCTGGCCGGACAGCCATTCTGTACTTTTCCAGGATGCCCAGGTGGCCAGTCCACCTCTGCCCCCAGTTGAACAAAAATTTTCCTCATTGTCAATTTCTGTACCTTAAAAAGGTACAAGTACCTACAGCTAAGGGTACCACTGGCAAAGCCTTGAGGATACAGCCCCAGTGACAAGCAGAGGTACAAACTGGTACTTTTTCTGATAGCTTACATTTGTATATCCCATTAAGTAGTTTAAGTTGAAATGACCAGATAAGTAGTTTATTTAGTTAATTAAACTATCAAGGTTATCAAATCTGACAGTCCAGCACCTGCGCTTTGCCACAGTGCCATTTACATCACATAGTTCCCCATCTCCCAGCCAAGGCCTCCCATGCACTCTCACACACTCATATTACAGATATGGTCCTCCCGCTTTTCAGGGCTGTTCATTGTCCCTTTGCATAGCCATACCACTGGCTTTTAGCCCAACATCTAGCAATCATATGGTCGAGAAGATGCACTGGTGTAACTGTTCCTAAGGACAGACGACACCAAAAGCAGTAAAGTCCTGGCCTGGTGGATGCTGTGCTTCGTGAAATTGTCCACTACCATTGTGTTAGTGAGCAACGTTTTCTTCAGTAGTGCTTATTGTTAGGAAGTCTCACCCAGTCCAGATAAGTGTTTTAGGTCCAATACGAAATGTGCTGTTCATGAGGAGCCACTAGAGGGGGCTGGAGAACTGAGCAGGAAATGTAGGACAGTAGGTGGGATTGCTCAGGAAAGAGCAGGGGGAGGGTATGGAGTAAGATGACAAATTGGGGTTGCTGAAAACAGGCCTGTCGAGGTGGTCCTCTGTCGGGGGTGTATCATCCTCACTGGCACTCTGGGGCAAGTAGCTACCCATGGAAGTGGGCAAAGCAGACAAGGGTCCCAAGGAAGGGGCATCCATCTGGGGCTCAGGCCCCTGGGGAGACGTGTCCAGCACTTCAAGAATAGTTTGTATCTTTGTGTAGGTGATTTCATTGGACACAGGGTTAATGGAAGGATGTACGCGGCCTGAGGGGGGTGTCTCGGGCCTGCGAGTGGGCTCTACATGGAGCTGGCCACTCAGCCCCTGCCGGGAAGGGTTCTGGACCTGTAGGCAGCTATAGTGTGTCTCTTCAAGGAAGCTCATTTCGTGGTTCAGCTTCAGCTTTGCTGTCTTGTGCTGTTTCTCCACTATGTGAAGCTGGTCATGGTTACAGGGCTTCATAACCATCAGTAACACTCCCTATGAGTGAGAGAAGAGAATGATGCTTGCGCAGGTCTTAGACATTCCTGTGCAGGTCTTAGACATGCCTGTACAGATCACATTTCCAGGGTAGAAGCCCTGCATAAGTCATACATAGACTGACCACAGAATGTCAGATGTAGATGGTCAACAACAACCTCCATGTCACCGTGGCTGTGCACCAGCTCTGAGAGCCTGGGGCACAGAGAGCTCACCTTCTCTGTCAGCCACTCGTTTGAGATCTTCGGCTGCGGCACCTCAGAGTAGAAGATCACTTTGAGCCTGTTGGTGGAGAGCCGGCATGAAAATGGACAACGTGCTTCACAGACGCCGTAGTGAATTATGCCATCGTGGACACCAGACGACGGGAAGTGGGGAACGTACCATCTCCTGTTTCTGCAGCAAATGACCACGATGAAGACCAGGAGGCAGCTGATGACCGCGATGGTGATGAAGATCATCACCAAGACCATGTGGACTGTAGAAGGGAACACTGTAGATTAGGGCTTCCGCTACAGCTTTCGGGGCCTCCTGTCCACCGTGAGCACCACCCACACCAAGCACCTACATCAGGTACACCTGGCTAAATGTCTGTCCAAATCAACCCCGACATCACTGTTTGAAAAGGTAGCTGTCTGCATTTCAGCTAAATTCAGCAAAAGTATTGTACATATGCTAATGTCACAAAAGTGACTTGATAAAAAATACTAAGAAAATGAGCGCTGATGAGTGTTATGAGTGATTTTACAAAACATGAAAAATGTCCGTAAATAAAAAAAATGTGGATTATGGGTATACAAATGCAGAAGGTAAAATGGTCCAAAGTAGTAATGAGACAGAAAAAAGGGGCAGAGAGATACTGGAGTCTCACCATCTACTGGAATGTCTATGGAAGCGTCCCTTGGTTCACTTTCACCCGCCTGTGTGTAGGCCGTTACTGTGAACTTATAGAGTTTTGGGGGGAGGCCTGGAAACCTGTATTCCAGGACATCAGGATTGTTCACATTCACTAGCAAAATAAGATAAAAAGAGGTGGGGGACACACAAACATCATATAACCAACACTGATCACGTGATCATGTGAGAAAAAACATACAAGCGTAATACGATGTGACATAATGTCTCTAAGCTGGATCTACAGTCTACCAAGTGGCCACATTCTTCTTGCTGTCACTGGCGGAGCCGGGGCATCTGTTACCTTTTTGCACATCAGGCGGGTCACATTCGATGATGTAGCCACGGATGAACCCCCTTTGGCTCTCTGGGGGAATCCTGCCCCAGGACACCACAGTGTCAGCCCCCTCTGTCTTGACTTCCAGGTTCTGAACAGGCGCTGCTGGAACTGATCAGGACAGGCATCGAGAACAGAGGAAATCAGGATAACATGGTGACGGAGCCCAGGGTAAGAGAGGCAGGGCCCAGGTTGAGAGAGGCGGAACCCAGGCTGAGAGAGGCAGGGCCCAGGCTGAGAGAGGCGGAACCCAGGCTGAGAGAGGTGGGGCCCAGTTGAGAGAGGCGGAACCCAGGCTGAGAGAGGTGGGGCCCAGGTTGAGAGAGACGGAACCCTGGCCAAGAGAATTGGAGCCCAGGCTGGGAGAGGTGGAGCCCAGGTTGAGAGAGGTGGGGCCCAGGCTGAGAGAGGCGGAACCCTGCTCGAGAGAGGCGGGGCCCAGGCTGAGAGAGGCAGGGCCCAGGTTGAGAGAGACGGAACCCTGGCCGAGAGAGGTGGAACCCTGCCCGAGAGAGGCGGGGCCCGGGCTGAGAGAGGCGGGGCCCAGGCTGAGAGAGGCCTACCCATGCCACTCACCTAGTTCCTGTATGTACCCCTCCTTCCTCTCCAGCAGCTCCAAGCTGGCTTGGCAGCTGTAGATGGTGAGGATGTACTTCTCTCCTGGAACAAAGCTCGCTGGAGGACAGGCGTCACCCAGACCAGCCACAAACACAAACCGGTCAATGGCGCCCTCTTAAGGAAAGGGGATGCACAAATGCAGCCTTCTTTACATGCTAGCTGTGCAAGAGCTAGGGGAGCTTCTCTGGGCGGGGAAGGAATGGTGGGGGGTGTTTCCAGTAAAAGAACACTGGGAGCGCAGAGGCCTGGTATGAACACTTTAATGCAGGATGAGGGGATGGATAGCTGATAAACAAAGGTTGCCATTCTGCTCAGTCACATGAGCAGCAGTAATTAATCTGCTGCCTGTGGTCTACAATAGGGCTGTTCGATTATGGAAAAAATCATAATCACAATTATTTTGGTCATGATTGAAATCACGATTATTTTTACACGATTACTCATTGACGTTGGAAATATGTTGCATCTATTGAACAGAACAGTGAATTCTCCTTAAAACAGATTAAGACAGATAAAACAGATAAAGGCAAACAAGATCAACAATGTAGTGCACTTCCACAATCTTTTGAAAACAAGTAATAAATAAAATAAAATAAATAAAATATAAATATTAAATAAAATTATAAATAAATTAGTCCAAAATAAATTTGGTCACGTATGTGCCTTAACAAACCGAAAATTTCAAAACAACATTTTACAACATTCTACATTTTAAACATAACTCATATTTTAAGGCTGGCACACTATCGCTCAGAACTAACAGCAAGTATGTTTAACTTCAACATGGAAACTTTTAACACCTCATTAGCCACTTCTGAACGGCATTTTTCAAATAAAGCAGGCAGAGCAACTCTCGTGAAATGGTGTCGAGATGGCAAAGCATAACGCTTGTCCAGAGTATTTATCATTTTCCTGAATCCTTCGTTCTCAACCGTGCTACTATCTGTTATTTTTTTGTGCCTTTCTGAGCTGGATGGATACGGAGTTGCACTGAAGAGCGTGTCTTTAATGGATGACTGTGTTGCGGAAGATGTTGTGGGGGTTGTTCCTCGTTCTTTCTGTTTTTTTATTAGTTGGTCATATGTCAGTGTGTGTTTACATTTTAAATGGTTAAAAGGATTTGTGGTTTTACCAACCGGTGCCGACACAACCGCGTAGCAAATCTTGCACCTAATATGTTTTTGATCCACGTCCGCTTCTTCGAATCCAAACTGTTCCCAACAACAGAATTGCTTCTACCTCTTTTGTTGACCAAAGACTTCTGTGGCTGCTCTTTTTCTGCCATCTTCACTCGCGCTGATTTTTAAATGCGGTCAGATACCATATACGCTGACAGTATAGAGTGAGAGAGTTCGGGCTTCTGGAAGGGCGAAAGTGCGGATGCGCGCGCGCGTCACAACTCAGGTCAAAATAACTTAAAAAAAGTGAATAATCGGTTTTTTCGATTACACCATTTTTGTGGTCGTTGAGACCCGAAATCGAAATTCGATTAATTGCACAGCCCTAATCTACAACAGAAATAAATATAATCAGAAACGTATCCCAGTTTATGGCTGCCATCCACAATTCAGTAGTTGCTTAGATCGCGTCTCTTAAATAACACAACTTAAATACATATACGGCCGAAATCACTCGTATGGGGCACAAAGAGACAGACTGAATCTTGCAGGGACTGTGGTCCTCACCTGATTCGACACGAGCGTGGGTTTGACCTGCGGGCACCTTCAGCCACTCCACATCTTTCTTGATACGAGCTGGGTGCCATTCCACCACATACCCACAGGTGGTGCTGTTGTGTGGGGACCAGGACAGCTCGAACCTGCCATCAGCGCCGGACACCCGGGAGATGGTCGGCACATGGTCTGCAAACAAGACAGAAGCCATGTATCTACTGGCTGCCCCACGCCAGTCTCCCCTCACTAAGTCGGGCTTCCAACTCTATGCCCTCCCTCAACCCATCTTACCTCCCTGCCCCCCAGGGAGCACGATGACAGCAGGTGGCGAGGAGCCCGCAGAGTTGAAGGCAGTGACTGTCACCCTGACAGCGTGATGATGGTGGCCGAGGTTGAAGATGGCTTGGGATGGCTTCACCTTTGCTGTTTGCTCCATTCCATCGATGAGCTTTGTCCAGGTGACAGAATACTCTGTGAGCCAGCCGTTACTCCAGGAGACGGGCTGATGGTCAGGGAAACAGCAACGAAGGCAAAGCTCAGTGACAGCAGTGACTTTTGGTCTGTACTTCATTCTGTAGCTGGGGAATACCCTGTTGTGCTTTTTCGAGGAATACCAGCTTACTGTAATTACTGTATCGACACAGCTTAACAGGAGCACCTATCGCTTAACTGATCTTGAACTGCTAATTGATCTTTAGCTGGTCATACCTTCCACATGATGTAGAGAGTTTCATTACTGTCTCTTCGAAACCACAGATCTGGGGTGTCCGGGTCTGCAGTCAGATCAGACATAGATGTCAGCAGCTGGTAACATGAGACCATGAAGGAAAATGCCCAATTTCGGCCGACAGGTCTGAGAGCGTTTGAATGAAGGGTGAGAGAGAAGCTACACTCACGGTCCTCACTGGTCCGGAAGCTGGCTGAACTCCAGGAGCTCCACTTCCAGAAGTTCTTCTGTTTCCCACAGCGCACCTTAAGATGGTACTGGGTGGCAGGCAGCAGGTCCTCCAGCGACAGCTGGCTATGGCTGACTCTTGAGTATGTCCGTGGTGGGGGATAAGTGGGCAGCGGACGGATCTTAGCAACACAGAGATGAGGGTCAGTGCCGACTGGTAAAGGTTACCTGGTCTGTGGGATTAACAGGCCTCCAATGTCTTCTACCAGGCAGTGGTTAGTAGCACGTTCCTCTACAGTCTCTCGCAGCAGTGCGGAGTGCTGTTACCAGGCAGTGGTTAATAGCACGTTCCCCTACAGCCTCTGACAGCAGTGCGGAGTGCTGTTACCAGGCAGTGGTTAATAGCACGTTCCCCTACAGTCTCTCACAGCAGCGCGGAGTGCTGTTACCAGGCAGTGGTTAATAGCATGTTCCCCTACAGTCTCTCACAGCAGTGTGGAGTGCTGTTACCAGGCAGTGGTTAATAGCGTGTTCCCCTACAGTCTCTCATAGCAGTGCGGAGTGCTGTTACCAGGCAGTGGTTAATACCATGTTCCCCTACAGCCTCTGACAGCAGTGCGGAGTGCT
>JAODKM010000108.1:20267005-20279996 GCA_026780845.1 Petrocephalus sullivani
AGCAGTGCGGAGTGCTGTTACCAGGCAGTGGTTAATACCATGTTCCCCTACAGCCTCTGACAGCAGTGCGGAGTGCTGTTACCAGGCAGTGGTTAATAGCACATTCCCCTACAGCCTCTGACAGCAGTGCGGAGTGCTGTTACCAGGCAGTGGTTAATAGCACATTCCCCTACAGTCTCTCACAGCAGCGCGGGGTGCTGTTCCTACACCCACCTCTCCGTCGTCCGTGCTGTAGCTCAGATTCACTTCACACTGCACCTCAAAGTTGACGTACTCGGACGGGTTCCATTGCCAGGAGACTTTGGCACTCCGGGTACTACACTCCGATATCTTCAGCTGCTGGGGAGCTTGGAGGACCACTGTGGAGAGATGGGGGGGGGGGGGCTGAAATGTGAGATCAGGAGGAGGAACAGGAACGGGGAGCAAAAGAGGTGGGTGCAAACATGCTCCGGTGGTAACCAGAAAGCAAATGGAGAGCAGTACTGACCTCGCTGACTGAGGTCCACCTTGTGGATCAGCACCTCACTGCCCAGTGGGTTTTCAGCAGCCAGGACCCAGCTGCGTTCCCCCGAAGCTGGACGGCCAGGTAACTTACACTGGCTTATCTTTGATCCTGTGCAGCGGCTGGACAGACAAGGCAGGGATGGTAAGGAGGACAGTGAGTCAATCACATGCTGACAGCTGTCAGGTTGGGGGGGGGGGGGAGCGTTTCAGCTACCTGCCGTTCAATGTATAGGTAGTGTCCAAATTTCCCCACAGACTGGTGTCGTTGATTTTTCTCCAGGAGCATGTCACGGACTGCAGGTCTGTCTCGCACTGCAGGTCATCGTCTTTAGGGGGGTCTGGAAAAGTCACACAGGTCTTTCTGAGTACATGCAGGTTAAGGTGTCGTCACCACCAGAGGCAGAGTATGGATGACGGCTGTCCAGGGCCAGCAAACTCACAGCCAACAAAAACTGTGGATCCAGTATATTCGGGGCCATTGCTGCACTGAATGGTAATTCCCATGAAGGTGGTCGCCTTCAGATTTGGCACGTCGATGACGGCCACGTTGTCTCTGATCCAACGCGGTTTCATCATGACATTGTCAAACGTAAAGCTGAGAAAATCTTGCTTCATTCCCTTCTTCATGACACAGCAGAAGGACACCTGGCTGCCGACCAGCACCACTGCTTCCGTGGGGTACACTTTCCAATCTTCAGGGGTGTCTGTCACTGGACCAATGAAGCAGAGGCAGGAAGTGAGATGGGAGTGCACTGCCAAACTGCTATGGGCACAGTTACCGTATGACACATGAGTTAAAAGAGACTGCAACTGATAGAAAAGTCCATCCACTATGCAATGATTCAATTTCCCACTTGTGGCACTAATAAAGGATTATCTTATCTTATCTTATCTTATTTCAAAATGCTATTTCCCCTGGGGCTGAGTACCACTGTTGTGCATGAGTGCGGCGCTGCTGACCATTTATATAGCTCCACTGGCTGGTGTGTCTCTCACTTCGTGAGCGGACTCTGACTCTGTGTGAGACACAGTTCAGCGGTAAAGGAGAAATCCACTTCCAATGGTGGAGTGTGACAGACTGGCTCACAGCATCCTGGTTCATGGTGTAGGTTAGGTTCCTCTGCAAACATCACAAAGAGATCCCCTTTGGTTCTCGATGTATAAATATCTACATCAGCGTCAATATCAACGCACCAGTTAGCAACCAATGCAGACACTTACCAGACTCACGTGATGTATAGGCGTAGTGTTGTCTTCCTGTAGGACCTGAACCTCATAGCTATAAGAAGGACCCTTCCAGGTGACAGACAAGGACCATCCGACTGCATTTGCCTTGAGTTCATATGGAACGGGCAGCTCCTGCCCTGTAGGCATAGGGACACCTCAGGCTCCGCCCACCATGTTACATCACCAAGCCTCTTATATTTGGTTGTTGGATCAGCTACAGGCATTGCAGACTTAATGTAAACCAGGGACAGACTGAGATTCTGGACTTACCAATTAGGCAGACATGCTCCAGGACCTGAACGAGCACACATAGCACCCATAGTAACTGGCTGCACATGCTGGGAAATTCCTGCAGGGGGCGCTGCTGGGACAGCAGCAATCATGCAGACTCTGTTAAGATCAGTACAAATCAGAAACATGCAAATAGAAAAGAGAAACTCTCATTTGTTGGGTTAAAATAGAAACTAAAAAATCAATGAGCATGGAAAGAGAAATGGAGAAGTGCAGGTGTTTTTATCAAGCGAGGCTCATGGATGGACGGCTTTCATGGCTGGGGTGCTTTCTGGCAAACTGATCACGTTAGTGATCCTCCTGACTGTCTAAAGCATACCCTGCTTTGATGTTGCTGCACCTGAGTTGCGTATAGGTTTGCCACATTTCATGCAGAAAAATGAAGGACGCCTACCAAAGTGGGGACTTGCCACGAGCACGATGGACCAAGTGACGTCCCAGCGGTGGGAAATCAAAACTTCAAACCAAATCAAAAATAAAATCCGTACTGAATAAAAATGGGATGCACAATTTTATTGTCAAATACGAGACGATTCCGTGTTTAAAGGGACGTATGGTATTTTAAGGGACATTCCTGGTATTTTTACATTGTACCCAGGGTGGGCCATGCTTAATATCGCAAAGCGACACTTGGAAATAACCCAAGAATTTTCTAATGTTCCATTATCGTTCACCTACCAGCGTTTAAAACATATTGTGCACTTAGGGAATAAAGTACAACAAACAGCCCAACTAAAAACTTTGCTAAAAAATCTGTTTTGACATGCGCTTAATGAACTAATTAAATGTTAAGTGCAGAAATCACGAATCATTTGGTGGTTATGAAAATTAAATCGGATTTAGCATATTGATGATGCATTATTGTCCCCTACATAGTACATAAGCTGTTTCTGTAAGTAAAAAGCATTGGTATCGGTATTGATATCTGATATTGGCCTTGTGTTTACTTGGTATCGGATCGATACCAAATTTAGCAGTATCGCACATCACTAGTGAATATGCCCCCACCCCGTTAAGATGCCATGTACCATTAAATAAATATTGTTCATTTATCATTATAGGCATGCTATAAAGACTGGCTCCGTTGTGAGGCTCCGCTTATTAACGCGCAAGGAGAAGGCAGTCGGCAGCCTCCTTACTTATCGCCATCGCTCCAGGGACCCAAAGCCACAGAAAGCATCACATAAAGACAGACCAGCCATGCGTAAACAAAAACATCACGTAAACAATTCTTCACTTTTCCTTTGACAATGCACTAAAAAACCCTAATAACATTTTTTCACAGCAAGACCTAAAGTGCCGATTTCAGTGAGGACGAGTGTATGCAAAAGTCCTGTCCGCGCTCGGCATATAGGCGATGGCCTAGGGCGCCATTTGATAGGGGCGCAAGGGAGCGAGAGAACATAAACATGGGAAATTTCTCTGGCTGCATCCAATAACATTACGGTTCTTTATACCAGTTTTAATATTTCACTACTTGTCTTGTGAAATAGACGCGCACTAGTTGGTTAACAGTCAGGTACCCTGTGCTACTGAAATGATCTCAGTATAAATGAATTGAGCGAATGTGCTGTCAGCTGCTCCGACGGCCACTCGATACCGCAGATCCACCCACACCCATTCAGAAGAAGCTGCTCCGGCCACAAAGCTCGCGTATTCCCGTAAAGGCGCGTGAATAATGCTCCGCTGGAACTTGTGTAACAGTCACCTACGCGTCTAGTGATGCGTCCTGAGGCAGTCCCGAAAGAAACACCACCAAATGGGGGGTATTGCCCAAAGACGCTTTGTATGTAAGCCAGTCTCAGTTTTTTTCTGGGACAATCTATTTAGAGATATTGATTGGGAGGCTACTTGGCTTTTAACGAGATTTTTTTATTACGAATATGATACGGGAGGTAACATTAAATATCCTCCATCGTTGTTAGCCTATTAACTTTAATGTTATCAAATTCAAGAAGGATATCAGTATTTTATGTTTCTTTGGTTGTAACTGTGAAGAAACATTTTCTCACTCGTTTGGGAACGCAAACACTCTGGCTTGCTTTGGGCAGACTTCCAAAACCTCGTAAACAGAACTACATGTAGACTCCAAATTCAAACCAAAATCTGTACCCAAAGTAAGGTTCTGTCGCCAATCTGTTTATTTTTTTCCGTATACACACCTGTAAGTTTGCTGGGCAGTAACCAAACTTTACAGCATTTAAGGCCTATTTTTAATCATATACGAATACGTTGGTTTCCTGTAAACACCCAAAAGCCAGGAACACTCTGTCTGGCCCTGCTGAATAGCTTGATGTCATTTTTTTTCTCTCTTATTTTATTTATTTATTTTTAGATAATTCTATTCGTTTATTTTTCTTTCCCACCTCTCCTGTCCCTTCCCCATCCTTCTTGTGTCTTGACGATATTGAACATTTGTGACATTTCTGTGTACATACATATATTGCATTTGTATTGTACTCATATGTATATACTTCAATAAAGAATAAATGTAATGGGGGTGGGGGGCACGCAGGTCGCCGTCCCATCCACTGTCGGGATGCGGGGGAGCACGTGGTCCCGGACAGCGGACCGCGAACCCGCCGCCGGACAGCGCACTTTGCCGCGGCGTCCGGCGCACCGAAAGGCTCCGGGTTTTAAAGTGTCATTTAATATGTCACCGTTTTACGGGGACCTCTCGGGAAACTGTATCCAAAGAATATACTCACTGTCCGCGGCGCCCTCTCGGCTCCCAGATGTGGGGGCTGTACTCCGCCCGGCACGTCACCCCAGCGAAGCGCACAGCAGCCCGTCCACCTGGTGTCAGCTACGGCTGGGAAATGCGCAGCTCCTACCGGCCGGGGCAGATCCGCCCATGCAGCTGCGTTACGCGGCCGGGGCAGGCGGCTGCTATGCTTTCTTGCCAAATCAAAAAAAAGAACCCTGTTTAGTTTCTTTAGAAAGGGAGCGACTTCCTTGGAAGGCGTGCGGATCCCACGCAGAGGCAGCAGCCCCGGGCGCCCTTCGCCCTCGCAGTGTGGGAGACGGAGAAAGCAAAAGACGAATGCAGCTTTGGGTAGATATTTTATTAACAAAGTATCCCTTCTGTAAGATTCTCGAGGCCCATAACGTCCCCAGAAACATACTGAAAACTGTACAGGGAAATCACAAGTTAAGGAAAGGTCTTTTAAATTACACAGTTATTTCCACAAAGAAAAAAATAAATAAATATATCTTTTCCGGTCTTCTCTGGCCTGTTACCCCAATATAATACAAGTACACAGTATTACCTAGGCGGCACCGGGCAGTACTCGGCAGTCCACATATAGCAGCTCAAACCGAAAACACGCAGAATAAAGGGGGGTCCGAAATTATGGCAGTGTTTTAATCCCCCACCCATTTCATGCATTTTATGTATAAAACATTTATATAATCACCGGGGAAACATGAAACATTGCATAATTGAGTACAAAGGCAGGATTAACCCGCTAGGTAAAGTTTTGTAGCAATAAATTAGGCACGCGAACGCGCACGGGGAAAGGGGGGGGTCATTAAAGAGGCATTTAGAGTGTAACTTTGTGCAATTAGGGTCCCGTCGTGTTTGGCGTCTGTTCCGGGTATCCAGAGGAATTCTGGGAAGTGCATTCCGGAAGTGGCCACCCTCTCCGACTCACAAGTGTTGCAACACTTGACCGTAACGACTCTGCAGAAAAAACTGTTTTGGTTTAGGCTACGAACTAGTTGAGGCAGCTCTTGAGCCTTTACAAGCAGTGTCTCTCCACAAAAAAGAGGGGAAAAGACAAATTAGTTTTCCCCCACTGCAGACAAAACCAGACAGGACGTTTCCTCCTCCCATAAGGGCTGCTGTTTAAACACTAGGAGGCAGGCATCTAGGGAATGCTGGGTAGGATTCTGTCGGGAGGAAAATCAGCACAGTGTGAACTGGGTGCAGTTCAAAGCCACTTTAGAAAGTACCAAACTGTCAATCCAGAGTCATTAAATATTAAAATGTCACATCACAGACTTGCACTATTGACTCAAATAGAAAAATAAGCTGCTCAAACAAAAAGACTGTGGTTATCTGGTGCCAGACAGGAGAAATTCCCCCTCCCACCTGCACCCAGAACTAACCCTGTGGTTAGCTAACAGGTACACTGCATAGGTGATACCAAAACCCATCTTTAACACCTGCTCTTCCCAAATGCCGCAGGTCCTGAGCACAGCAACAGTAGTCACATCCAACCTCCTGCCACCCTGCCTGCGGCCCAAAATGCAGACCATGTGCTTGCAGGAACAACTGGGCTCAACTGGGAGAAAAGTCTCAAAGCGGGATCCTGCCACACTGTCATGGCGCGCCGACAGGCGAATCAGCCACAATCAGCATGCCCAGACCCGCTGTCTTTCCAAAATAGTTTTTTTCCAGGGACACACCCCAGTGAGCCAGTGGGCACATGCAGATGATGTGTGTAAGACACGACCCGTCCCGAGGCAGCCCATGGAGGAGTTTCTGCACCCAGGCTGCTGCCTCCAGCTTGGGTGAGTCTCCAAGGTTGTGGATCTGGTTCAATACAGAACCAGCGCCCTTTATGTTGGACAGGCCACTCTGGCACCGGGTCCAGCACCGCAAAAAGGTGCCCCCTGGTGGTAAGCACCAGGAAATAACAAGAAATATGTAGCATATAGGTTAAACTGATTTTTTTTTTGTCAGAAGCTCGGGGTGAAAGAGTGACGTTGCGTGACCTTCCACCACCCCAAGTGTAGCTGAGCACGGGCGGCGTACAGGGTGGACAGCGCCCATACGTGCAGGATCCACTGTAGTGTTTGCTGCTCAAGTGAAAGGAACCATAAACAGAAGCAGCATCATCATCATGGCGTTGCTGTACTGAGGATGTCCTTGGGAAGACGGGCTCTGCAGGGCCCTCCTGGATACGTGATCCTTCTCCGCTCGTCTGCTCCGCCTTAGTGAGTGTCGCCCCCCCCACCACGGCTCTCCCGATGTCTCTGCCTCACCCTTCTGCCTCGCATGGCTGCAGGGTGATGGGGAGTGCCGTCACGAGTCCGAGGAGGGCTCGTCGCCAAGCTTCTTTGGTGGCGCTGAGAGTATCAGCTCTGCTTCCTCGTACAGCTGCGATACAAGGGGGAGGAACACGTCAGTCAGCGTAGCGCACCAGGCTCTGCCCCCCGCTCACATTAGGCCCAGATTATACCCAGAAGGCGGATCACAATTTTCATCATGATCAATCACATCCTCCAAATGCTGGGCTGCACATTATTTACATTAACTGAGCATTTGCATTTATCCCAAGCAGGGTTAAAAGCTCAGGGGGGGCAACTGTGAATTCACTCTGTCAGCCCTGGGATATGAACCGGCGATCTCCCGAGCACAGGCAGAGCAGCCTAAGCCGCTAAGCCACACATTTAGAGCTGTGATGCAAACACAGACGGTGGGATGGAGGCAGGGACAGGCGCACCGGGGAGAACTGCACATCCTGGAAGAGCTCCTGGATGAAGCGGCGACTGGGCAGCCGGAACATGCAATCCGCCAGCAGGTGGCACACCTCCGAGTAGAGGCAGACGTCGTCGAAGGCGTACGGGAACTTCTCCTTGATCCTGCAAGGGCGGTAGGCGACCGTGAGAGGGGTGGGGGCTCTGTGGGAAACCGAGGGCAATCGCGGCGACCCTTACGTAAGCAGACCCGTCTCGTGACCCTTGGTTCCCACAGAGGAGCTGAGACTGACCACCAGGCGAAGAACCTCCTTCCTCAGCAGGGCCCTGCCGGCAGGAGCGTCTTCTGGGATGGGCTTTCCTCCTGGGGGGGGCATGCGGGTCACAGGTCAGGGCTGAGGCGGGTGGCTTTAGCACTGGGTGACGGGGTGGGGGGGTCCTCACCCAGCATGAGCTCGGCACTGCGAGTGCTGCTGGTGGAACTCTGGGACACGGCGTCGCTGCAGCCCGACACCCCCGAGCAGCTGGATGGGGGCACCACCTCCAGGTGGTGGGGGGGCACAGCAGGGCCACACCAGTCTGAGTAGGAGATGTCCGTGAAATCTGAAAGTGGGGGGAGGGAGGGTGGTGATACGGAGACAGAGTGCATCCACCTGGGCAAACGGGTCCCTGGACACCCACCACGGCTCACAGGCCAGGAGGCGCGGCTCACCTGTCCGGCTGTGGGCGGGGCCTCCGCACACGGCCACGCCCACACAGTACAGGCAGTTGTCCTCATGGTGCTCCTGCAGACCCGAATCCTCTGGAGCTGGCCCTGCTTGCGGGTCTGCCCAGCTGGCCGCCATCAGCTCGGTGATGCTGAGCCGCTGCCGTAGAGGGGGGGTGGGGTGGCAAGCGCCTGCTGGGTGGAATTTGGCACCGTCACACAGACTTTGTACTGGGGGACTTTATCTCACAGAGGTATTAAGTGACATGCTGGTGCCCAAGCAGGCCCTTACCCTCCGATTCCGCCCCGATAAAGAACCTGGCGGCCCGCTCGTCGGCCCGGGGGCTCGTCTGGAAATACGCTGCCTCCTTGAGCTGTGGAGACCGGAGGAAGCAGGTGTAACTCGCTGCTTTCCACAGAGAGCCTGAAGTGCTCTCCCCCGGGAGGTCCCGGGCTCCTCACCTGGAACATGTCGTTGACGTCCACGGGCAGCGCCAGCCCGATGTAGTCGTCGCTGTACCCGTAGGTGGCGCTGGAGACCATGGAGCGCACAGAGGAGGAGCGATGCAGTGTGGTCTGGCTGATGGGGCTCAGGAGGTCCTCCTTGTCCAGGGAGGCGAAGCTCAGGGCCTTCAGGAACCTGGGGGGGGAGCATCAGAGCAGGAGCGTTTTGAGAGAGGAGGACAGGACAGGAGGCTACTGCTACCAACACAGACCAGCACATTCTGGGCTTGTGCTGGGCAGCGCCCCCTGCAGGGCAGGATGTACAACAGGCTCTAACTAACACACCTGCACAAAGCTTGTCAAGGTGAATCACTGAGACACAGAAGCTTTATGCAACCTGTCTGCCAACCACCAGGAATCTTCGAAATCATCACAGCACTATTCTTGTAAATAATCAGTGCCCCCTAGCAGCTACGAAGGTAACACTACTATATGGGTGCCTCCACCCCCAATGAGGTGGGCAGGCAGGAAGGGAAGAAATTTCTAAAGAGGCAAGCAGGGATGTGAGGGGCCAGTAGAGAGGGGGGCGGGAGGCGGAGACTAACGGAAAGAGGAGGGGGGGAGGGGTGGAGCAGAACAGGAAGGGAGAAGTTGGGGAAGTGGGTCTTGCGGAAACGGCCCCCGCCATACCAAGGGGGAATATTCCTGGGGTGTGGGGGCTCTGGGAAACTGCTGCTGACCGAAGGAGATGCTGAAGAAGCCTGTCCTACATAAGCCCCCAAGTGTACAGGAGGACCAGGCAGGTTGGCCATCTCAGCCCGGGCCGGGACCCCCAGCCAGCCAATCGGCGCGACTGTGACATGGTCAGGAAATGAATCAGTTCACGAGATACACCCTTAACTGTAAGAATATGGCCTCCTTCTCAGTACGACCTCTCCCAGGCTATTTCCACATTAATTGTTCGTTTATGGTCAGAGGGTGAATGTGAGGTGGAGTGAGAGGGTGAGATGAGTAGCACTCCCCGCAGCGGGGACAGAGGCCTGTCACAGTGTGCGTGCATACTGGAAGTGTCCTCACGCGAGGCCGGACCGCCTGGAGCCACCAAAACTCCACCCAAGTAATGCCATCAGGCATTACAGTGAACGGCCAGGAAGCTGTTGGTGACAAACTTGTCAAGTGAGCACTCATGGCCTGAGGACAGAGAGATGGTCATTCTGGAAGATTCCACTGTCATTCTGCCAAACATGATTCACAGCCGGCAGGCTACGGCTACTCGGAATGGTTCACTATTTCCGGGTTTCGCCTTTTCCCAGAGATACCATGCAGAGCTGAATGAGACCGAATGCTGCCCATTCATCTGCTCATTTGGGAAGACAGGGGCAATGTAGTGGCCAGCACTGCAGCCTCACACTGGCAAGGCTGGGCGTTTGAATCCCACGTTCTCCATTCATTCTAGTTTCCTGCCCCTGTTCAAAGACAAGCCCACTGGGTTTGTCTTTGAAGAAGCATCCAGAGATACGTTACAGGCTCGGCATCACATAAGTGGTTATAAAAGCCAGAGGAAGGGATGGATGGATGGAGAGAAGAGCGAGTAAGCCTGTGAGCCTCCAAATGGGGAAGGAGAAAAAAACTGCAGTGAAGCTGAACGTGCAAATGGACAGGAAGGCACTGCTGGAGAGGTCAGGCCTCTCGCACCTGAGGGGGGGTGATTAACCAGCAAGGGGGGTGAAGTCCAGCCTGTAAACAACTGAAGGGCAGCTAGCATGTCAGGCAAAAAAAAAAAACAAACAAAATAGCTATAACTTGGGGGAGACAGGAGTAGGAGGAGGGTGCCAGCTACCTGCGGGGCGTAAGTCGGGAGTCCAGGCTGCCAGCCTTCATGGTGATGGCATCGGTGAAGAGCACGTCCTTGGCGGGGGAGGCCAGCGCCTCGCTGTGCGACAGCGAGGGCTGGATGCGCTGCTGCTGCAGCCGCTTGAGCGTAGCGTAGCCCAGCGCGTCCCGCGGGCTGGTGTACGCGAAGCTGCAGTCTGCCAGGCTGAGGATGGCCGCCACCGAGGGCGACTTGAGCGACTGGGCGCGGCGCGGCAGCGTGTGCGCAGAGCCAGGGGGCATCAACGACACCGAGCTGGACTTGGAGAGCGGCAGGTGGTCGGACTGCGGCGTGAGCGAGCATGGCGTGCGCACGGTGCGCGTGCTGCCCACCGTGTCCAGGCTGGCGCAGTCCGTGTCGCCGGTGGACGAGTCCACACCAGGGGCCTCACGGGACGGGCTCGAGCTCATGGAGCTGACCCCGCTGGTAGTCGTATCCGTGTTGAAGCTCTGGCTCCGGCTCTTGAACTGGGCGCCGCCTCCAGAGGATGAGGACGAGGAGCCGTCGCCGGCCAGGCGCTCACGGCTGCCGGGCTCGTGCTGGGCCGCCAAGTCCCCCCCCCGGGGCGAGCCAGATCCTGCCTCCCTGAGCTCCGGGCCCCGGGCAAAGGAGAAGGGGTCCGGCTGGCTTCCCACGTAGACGGATGGCTCTGTGAGGGTGCGGCTCCTGCACAGGCCGGTCAGCTGCGCCTCCCAGGGGCCCCTGCCCACCGCGCTGCCCTTGGGGTCGCTGGCGCTGCGCGGCTTTTTGCCCGGCAGGCTGAGCACATTCAGGAAGCTGTTGCGGACCAGGCGGCCCGGCGCTAGCAGCGCCAGTGGGCTCCGGTCCTTGAGGACCTTAGGACGCCGGAGGACTGGGTGGTCCTCCGGTGCCTCAGGGCTGGTGAGACGCTCGTCATCCAGGATGTAGAGGCCTGGAGGGAGAAGGCAGCCTCACCATCTAATGCTTTCTGAGCCATAAGCTCCACCCACCACAACCCCGCCCCTGGGAGGGGGGGCCAGCTTACCGGGGTGCGTGGACTCGCTCTCGCTGTTGTGCCGGGAGCCCGTGGACTCAGAGTTGAGGCTGAGTGTGCTGGGCACGGAGGACAGCTCGCCGGCCAGCTGTGGCTCCACCTCGTCCGGCACCACGGGCCAGGGCTGACGGCGACTGTGCCGCACCGCGTCCCAGCCCTGCTGCTTCAGAACCTCGCAGCCCTGCTTTGTTCTGGAGATCAGGCCCAGGATGTAAAGGCAGGTCCTGTAAGGGGGGAGACATGTTGTCACTGTCATTGCATGCATGGTATGTTGGATGTTTATGGGGAGTTCTTAGGGGCGGGGGTGACCGGGGAAGAGGCATGCTCACCCACGGATAGACAGGACCTCACAGTGCTGGGCCAGAGCCACGATGTCGGGGATCACATTCTCCTCCTGGAGGAGGTTCAGACCCCAGGTGGAGGAACTGATGTTACCCTGGGAACAATTTATCGAAGCTGTCAGTGTCAGTATGTCTCCCAGCACAGGCACAGAGAGTCCCGAGGCACAGAGAGTCCCGAGGCACAGAGAGTCCCGAGGCACACAGATACAGCACTGACCAGGGCCCAGAGAGCTGCCTTCAGCTGCTTAATGCCCTCACAGCTGTCCAGCACTGGGGAGCGCACGGTGTAGCTGAGGTCCGGAACCACACTCTGAGGAGATGGAACAGAACCATGAAGAGCGGCCAACGAGCACGAGGGAGGGAGACAGACAGACAGAAGTTAGCAGCCACAGCAGGGGAACGGGCCCCACGCAGTTACCCGAACCTCCAGCAGGTGGCAGCCTGTCTTATCGTGTACCAGCTGACCGTACAGGTGCACAGGGAGGTAAACGTTTGGCCTCTGGCACCTGAAAGAGGTAAGACATGAAATGCAGAGGTTTCTGAAAGCAGCTGGAGATGAGGAGGCCACAATGGACAGGGTCTGTTCTGTAGCTGCGACAGGGCCCAAAGCAGGGCCCAGAGCAGGGCCCAGAGCAGGGCCCAGACGCACCGCTGGTTACTCCGGCGTACGTAGTTGTCTCCATCGACGGGCTTGCGGTACGTGGTCAGGGCTTCATTCAGCTGCTCCTCCATCAGATCCACATAGTGCAGGTTGTACTCCTGGGGGGTAGGGTCAGGGTTACTCACAAGGCACATGAACAACCCAAAAATTCCTCTCTACATCCTCTCTGACCAGACGGGCAGATCACTGACCTTCTGCCATATCTCGAGCTGCTTAGTGATGTAGCCCCTCTCGTTGAGGTAGGAAAAGCCCTTCGGGATGGATAGAAACCTACAAGGCAGAGTGCGGGTGACGTCAGTTCAGCTAGCATAATATGGACTGGGTCCGAGATACGGACCGGGTCGGGGGCCGACAGCGGGACTCACCGTAACAGAAGCAGCAGGCCCTGGTCGCCAAGGTGAGTTAGTGCTGGCTTCAGCTGAACCAGTGCATGGAGGTTCGCCTGCAAGCATTAATGCAGACGCCCAACAAGAACAGGCGTCACAACCAGGAAGCCAAGGAACAC
>JAODKM010000108.1:20315454-20326222 GCA_026780845.1 Petrocephalus sullivani
GACGGGGAAGGACAACAAAAAAAGGAGAAGAAGAAGAAGACAAAAAGGGGGAGGGGGGGGGGCGAGAGGGAAGAGGGGAAAAGGGGGGGGAGGGGGGGGGGGGGGGGGGGGGGGGGGGGGGGGGGGGGGGGGGGCACTCCCCATGCCTGGCTGCCCCCCCATCGGCCCAACCGCTCTCGTTCCTCTTCCTTCTTTTTTTTGTTTTGTTTACACAAGCCGGCCCTGGTGCTGATCCGTCTGAACGTTTGCAGTAACAGATCTACAGAGGACATAGGCAGGGCCCCCCCAGACTGACCTCATCCCTCAACACACAGCGCTCTCCCCCTCCTCCACCCACCCCAGCGAAATCACCCCCCTCCCAGCAGAGAGCATGGCAGGGCGGCAGCGGCCAGCACGTAAACTAAGCAACATACTTTTTTTTTAATAAGTCAGAAACTTAGCTAAAATTCAAGCCTCATTGTCCTTGCCGTTTGTGTTACACACCGCATCAGCACCAGCACACCCGGGCAGGTCGACACACACAGGAAAGAAGCCCCTGCCAGTCCAGGCTCTCTCTTAGCCGCCAGCTCCTCTTCCTCACTGCCGCCTCCTCCTCACTGCCTCCTCAGATTCCAAGCAGAACTTCTCATAAGCTTCTACCATTTCGGGGTCCATTTCATCCTCTTCCTCGTAGTACCTACAAACAAAAATTTGTTTTTTGATTTGAAATTTGATTTATTAATGTCAAACAAAACCCTTAATAACATCTGTGAGGAGAAAAACTGTGAGGAAATATATAAATACTAGGGTTGCAACGATACCGATACCAGTATCGGGTATCGGTCTGATACAAGTACGGGTATTTTAACAAAGTATCGGAAGTAAAGTGCCGATGCCAGGCACCGATACCACTCACTATATCAAGCTGGTCGCAGCCAGCGAATGTGATTTGTTGTCCGACCTGACTTCAGAGTCTAGGGGGCGACAACGAGCCGGGGACTGAAGTTCGGAGATGCTGCCGACAAGTTTGTGTGAAATAGCTGTAAGCCTACCTGTAGATTTTCACTGAGAACAGTCAACAATGTCTGCGATTTGGGGATATTTTAAGATAAGAGACGACGACAGGTGTAAGGCAGATTGTAAGGTCTGTGCTGCTACGGTGTCGAGGGGCGGAAAAAAGTACATCGTTTAACACCAGCAATTTGATTAAACATCTGAAAACGCACCATAGCGCCAAGTACACAGAGTTCGCTAAAGCGAAAGACCGCAGCAAATAACCTTAACTGAAGCTTTGCAAAAGCGAAAAAAAATGTCCAAAGACATTCACGGGCCATAAAAATAACAGAGGCTCTTACTCACTTTACTGTGCTCAATGACCAGCCGCTGTCGTTAAGCTGGCTGTGTTAACAGCACATTTCATTTATCTGCTTTTATTTACATTTGGTGTATTTTTGGTTTGTAATTGCTTTCTGTTAAATTATTTGATATTTTGCCTTATTACAGGCTTATTATAATCTGCAAAGGAGAAAATAAAACCTATGTCCCAATTTATTGGACTTTCATTTAAACCCAAATTAAAGAAATATCGGCATCGGTACTCGGTATTGGCAAGTCCACAAAAAAAAAATACTAGTACTCGTATTGGTTTGTAAAAAATGGTATCGTGCATCCCTAATAAATACTCAATAAATGCAATGGGTCCAGCGTATTTGAGTTTCCCTGTTGGGAAAATATACTGTTGCTCTGGCTGTAGAAAAGGCACCCAATTCTGATTGTGTCAGTAGTGTATTCAACAGCAAACAGCACTGGGATTTATGGATGTCACCATATATATTCACGAAAGAAAGATACGGTATATGGTTATGGATTTGGTATTTGGCATCTACTGCAAGCTTTGTTATGCAGTCACTCAGCAGACCACGCCCCTCCCAGCCAATGCCACGCCCCTCCCAGCCAATGCCACGCCCCTATACCAAATCAGTGCAAAAAAGTCTGAAACTGAAAATCTACTGTCTGAAAGTGAAGAAGCAATCTGAATGTGGGGGGTGGGGGGGGGGAACAAATGGGAAAAAAATAAGATTCAAAACTCTTTTAAAAAAAATTTTAATCTGAATCTGAAAACAAAAAAATTGCAACTGAAAAGTTATAATAAAACCACAAATTTGAAAATATATAGAAAAGGGAATAAAACATTTTTAAAAATCCATAACTGAATCAAAATTATTTTTAAACTGAAAAAAAAAAAAACTTTTTTAGTTTGAATACATTGTTATGTTTTTTAAAGTTCAAGATAAAAACTTTCAGCTTCAATTCTTTTTCAGATTAACTAAGTGATTTCGCTCCATAGCTCAACTGCTCCCCTTGTGGCCACATGGGTGATGTGCATGTCATTCACCCAGCAAGGCCAAGGGCATCTCCCTTTCATGAGCTGAAGCAACTCTCTGTCCAGTAAACACAGCACCACTAGGCCAGGATGACGATATTAATGCATTAATGCCCCGGAGGGGCTGACGGCAAGGGGGGCACAGCTTACCCCTCAGTGCCATTCTCCTCACAGATGTCTGGGCAGTAGGCTTCCCTGTCCAGTATGTCTTGGTAGTGCTCAGAATATTCTAGAAAGACAGGGCACACAAGAACAAGAGAGAGAACAGTGAGGACTGAGCAGGCCTCGGCTCAGAACCTGCAAGTGGGCCATTTCTGCGTACACACCCGGATCCGCGGCCGTGAAGGGCGTGCCGTCCGGCGTGTAGAACGTGGGCTCATTCTGAGGGAAGACACAGAGATGCGTCACAGAGTGAGCATCACACAGGAGCCCACCTGACACCCCCCCCAGTGCCCCGTGTTAGTGTCCTCCTCACCATGAAGTAATTCGGGTCATTGTCAGGCGTGGCTTCCACAGCGGCGCTTCCAGAGTTAACCCGGCCCCAGTTACTGGACCTAAGCTCCAACAGGCTCAACAGCATCTCCTTCACATCTCTGAGAAACAGCAGAGGGCACTAAGCACACAAGGCAATGTTTAAGCGCCCCCTTGTGGATTTTCTGGGTTACTGCCCTCTGACCTGCTGCAGCTGGCATCCAGCTGATTTCTCCTTATTTTCGTGATGATGTCAACCATGGTGGTCTCCCCAATCTCTTTCCAGTCATCCTCCAGTACGGAGCCGGTGAGCTGGAGGGACGGCAGACAGACAGGGGATGGGCAGATCGCGCTGGAGGCCCCTGAAGGCCTGGTAAGCCCATCAGAACCTCCAGGAGTTCAAGACAAATTGTGGAATGACACTTAACCCCAATATATCCACTGCTAAACTCCTCAAGGTGCTACACGGTCTCGGGGACTGTGCTACGCTCGGGGACTGTGCTACGCTCGGGGACTGTGCTACGCTCGGGGACTGTGTGTCCCCCTTACCTTGAGCAGCCTGACAGCACAAATGAGGTTTCCATCAGCGGGGTTGTCAAGCAGTGTGTGCAGAAGGTCTCTCAGCGCTGGCAGCAGGACCTTGGCTCGTTTCTGTCGCCCTTTGATCTGTGGTCAAGAGGTTCAAAATCAAACTTCTCGAGACAGTGGTGTTTCCGCGAAGGGCGGCCCTTACCTCCAGGTTCAGATAGAGCTCGCCCAGGAAGAGCACATAGGAGTGAAAGGCTGTCTGGACCTCCTCGTCTCCCTTCATGGCCGCATCTCGCGCCTTGTACTCTGTATGGCACCTGCGACCAGAAGCATGCCAAGCGCATTAGCTGACGAAAGTAATAAAGGAGGAAAAAAAGTAACAGTGCAGGGGGTAAGGGTACCTTTCCAGGAGAAGCTGTCGGAAATTCCCACTCGGAGGATTGATGGTCAGATTATGGGAAAGGTAGTTGCAGAGTCGTGCCCCAGTGTAGGCAAAGTTTGGGATAGACGTGGCCTGTCAAGAGGCAGAGGCTGGTGGTGAGGACAGGCAGAGTCGTGACTCCTGCGAGGGACAGGACTTTCCGCCCGGGCCGTACCTGTATGTATATGAGCTTCACCAGCTCCTGCAGGGTCTCCTCCGTGGTGATGCACTCATTCAGCGTGGCTGTGAAGCTCTCCATGTCCAGGTCGAAGGATGCCGGCGAGGCCTCCAGCTGCCCGACAAACTCCTGGACCAGCTCCGCTAGCCAGTGCTCACTGTAGTAACCGCCCGAGTCGTCTTCATACTCGAGCTCCTTCAGGAACAGGATAAATAGGGGTGAAGAAACACAGGTACCATGGAGCAGCCCGTGGCCAGAGAAATTCCATGCAGGGTCTTGGGTGGGGGGGCTTGATAGACTTGGGGAGCTCAAATAAATCTTAAGGGGGTTCACTAGCTGTGTGCATAATCTGTAACTGAATTATTTTTGGGGTGGTGAAGGGGGGAATTCAGATCTGTTATTTTACTACATAGCTACATGCCCGTCACTGAACGTTAATTTACAGATGGAAACCTCCGATCCTGATATCCTCACCTGGACTGAGGGGTAGTTGAGTGGGTAGAACTCCTCTGCCTCAGCAGACAGGGTCGAGGCTGTGGCGAGGGTACCGTCCCTGCCAGCAATCTGGGGGGGGCAGAACGGCCTGGCATCTGAAAGCCCACAGGGGTTACACAGCGGGTATGCACAGGAATGGCACAAACATCACAAGGCTGTCTCTCCCATACGTGTGATGCGAGTGATTAAACCTTCTCACCAATCCAACATGTGGTGCCAATTCTACATAGAAACGATTATGTTTAAATCCAGGCATTTCCCAAAAAAATAGCTGCAGAAAGGAATTCCCAAAAAACATAACATCCTCGCGTTTGTCGATTTGGGCTCCCATAGCGTTAGCGGCAGCAGGAACACAGAGCTCACTTTAGTACTACGCCCCCCCCGTTACCGGTCGTCCCCACAGGGTGTCCCCGCCCTTTTATTTCGGGCGTCCCCGTTACCGGGCGCCCCCTCCAGGTGCCCCCCTCCCCGTTACTGGGCGTCCCCTCCAGGTGCCCCCCTCCCCGTTACCCACCGGGTCAGACATACGGAGCCGCGTCACTACGGAGCCGTCAAAGCAGCCGCCACCGCTACGCACCTGCGGCTCCGGGCGGGCGGCCGCTCTCCGCCGGGGAGGGCGCCGTCCTGGGCTGCCGCAGCGGCTCCCGCTGGCCGAAGGCGAATGACGCGGCGTCCCCTCCGTCCGGCGGCCCGCCGGCCCTCAGCGCGCTGCGGCCGGCCCCGGGCGCCCGATCGAAGTGCTCGTTCATACCTGCGCTGGAACGGGCCGAGCGGGGAGTCACATCCGAGCCGAGAAGCGAACCGAACCGAACCGAAGCGAACCGAGTCCAAGGGGGCTGCGGCGCGCGCTCGGCCTGCCTGACTGACGCAGAACGCAGCAATAAACGCTACGGGATCCTCGCGAGACACCACTTCCGGCTTTGGCTCCGGCTAACCCCGCCCCCCTCACGCGCTGCCTTCCTCTTTCTGTTTCTGTTCGCGATCGGCACTGTGGCGTGCGACGGGCGCCGGCGCCCCCTGGCGGAGGGGAGGCCTTACGGCGGCCGACCAAGGCATAATAATAATAATAAAATAATAATAATAATAATAATAATAATAATAATGATAATGATAATAACAATGATAACAATAATAATAATGACAATATGCATTTTAATACAGATTAATATATAATACATTTATGTTGAATGGATATTACAAGTAAATTATTTACAAAAAATGAATGGAATTATGAGCCAAACAGTGTCATTATTATTATTAAATTAAACATTGTAGTACTTGTTATACTAGGCCGATATTATAGTATATATATCCGATAGTAGATCCGCATGTCGGGGGCAGCTGCAGCCCACGTCACCCGGGCGCATGACTCCCCCGCCCAATGAGAGGCCTTCCCGGCCACGGAGCGACGTCTTCCGGGTGGCCGATTCGGAGACTCGGTGGGGAGACACGGCTGGATCTCCGGCCCGTCGGTGAAGGTCAGTGCCGGCTAGCATGACGGAGCGTGCTGGGAAGCGGCCACATGCATGAGGGAGCGGCCCGGAGCGGAGAGCCGGGCCGAGCGGAGGCGCAGCGCGGCCGGCGGCGGGACCCCCATTCATCGCCCGCTGTGTCCTCTGGCGCCGCTTCGCCCCGTTTCGCGGATTCCTGCAGCGCCGCGCGCGCTTTTCCCGCCCATTCATTCGTACTATTGATCAGCAAAGTCCGGGGAGCCGCGGTGATGCGTGGCACCCGAATGCATGCGACCCCCCCTTATAAGCATCGTGCATCGGCCTGCATATTACATCCGGAGCGTTTAGACTGCAGTGCGGGACGATGCCGCTGGGTGCGGAGCGGGGAGCCCGCAGGGAGCCCGCAGCCAGAGAGATCAGAACCGGAGCAGACTGTGGCTGGGGGCTCTGCGGGAGGCTGGCTCAGCATTAGGACCCCGGTGGGGCTGTCCTGGGGACGCACGCTGTGTGCGCTGCCTGCCTCCTCTGGTGCCCAGAAAGCCGGTCTGGCTGTGTGGGATGGAGCCCTGGCAGGATGCGAGCAGGCAGTGCGGCTGCAATCACCGCTGATTGCAGGGGAAATGGCCCTGAGAGGCGTGGGACGCCAGCTGAAGCTGCTGACCTTGTGCTAATGTCAGGGCACCTTGTCCTGTGGCTGCGGGGGCTGTCACGATGGGCTCAGAGCTCTGGGCACTGCTCTAACTGAAAATGGCTCAGAGAAGCTGACCTTCCCAGCAGCATTGAATGGTAGTTTTATTCCATTTCGGTCTGGTGAAAGAACTTTAGAATGAGCACCAGTTCTTGGTTGTGGCGAAGTCTCACACAAAGTGTGATTAGGACGTCAGCAGAGCTCAGCAGAGCTGTGACTTGGCCCTGGGGGGTGAGCTGGGGAGCGCGAGCTAAACACGGTGTGGTCCGCTGTCTGCTGTGAGTCTGCTCAGCCTGATAGCACTGTGCAGGGTGATTATAGGGGGAGTCCGCCGTCTTTCCCCTACCCCTCTCTGCGTTTGACCTGTTTTGCCTGCGTAGCGCATATTGTAACGTGACCCCCCCCCCCCCCATGCGTAGGGAAGGGGGGCAGGGAGCGGGGCCTTCTGGGATGGGTGTGGCTTGCTGATTGCTTTGTGTGCTCTGGCAGGAGGAGGATCGCTGCCCCTGAGCTTGCCCTGGTGTCTGTGTTTCCATGGCGACCCTTATCCGCACGCTCGCGGCCACTTGCGGCGTGCCCCTGGCCTGTGGGGCTTCCCGCGCCCCCTTGCGGACCCCCAGGACATTCCGGGCACCTCACCTGCGTTTCTTCGGCACCAACCGGCCGCTCTGCCGAGCTGCTGGAGCAGGTAAGGGTCTGCTGTAGCCCCCGGGACTCGAAGGTGGCTGTAGAAGGAGGAAAAGCCGCAGAGGGAGTCTGTGTGATTTAGTGTCACTTATAGCTCACTTTGGGTGTGGGATGGGGGGGGCGGTAGGGGGTTGACGAGAGGCAGACAGCAGCGGATTAGTGCGGGGTCACTGGGGGGGAGGGCTCAGTGGTTTACTGCCCTGCACTAAGCGCCTTTGATTAGCGCTTAATCCTACCTGGTCCCTTGGCACCATAGCCTGCAGCAGAAAGTGCCCATGTCCAGCCAGCGTGCCCCCCTCCGGCTCGACCGTGGTGTTGGGTGGGCCCATGGGAGCCTGCTAACCCTAACCCTGACCCCCCTCCCAATGGGACAGCTGAGGCTACTATTTCCAGCATCGTGTCAGCTGTGGGGGCAGTGTGGTAAAAGCATGAAATGTAGGCGAGCCGGATTTTTCAATGCACTTCTCAAAGTGTGTGAGTCTGACCTGAGCGCCATGGTCAGGACAGTCTGCCTGAGTCTGTCTGTCTCAGTCAGTCCACATCTTCAATGCAGGGCATTCACTGAGGAAGAAGAAAGCTTGACTGAGATCATTTCAGTCATTTTCAGCCCCTTCATCCTTCCCAGAGTTGCCTGATCGCCAAAGTCAGCGCTGTCCGCTGATCTGCTGCGGAGTGTCAGACTGGACCTCCTGGCCGGTGTCCTCCCAGCTGCTGCTTGGGTTTCGTCTCCTCATGTTCCCGGAAAATGCTCCTCATTGCCGTGGAAACATGATTTCTGCCATTAAGTTACGTAACAGTCCAGGACTTTGTAGTCGGATGGAATGACCTTAACTGTCTTGGGTTAATTGTGTTATAAATATTACAGGTAGCAGCTAAGAGGAGAAATTTCAGTAGTGTAGATCTTAATCTTAAATGCTTCTTCTGTTCCTGCTAGCTCTGGCCTTGCTGCTTTGCGGAGTATAGTCAAGTGCTGAAGACACTTAAAATTATCTCCAATTTTCTGTTTTTAATGCTGCAAAGGGTATATAAAGGGGGCAGAGTGTGGCTTAGCAGGTTAAGCTCAGTGCCGGTAATTGGAAGGTTGCCAGTTCTGTGGGCCCTTGAGCAAGGCCCTTACACCCCGCACCTCCACGGCCAAGCTTACTCTCACAGAGAACAGGTTTGGGGGAGGTGAGAAGACGACAATTTCCCCACGGGGATCAATAAAGTATATAAAAAAAAAAAAAGTTCAGCATGCTGATGTTGATGTGTTTCTGACGTAGCTAATGTGAGTGTAACTAGCATGAGAGCGAGTGGGAATGGCTGGCTGTCATGCCGCGTTTGAGGCGACTCCTCCATGGTGCCTGTGTTTGCCTCACTGCTGTGCTGCTTTGACGGGAGCACCTACTAAATGTTAGATGTAAGTGAGGTACCATACAAGGTGATCTTGCGTTTAGTTTTGGAGCAAGTGCTCCAGGGGAGAATGAAATCCCTCTTCATGTAGCTGGTGTCCTGATCAGGGAGCCTGGCTTTTCTAACCCAGTCCATCCAAGAGTGTTCCAATAGGTCTCAGGACCATGTCAGATTGCTGCTCTGTGTTTGAATGGGAGTCTGCAGGCATCTCGCAGGACAACCTCAGTCTCAAAGCTCCCTGACATGGATTTTGTGAGGTGGTTTTCTGTCCAATGTGCACGGTGCTTACTGTCTCTTCAGGGGTGTGTTTATGGAAACCGTGTGTGTACGTGTTTGCCTTTACCACACTGGCAGGACCAAATGTAGTAAAACCTGTTACATTTTAGCTTGTGTGACATTTTTCAGGTCCCGACAATATAAACCTCAGATTTTTAATATGTGACTGCAATCAAAAAACTAAAATGCTAGAAAACTTGTATTCTGTTTAGTTACTTATGTTTAATGTTAAGACTGGGTAGGAGTTAAAGTTATTATAGTTTGAACTAGAGTTATACCCATAGAAATGAATGGAGAGTCCCCGCAATGATAGGAATATATCTGTGTGTGTGTGTGGTCCCACCCACAGGCATCCCGTACAAGCAGTTGACCGTTGGTGTCCCCAAGGAGATTTTTCAGAACGAGCGGCGGGTGGCGCTGTCCCCCGCTGGCGTGCAGGCTCTCATCAAGCAGGGCTTCAATGTCGTGGTGGAGTCAGGCTCCGGGAATGCTGCTAAGTTCTCCGACGAGCACTACACCGCTGCGGGGGCCACCATCAAGGACGTCCGGGACGTGCTGGCCTCTGACATCGTGCTGAAGGTAAAGACCCCGTGAGGTGCCTGCCACCGATACCTGGCTGGATGGAGAGGCACCATGTGCCTCACGGCCCCCTTTCCGAACAGGTGCGCGCTCCCTCCTTCAACCCGGCACTGGGCGTCCATGAGGCAGAGCTCCTGAAGGAGGGCTCCACCCTGGTGAGCTTCGTGTACCCGGCCCAGAACCCCGAGCTGATGGAGCAGCTGGCCCAGCGCAAGGCCACTGTGCTTGCCATGGACCAGGTTCCCCGCGTCACCATTGCCCAGGGATACGACGCGCTCAGTTCCATGGCCAACATTGCTGGGTAAGGCCTCTGGTCTGGGGGAGTCGGGCAGGGTCCTTTGGGGCCTCCCCGCTTGGCTCTGGGATGTGGTACCCTTCTGTAGCTACAGCAGCCCGTTTCATCCCCAGATAACCAGCACTGAAGGAAGCAGGCCCGATTGGTTATGTAAACCCTGTCACTGAAGACCTCTCGTCCGCAGGTACAAGGCCGTGGTCCTGGCTGCCAACCACTTTGGGCGTTTTTTCACTGGTCAGATCACCGCTGCCGGAAAAGTCCCCCCTGCCAAGGTGGGTCGGCCCGGCTGGGCTGCTGATGGGCTATGCAGCACCCTTTCCCGAGCTTGCTTTGACACCCCTGCCCCACATACCCAGGTTTTGATCATCGGAGGTGGGGTCGCGGGGCTGGCCGCCGCAGGTACCGCCAGAGCCATGGGTGCCATCGTGCGGGGCTTCGACACCAGGTAAGGTTGGCAGAGATCCCGCGGCAGACAGGGTGCTGAGACGGGCTGCGGAATGGGTGTGCCGGCATGCTGTGATCTGATTGGTTACTGCTCGTTGTTCATTTTCACCCATTTGAGTTAAAAATGCAGGCAGTGAGACCCCCCTCCCCAAGGGCTCAGATGATGTCTGTATAGAGTAAACAGTTTCTCAGTCTTTGTTCATCAGTCTGGGGGGTGGGGGTCTTATGGGAGATATTATCATCAATTTTGCTAGATGCTGAGGTGATTATTGCCAACCAGCAGGTGGCAGCACAGGACTACATAGTTTAGCGTTATTGGTGTGTGTTTGTAACCCGACAATGCTGAAAGAATATGTACCTCGTCCAGCAGGTGGCAGCACAGGACTACATAGTTTAGCGTTATTGGTGTGGGTTTGTAACCCGGCAATGCTGAAAGAATATGTACCTCGTCCAGCAGGTGGCAGCACAGGACTACATAGTTTAGCGTTATTGGTGTGGGTT
>JAODKM010000108.1:20329292-20344550 GCA_026780845.1 Petrocephalus sullivani
GTGCTCTTCCGATCTTGGCCCCCGCCATGGATGGTCCTCATGCTGTCTCATGTCTTCATTCCTGCTGAGTGCCCCCCCACCCCCCACCCAAAACATAAATTTACAAAGTGCTATGAAGTCCTGCTCCTCGTAAACCGCTCTTTTCTTTTTTCTTCCAAGCTCTTTAACACCCCCCCCCCCAGGCTGTGTTTATTAATCATTATGCATAAAATGGCCTTTTCCCAGAAAGCCAATTAAGGGTCCCCTCCAGTGCCGTCCCGCGAGGCCGTGAAAGCTGCTGTGTTGCCGGGCCCCGTCCCCTGGGGGTGTCGGGAAGGCCCCACGTCAGGTCCTGGCTCCTCCTAATGACCCGCGCTCTGGAGGGGGGGCAGGCTGGCCCTCTACATCTGTGCAGGGCTAATTTACAATGTGCCCACACTAACACATCAGTCCTGTCCATCCCAGGTCTTACTGCTGTGGGGGGGCTGTCCCTCATGGGGGGTGCCTACACCCCCACAAACACTGCTGAAACTCTGGCCGTCCTGGCAGCCTTCATCTCCTCCGTCAACATCGCGGGTGAGTGGTGGAACGTGCAGGGTGTGTGTACCCAATCCCATAATTCCCGGCGAGGCGCTTCAAGGTCTTTAGCAGCACTTGTTACACTCATTCGGCGTGCCCTCGGTTATAGGACGGTAGCCTGAGGCTTTTAAAGAGCTTTTAAAATACCAGAATGTTCTGGAGTCTGCAGCAGACTTTGCAGTCATTAGTTTGTTTTCCCACCTTTTTAATATGTTGTTTGTCTGTTTAACTTATTTATGGATGTTCTGTTTCCCTGGCAAGTAAAATGGCACTAAAATTAATCTCAGTTTCTGGCCACGTGAAGTTTTAATTTGGGTATTTGTAACCCCATTAGGGTGAACTGAAAAGCTGTGTGTGTGTGTGTGTGTCTGTGTCTGTGTGTTACTCCTCGCAGGTGGGTTCCTGGTCACCCAGAAGATGCTGGACATGTTCAAACGTCCCACTGACCCCCCCGAGTACAACTATTTGTACCTCCTGCCGGCAGGGGTGTTCGTCGGGGGCTACAGTGCCGCGCTTCATAGTGGATATAACATCGAGCAGGTGGGAGCGGCCTGCTCGGGGGTTCTGTGCTCGTTTCCCAGCCTGCCCCTGTGTTCTCATGGTGCTTATGTCCCCACGCTGCAGATGATGTACCTGGGCTCAGGGCTGTGCTGCGTCGGTGCCCTGGCCGGCCTCTCCACGCAGTCCACGGCGCGACTCGGGAACGCCCTTGGCATGATTGGTGTGGCCAGCGGCCTGGCTGCCACCCTAGGGGCTCTGAAGCCAGCCCCGGAGCTGCTGGCACAGATGAGTGCTGCCATGGCCGTGGGGGGCACTGCTGGTGGGTGTGTGTGTGTGTCTGTGCGATTCCGGAAGGTGTGTGAGTCACTCTGACTGGCAAACTCTCCGCTCCGTGGCTGCGTATCCGCTAATGGTTCCTGGAAGCAGACTGACTAGTGCCCTCCTGATCCCCCCTTGGAATGGGCCCCCCCTACCCAGGTCTGACCATCGCCAAGCGGATTCAGATCACAGACCTGCCCCAGCTGGTAGCGGCCTTCCACAGCCTGGTGGGCCTGGCGGCCGTGCTCACCTGCGTGGCCGAGTACATGGTGGAGTACCCGCGCTTTGCCACCGACCCGGCTGCCAACCTCACCAAGATCGTGGCTTACCTGGGCACCTACATCGGGGGCGTGACCTTCAGCGGCTCCCTGGTGGCCTATGGGAAGCTGCAGGGTGAGTGTGCGCCTTAGGCTGGCGTAAGGCCGGCCCTGTCCTCTGGGGCTGCCCGCAGCGCTCTGCTATTCCGCTTTTGTCCATGTCACCAGCCATGTTACGAGTGTGAGCTGCGCTCGGCCCAGCATGTTAGCAATCGCCTCCGTAATTGTGCGTGTCAGGCTGGTATCGGCACGATCTTTCCCAGTCATGACCCTCCGATTAATGTGCCCTGGACGCAAACAGCCCGGCTGCCCTGCCTGCCACTCGGCATCGTGTGCTGGGGCCTTACGGCAGTCTGCATAATTGCCCTTCTGGCTCCCTTGTCCCATGACTCCTGACCCCCACATCGCCCATGTCGTCTCCTCCAGGTCTCCTGGACTCTGCCCCCCTCATGCTTCCCGGCCGCCACGCGATCAATGCCGGTCTGATGCTGGCCAGCGTAGGCGGGATGGTGCCGTACATGCTAGACCCCAGCTACACCACGGGGATCGCCTGCCTGGGCTCTGTCTCCGCGCTCTCTGCCGTCATGGTGAGAAGCCTCTGTTTATGCTCCTGGGTGCTTCGCTTATGGATCACTGTCTCGCCTGCGGTCGGGTGAGTCTGCGAGGAGAGACCTTGGGAGATCCAGGTCATTTACACTCTCAGAAAAGTGCACGGGAAGGTGGTGGTTGGCAGGTCGTCGCTGTGCCTTCATGTTCTGTCTGCTGTGACCTGTGAGCTGCACCTGCGTTTCTGAAGTGCGATATAGTTCATGTTTTGTTTGTTTGATTGGGTGTTTGATTATGAAATATGGAGGAGCTGCTGGACTCCTGGTCTGTGCTGGTGGGGTATCTGTGGCAGTGCTGGGGGGGTGGACAGGGCACTTCCTGCAAAGCGAAACGGTGATGCCAGGGAGTGACACGTTAACAATGTCTGCCTCTGCAAAGAGACGGAATCCGGGTTTTTCCGGCTTGTGTGTATTGGTAGGGAACAGGCAGGCAGGTTCTCTGAAGGAAGCATCAGGCAGAGATTCAGATTAGCATCTCGAAAGCAGCCTTCATGGTGCAGATTTGAGTCCTGTGTTTGTGCCACCCACCCAGGGCTTGACGCTGACCGCTGCCATCGGTGGTGCTGACATGCCTGTCGTCATCACCGTGTTGAACAGCTACTCTGGCTGGGCACTGTGTGCTGAGGGCTTCTTGCTGAACAACAACCTGCTGACCATCGTTGGGGCTCTCATCGGGTCCTCGGGGGCCATCCTGTCCTACATCATGTGTGTGGTAAGGCAAAGATCGGGGTGAGTGGGCCGCATCTGCGGGACAGTGGTGACGCAAGGCCCCAATCTGAGCAAGGAGGGCTTTGTAACATTCAGGAAAGATTCTGTTTTTAAGACCTGAGTATTGGGCCTGGTGTGGTGTCCAAAGACCTGCCTGCTCCATCAGGCGGTTTAGTTTGTCCCGGGAAATGGCGCTGAACTTTGGGCGGGCCGGCCGGCCCTGGTCATGGTCTCTGCTCATTCCGTGCCAGGGCGTATTTGGGCCGAAAAGTGAGCTTCAGGGCTCCCTGGCCCGGTTTTCAGTCCGGAACCTGTGGAAAATCTGAATCTTGCTAGGAGAATTTTCTGGTCTTTAACTATTGACTTAATTATAACATTTTAAAATGGACAATTTGTCCATTAAGGGGAGTTCATAAAGATCCTCCCTTCTGTTCGGTCTCAGGTTCTTACGATGCATTGGGCTACCAAGGCCCAGATGGTATAGTACTCCCATATAAGCCCCTCCCCAATCTTGCAGGCCATGAACCGCTCCCTGGCCAATGTGATCCTGGGAGGTTACGGCACGACCTCCACAGGTACCGGCAAGCCCATGGAGATCACAGGCACACACACGGAGGTCAACGTGGACCAGACTGTGGAGATGATGAAAGAGGCCCAGAACGTCATCATCACGCCAGGTCTGGACCTTGAACCCCTGACCCGAGCCTTTGAGCTGGGAGTTGGCCCCAGCACCATGGCATGACATCAGCTACCCTACCATGGTCATTAGGTTCCCTCCTTGATGTTTTGCCCGTTGAGCTGTCTGCCAAGCAGAAGCGGCTCGCTCCCCTCCTGGTCCGTCCAGCCAGCCGGGCTGCCTGCCTGGCCCCAGTCTGACCTCAGCCTGTGGTTCCTCCGGATCTCCCGATGTCCGCACGGCACACACAGGAACACGGGGGACTCTGACATTACTGGAGGACGGTGGGAACCTCAGTCTGTGCCCACCTTCCCCGGTCGATGATCAGAGCACAGGAGAGTGTTTGTGCCACGTGGCTGCACTCATAACTGCGCAGGTTGTGGGGGCAGCCTGGGGGGGCAGTGTGCAGCAGGGTGACTGTTGGCTTATTGTGACTCAGCAGTAAGACCTGGAGCTCTGACTGCTCACTGTAGCCCCCCCCGTCTTTGTGTTGGCTCTAACTGGCGAGCCCTAACACCCCCGAGACTGAGATGAAAGGTGTCTCCGTGTCACCCCCCCACTCTGCGCCCCCCAGCCCTGACACTAACCCCATTCCCCGGCCCTTTCTGTTCCTTAAACCAAGGCCTCATTTTCCATCACTGACGCTTTAAGTGGTCAGAGTCTAAAGAAACGGCTTTAAACGTTTCCCAGAATTCACCCAAGCGCCCCTTTGAGGCAAACTAAATGTCCCCACAATATGGTAAAACCAGTTACATTTTTCTGGTCCCCACAATATAAAATTAAATTTTATAAAAATCTCTGAATGCAATAAAAACTCATGTATTCTCTTTGGTTACTTATATATTTATGATTTGCAGTTAGGGCTGCGTGCAAGTTAAGGTAGTCATAGTTAGGGTTATGTCTGTTTTCTCCTTTCTCAACTTTAGTCTCCCACTGAAGTGGTCATCACTAATGAGTGATTTTAATGGACACTAATACAGGGCACAGACATGCCGCATGGCCTGAAACTGTGCCTTTCCTCTGCAGGTTATGGTCTGTGTGCTGCCAAGGCACAGTACCCCATCGCAGAGCTGGTGAAGATGCTGACGGAACAGGGGAAGAAAGTCAGGTGAGCGGGATGCTCTGTGTGCTTGCGTGTGTGTGCACCTGTGTGCACGCATGTGCGTGCATGCAAGACACATGGTGATCCTCTGTCCTGGCTGTAATGGGTGTGACTGACTCTGTACTCAGGCGTACTAGCAGCAGACTTACTCTCATGTCCAGTTTGGGGGAGGGGTTATGTCCCGGGCTGAAACGCTAACCTGTAATGTCAGGTCCCGCCCAGTCTGGGAGCTGTGGGTCATGTTGGGATAGGTTGGCTTTTCTGTAGGGGGGCACTTTCAACTTTAATTGAATTTAGTGTTTCCTGTGGTCCCCCCCTCCTCCAGCTCATCGGGGGTAATGCTGATAACGACGTGACGCATCTCGGCTTTTATGACATTTCCCCCCCCCCCCCCTGTTAATGACTCGGTCCTCTGACTCACTCACTGCCTTTCATGCCCCCACCTTACAACCTGCCTTGTGGTTCATATGCACCCCTGGGGGGCAAGGCTTCCCGATTCCCCAGTGCTTTGATCCTAGGGATGCTGAGCTCACTGCGTGTGGGCCCCCCCGGCACCCACTAGGCACCTCTGATCGGGCGTTGAACCTGAGCTGCGCCCGATCAGTGGAGTGGCCGAGTTTAGGCCTGATCTTGGGGAGACTTTGCTGCTGCGGGGTGGGGGGGCGGGGGGGGCGCAGGAGCAGCTCGTGATTTTTCTCCCACCCTTTTGATCTGAGAGCGTGGCAGCTGGCACCAATTAGGCCATTTGTAGTTGATTAGGGGGGAAGTGGGTGGCCGGACAGGCGACGGATCAGCCAACTTCTTGGGCCCCCCACCCAGCCCGCCAGCCGGGGTGGGGGAGGGCTTTGGGAGTCTCTTACTCAGGGACTAGTCACTAAGTGTGTCATGGGCCTGCTGACACTGGGCACAGAATTCCGATCCTTGTGCTGAGGTAAATCCTTCTTGAGGGGAACTGGACAGCCCTTTACGTTCTCTGCTCCGGGTTTGCGTCTAACCCCAGGGCCCCTCGTCTCTCCATGGACATGCGGTCTAACCCCAGGGCCCCTCGTCTCTCCATGGACATGCGGTCTAACCCCAGGGCCCCTCGTCTCTCCAGGTTCGGTATCCATCCGGTTGCTGGACGTATGCCGGGACAGCTGAATGTCCTCCTGGCCGAGGCTGGTGTACCCTATGACATTGTCCTGGAGATGGATGAGATCAACGAGGACTTCCCAGGTAGACTGTGTGGATGTGTCTGCTAGGCCTTATGGTTACCCCACCCACATCTTCACCGTGGGGATCTTGAATGTGTAACTGTATCCACCCTGTACCCACCTTCTTGGTTTCAGACACCGACCTGGTTATGGTGATCGGGGCGAACGACACGGTGAACTCTGCAGCCCAGGAGGACCCCAACTCCATCATCGCCGGCATGCCGGTGCTGGAGGTGTGGAAGTCCAAGCAGGTGAGATCTGGGCTACATTCTGCCCTGACCAAACATCGCAAAACATTTAACTGAAACTCAAACAGTGGTGTGCTGAACACCCTGTTGTTAGACAAGCATCGTGGATCCATTGTGGAAACTGCGTTTTTAATTTGGCAGGGTTTATATAGACGTTGCTGCTGATGGCACCCAGATTACGGACTGATGTTGAGGGCTCCACTAGGATCCCATCGACATCAATTTTTAACCCATGCAGGGTAGAGAGAACAGATTTAGTACCGACCAATAGGAATTTGGTTTTGTCAGGGTTGAGCAGTAAAAAGTTAACCATCATCCAGTGTTTGATTTCACTAATGCAGTTAGTCAGCGAGGCTGGGGATGATGATGCAGTTGGATCAACACTTATATACACCTGTGTGTCATCGGCATAGCAGTGGTAGCTGAGACCATACCGACGGATAATTTGACCTAATGGGAGCATGTAGATATTGAACAGAATAGGACCCAGAACTGACCCTTGGGTGACGCCTCTGATACACCTCAAAATCTGTCGTACTACATTTCACACCATTTTGAGGAAACATGTCATTCAAAAACAATACACCAAATGATACACCAAAACAAACTGCCCCTGAGCTCTTCTAAGAACAGCAGTTCAACCAGGAATTTTACTTGCACAAAAATGTTATGAGGGCAGAATGAAAATTGATTGGTACAGAGAGAGAACCAATCAGATCTTGCCAGATGACAGACCAACCAATAGGATGTATTGGTCCAGCCTCCTCTCCTTGCTTGGATCCTCCTCCTCTACAATCTTATTGGTTATCTCTGTGAATTATTTTTCACTCTGCCCTCAGAATATTTTCGCACAAGTAATTCTCCCACAAGCCCGACCTTGAACCCCCATCGAATGTTCCGATCCACTGGGTGATGGCTTTAGCGCTCCTCTGTTGTATGATCATAGCAGCTGTCTTTGGTTTGTGGGGTGTGTTATAGTGGTCTGTCCAGAGAATTGCACACAAATATGGTTGTGCATACTGCAGGATCCTTCTCAGGGTCCAAACCAGGCCCAGACACTGCCTTGGTCCCTCCCTCCTCTCTGGTTGCCTTGTCAACAAGCTCTCCCCACCACACAAAGCCAGGTGCAGCTGTGGTGGACCCGGTAATCCATGACTCGTCCCTCTGGAATGAGGGAATTCGGAATAGTGGGAATGTTTTCCCAGAACCAGGGGAGAAAAGATGGGGTTGCAGTTACTGCTCTCTGCTGGAGGGCCCCCACATACGTCCAAGCAGCCAAAGGGAAGGCGCCGAGCCTGGTACCTCCATGGTGTTCACCGTCTGCTGGGGTGTTCTGCTGAACCCCGAGGCCAGCTCTTGGGTGGGATTACAGGTCTGTGGCCTGGGCGTTTAGTCCAGGGGGACCCGCTTCTGGTAAGTACGACCATCCGCATTGCATCAGGCCCCCCCCTTCCCTGCGGTCCTGCCTCTTCTCAGGCCGCAGCGGATTGAGGTGGCTGGACCTGCATCTCCAGATGTTGCGGCTTGGTTCTAGGCTAGTACTCTTTGTGCCCTTCCAGTGGGCGTTCAGCACATCGGATGGTGGCTTACCCTAATAGTGGCACCTGGAGGGTGGCGTCTTCTACACTACTTCTACTTTCACTTCATTCAACTTCATTGGTCTCTCAGCCTGACCCCGCCTTCTTCTCTGGGGTCTGAGCACACATTAAATCTTGATCGCATAGTGCACCTTCTGTCAAACTGTGGCTTGAAGGGGCAGCTACACTTGCTCATCGTTGGCATTCTGGTGCATTGTGGGATGGGCTCATCAGAGAGGATGCTTAGCAGATAGCGGGCCAGTCCGAACCCTGTTTCTCCCTCTGGATCATGCTGACGGTATTTTTACCCTCCGACCCACATACAGGTTGTGGTGATGAAGCGATCGCTGGGTGTGGGTTATGCCGCTGTGGACAACCCCATATTCTACAAGCCCAACACCGCCATGTTGCTGGGTGATGCCAAGAAGACCTGCGACGCTCTGCTGGCTAAGGTCCGTGAGGTCGGCCAGTGACCTCTGAGGCTGCAGGGGGCGCTGTGACCTCCTCAGGAAAAGGAATTGGTGTAACAAGCAAACCCATAGAAATAATCTTCATTTTGCCTGTAGCTTTTTTTGCCAAACATTAAGCAAGTATTAATGATATTAGATATTTAGATTAGGTTAATCTTATGTGAAGTGTTGCCCCGTTAACCCTACTTCCCCCTAGGTGATTACAGAAAGAGGAGGACCAGCCATCTTGTATTTTGTAAAGCACTTAATCCCGCATATGTTATATATCATTGTTCATTTTTGATATAAGCAGATCTTTTAGCTGATTCACAAAGCTGAATAAGATGATTTTTGCTAAATTCATAGATTATGACCTAGCATTTCAAATGACTTCATTTCATTACTAGAATGCCTGTGATTGTGGGATTAATTAGTCTTAGTCTAAGGTAGTATTTTTGTAGTAAGCAAGGAGGAGATGGAGATGCCCAGGGAGGGTGATCTGGGAACATGCAAAGCGGCTTCAGCCGGTGGAAGGACTGGGAAGGAGGCCCATTCTACAGGAACATGATGAGCACTACCCTCCTGTCTTCTCCCATTTCCATTACAAAGATTTAGCTGTCAAAAGAAGTAAAGACAGGCTAATTCAGTCTTAGATTTAAACTCCTTTTCCGCGATGGGACCGCCTCCTGGCTCTGAGGTGGCCGTGATCTTGGCATAAGATGTCGTCTTATTCCTATGCTGTAAATCAGTGAAGGACCATCACTTGCTTACTTAGAGTTAAATGCCCCAGTGAGGAGCACATATAGTACATTAGTCACTTCATTCATTCTCTTTAGTTCTTAAATTGAGACTGAAAGCATTACCGACACAACAGTCCTACCTCTTTACTTCTTACAAATGACCATTTCCATCATTCTGCTTACAAATGGTTCCAAATCTAGCAATATTTTTGATCTTGATTTGTATTCATGGTCATAATTTTGGGCTTGGTTTTTCTGTGGTGTTACTTTTGTGCTGGTCTCACATTTGCCTCCACAAAATTTTCCTTTTTAGTCCACGATTTCAGATTCATCATGTTAAAATACCACCTTTACCTGCTTTACCCTGAGCGTGAGGTAAGAAGGGCCAATCTATGAAAATGGACTGAGCTTTAAGGCTGTTGCAATCTAGTCACTTTTTCGTACTGAGAGATGTTCCATTTGTGTAGAGATGTTCTTTACTACTTTGTAGGGAAACTGAAACAATAAAATGGAAGAGTGACCCTAAAGCTTGTCATTGTGCCGTGATGTGAAGGTGGTGTGAGTTCCGCATGAGCCCTTCCAATAAACCACCCCATAAAATCAAAGTGACTTGTCCTCTAACTTCCTCCACTTGATGTAAATTTTGATGTATAATCTGTCGTTCCCTCAGTATCCATAGGTTGCAAGGCCTTGGCCTCAAGCGCCTTTTTCTTAAACTTTTAGGAACCCACTTTATAATTGAAATGACAGATGGGACTTCAAATACATGGCCTCTAAATTTGCAGTCTGGCATTATCTCGATTGTTATGGCAATATCACCAATATATAAAACCTTCATGGAACAGTAAGACCACTCCTTTGCAGTCCTACACCGTGTGATTTCAAGCCTGAACTAACAGCAACAGCAGACCTAGTAAGATGTAAGGTTCTCCATGAGGTTCCTGTGGTAGTCCCCAAAAATCCTTTAATGTTCTTGCAGTTGGATCATGGTGTAGCTAGTGGTGACTCCACGCTGGCACATGGGGGCATCAGGCAGCTTCCCCTGTCAACATGGCTTTGTAGGAAAAGCTACCATTTCTCCTTCAGTTTAATCAGTCTCAGGCCATGTTTGTCCCTGGACCTTCATGGTTTTAGGGTGCGGTGCTTGCATATCTTTAAGAGATGTGTGCCATCTCCGTGCAGGTGATTACGTATTGTTCTCTGGCCAGCCCCCCTCGTGTCTCTGCCTGTGGGGTGCCGTGTGTTTGTGAAGCCCTCAGCTTGTTATAAGGGTACCTCCATTGCTGTGGAATGACCCACTAAGGAATTCAATGAAAACAGGTGTTTGTAGTGACGTGCGAGAGGCGTTGAATGGCCCCACAGAAAGCGTAGAGGCCTTATAATTAAGGCATGCTTTGAAGTCCTGGCTGATTCAGGACTTGTTCTGAGGGTTGACATTTTTGTGTCATATTTTGATGGGTTTCTTTATCTGTGGCTTGATCTTCATCTGCTACATCTTTGCATTGTCAAGGGAGATTTAATGTCAAACTCTTTCAGTGTGCGATTTCAAAGTTGTTTTCTTTGAGGCTGTTTTTCTTCACTATCGAGATTTGTCCACCATTGCTCCCCTGGCTGTGAGTTGCCCCTTTTGCTCCCATTGTTATGAATGGGAACTGGGCCAAGAGTCTGCCATCCTGGGTGAAATGGTCGGTGGAAAGCAGGGTGCTCTCCACTCACTGTGGGAAAGTTTCAGAACCCAACATTTAAACGTACATGTCCCGAAGGTGACCATGGTGCGAGTTTTGGACTGAGGGAGGCTCGTCATCTCCAGGGCTGCCTGACCTGGCATTAAGTAGTCAGCAGGTTGACCCTCCTGTGGCACACGGCTTCCGGTATGCTCTGCTCATTACATTGTTTTTGCTAGTCTGACTGATGCCAGTAACTCTGGGCTTCTCTGTTGAGCATTTCATTGATTTTGCAGGACTGCTAATGGAGGTGGTTTAACACTTTCGGGTAAGAATATCAGTTGTGGGGAACTGGAAATTAAATGGAGCAGCTCTTGCCTTGAGCAGAAGAAAATCACTGATTGACTTTCCAAGTAACTGGAAAGTGGTGGAAACTGCGCAAGGAATCCACAGCAAAGTGTAGGTGGTGTGAGAGTCGTTCACAGGCACTGCTGGGGAAGCTGCTCACCCGACCAGCTGAGTAACTCTGTGACTCTTTATACTTTTTTTAAATAAAACCTTGGATTTGTACTTTCTGGACCTGAGTTTGCCCCAGAGCACCAAGGAAATCAAGGTTTTTCCTAATCATAGCCCAAATAGAGCAGGTCAGTGCAGTGAGAAGCTGTGTACTCTGGCCATCGAAGGAGCAGAGTTCTGAAGAGAGACTCCTGATAAGCGTGAAGCTCTGTGGAGCAAGGCACAGATGAAACGTAAATTGCATTATTCTGCCACAGCTGCAGAAGATGGATTTGGATAAAAGAACACCTTGCCAGCCCCAAAGCACAGGACGGGATCCATTACGGGGGCTTTGGGGGGGGGGGGTGGGCGGCCAGGGGATCAGGGAATTCTGCATCAACAAGTCCTTGAAGCAAGTTTTCCTGAGTTGCTCAAATTGAAGCTGAAAGAGTTCAGGTATTTCAGTACGACAACAATCCGGAACATACCCCCAAATCAACCATGAAGTATTTACAGGAAGGGAAGATGAAGGCTTTGGAAAGGCCTTTGGGTCCCCAGACTTCAGTTTTCCTGAAAATCTGTGGGGAGATCTCAAACATGCACTGTGTTTTTTATGGAGACCTAAGAATAGCTCTGAGCTAGAAATGCTTCAGGAAAAATTCCCAGAGCAAAAATAGAAAAACCTTCTTCGCTGGCTGAAAGAACTGTTTGGAAACGTGTATGTCGCCATTGGAGGTGTTACTCAGAAATGACATGGTGACTATTAGAAAAAACAAATATCACTTATGCCAGCCACGTACATAGAGATGTCATGTTTGATTTGTCCTGGACAGGGATTGAGGCACACCTTGCAAAACATACTTTTCCATGCTTGTTGACTGGCCTCCCAATTCCCGTGATGGCTGCGTCCGCCCACTATATAGGGCCGATTCTTCAGGGCCTTGCGGGGACCCAGAAGTATGTTTAACTGAGTGTGGTTTAACCTCCTTTGCCTGGTGAACACAAGTTCAATGAGCTGCTAGTTGGGGAAGATGCCTTGAAGGGCGTTCAAGGTAGCAATGGAATGGTTCCCCCTCCCATGTGGGTCCCCAGTAAGTGGCCCAGAAGCTCACAGTCAGCCAGTCAACAGCTGCTCTATGTCATTTGTACCTTTTTCTTGGAAGGACTGGGCTTATGGGGGTCTTGCTGTAAAAGCACTGTCTATACCGCATTGCCAGTCTTCAAACTGCTGTCATACGCAGCCAAGGGTCTGAGGACTTGGGTCGAGCTGGCTGACCCACCGCACCCATGAATCCTTCCCGGAGAATGTGGTGGCTCGGTGTTGCCTTTCCTCCGCATGTAATTCGGGCTGCGGGATCTTTATCGGGGCTCCCTTTGCCTTTCCTCTGCATGTAATTCGGGCTGCGGGATCTTTATTGGGGCTCCCTTTGCCTTTCCTCCGCATGTAATTCGGGCTGCGGGATCTTTATCGGGGCTCCCTTTGCCTTTCCTCCACATGTAATTCGGGCTGCGGGATCTTTGTCGGCTCCCCTTGCCTTTCCTCCGTATGTGATTCGGGTTGTGGGATCTTTATCGGCTCCCTTTGCCTTTACAAGCCAGCAGCACTTTTAATTTTCTCCGTCCTTTTTGCGAGTTGTTTTGTGAAAAGAGGGAAAACAGGACTGATGAGAGCCGTGTGTGGGGAGCCCTCTGTGGTTTACGGCACCTGTCTTATCAGCGCTCCTCTGCGCGTCCCTCTCTCCCGAAGTGCCCCTTTGGATGAGTAATGTGGTCATATCTCATCTGAGCATGAGGGATACGAGGGCTTGAGGTAAACACATGGGCCAGGAGTCGCATTACAACACTTTGTGTTTATACTTTAAAAAGTGGACAATGAGAAAAGTGGGGATGAAAGGGCCGTTTGTCATGCACAAGGCCTGCTCAGAGAAGGAGCTCTGGCCCGATGACGGTGGAGGGGAGACAGCCGTGTCAAGTCAAGGTTCTGGAGTCCTGCTGGGAGCCTCTCGATGGCAGTGCATGGCTGTGGCCAAGGTGTCTGCATAAAAATGCTCCTCTGCGTCTGGAAGTGTTTGTACAGCATTTGTCTGGGGCAAATATCTACCTTTGTGTTGTTGTACAAGTGGAGACAACGTAGGGACTGTGCACCCAGAGAACCTCCTGGGATGTATCCACCCCCCCCAGAGTCTTACATGAGCTTCAAAGGTCCTGCTCCCATGTGCTCTGGTCTCTCACAAGCAGCGTGATGGCATTCTCGAACAACACACATCATCTTTGGACAAACGCGTGAGGTGAGAACCTACACATAGCTTACATAATGGCTTCCCCACAGGCCAATAACGTCAGAGGGATGTAGCAATGTTTGCTCGGCCTGTAACACTAACATTTAAAGGCTTCCTGTAATATTATAAACTACTTCATAGGTTAGAAACATCAGCAGGTGGCGCTGTTTTCAGACGCAGCGTTAGCCAATTCTCGACTTCACTGCAGTCAGTCGGGAGCTGTCCAGGGCTTATGCTTGTCCTTTTTTAAGATGGCAGCTGACCTAATATCAGATCCCGTGGAGAGTCTAACTGGATGAATTTTATATGCTAGCTCTAGCACCAAACCTGTAGGCCAGGGACAAAGCCTGCTGTCGTGAGCCTGACCTGGCCCAGGAATTGTATTTTATTTCCACAAGCAGAGCATGCACTATTCCTCTGTACTACTAGGTAGCGCTGGTGGGCTCTGGACTCTTCAGGTCAAAGAAGCCACAGATCTGCTCTCTCATGACCACTGAGCCTGTTAAGTTGGAGATCCACAATGCATTGTGGGACAGCTTGAACCTCAGCTGCTCCCCCTCCCGTGATACATTTTCTTAGAGTTTCTGTGATTTATATTCCTCTCCTGTTCGATATCCTAGTCCTGCTCCCACCCCAGTTTGGCACCTTTGTTCCATTCGGTTTTTAACCCCGGCCCCAGTCTCTAGACATTTCTGCAGGACAGTCAGAGCCAGAGGTCTGGTCCACAGAGACACTGGGCCTGGTTGGGCCTCTCCTGGCCTTGCCGGGCTCTATAAGGACGCTCTCTTCCCTGGGAGTGATACATTACAATCCAAATGAAAGGCTGAAGTCTTCACCTTAATGTGCAATCAGCAGGGTGTTGGCAGAATGGCCTCACTTCACAGACAGGAAGGCCTATAAGCCTTCCTCTTTTTCAGGAGACATTCCCCGGGTGACAGCCTCATCCATCTCCCTCTAAATGGCATCGCCGCCGGTTCTGGTGCTGTTGAGGTCTGGACAGCCAGGAGCGCCGGTTCTGGTACCAAAGTGGCTTCTGATTAATGAAGCAGGTGGTGTCCTTCAGCCGTTAATAGCTGGGTGTGGTCGAGGCTGCATTCATGTCTCCGAATGTGGGCTGATCCTCTGCGAGCTGCATATCTGCGTCATTAGCATACACTCCTGCTGATGTGCAGATGTGTGCGTCATGCCGGCCGCCTCTCAGCACCACGACCTGCCAACCTGGCCACCGCTGCCCACGCCGCTGTCCTGGTTCTGTTACTGTCAACTTCTGAAGTCATGTTGCTCCCAGAGCTGCCAGAGTCTGACATCCCGAACGTGCCTGATAACTTAATGCTGGAATATTTCGTGGTATTATTGCAGACACAGTTGACTGTTTTTAATGTATAATGTTAATGAGGTTATTCTGACTAAATTACTTCAAAAAGAGGTTCTGTGAAGAGAGATTTGTTGTTATTTTAGGGAGCGATGACGTGCCTGCGACCCCAGCCCTGTGCCGTCTGTATCAGCTGGCTTCAGACACTAGTCATTTTGGCTTTTCCCTATAGGTGCCTTTTATCTGCAGTTCTTAGTGGGGCCCCCGAAAGGCTTCTGCCATCCTCGCTGGTCTCTTCCCAATCCTCGTGGCAGAGCTCCTGGCCCTGTAAGAGGCCAGTGACACCAGAGCCGTGGGCACCCTGGCATCCTCTGTAGCAGATCGGGCGATGGGTGGGGGGGCTGAGCTGGGCGCTGGCATCCTGCGGGGGGGGGGGGGGTGTGGGGGGAGGTGGTGTTGGGTGATAGAAGGGGCGGAGGGGGGGGGGCCCCGGCCGGTTACGGGGGGGCATCCGGG
>JAODKM010000108.1:20398966-20415616 GCA_026780845.1 Petrocephalus sullivani
TATTCAAAAAAAAAAAACATTTGTCTAAACTTTTTAGATTCCTACCCTCCTCCAGTAATAAATTTTTACAACACCACCCCCCCCCCACTTGACAAAGATATCAAAAGGTTGGAAGCCCCTTGTCTCAAGATGCCCCAGAGACAGCCAGGACTTGGGCCAGTATTCCAGCCCTATACAGCTCAGGCCAGGTGTCACACAATGTGCTGTATAACACGACTGCATTTTGGGGCTCACATCAGGGATCTGGCGGGGTCACCTGTCCCTACAGCAGCTCCAGGCTATGGGAGGGTGGAAGGAGAGTGAGCTTACTGTCTGATGTCACATATAACACCTGGAATGGCTCCGTAGCAGTTATAAACAGCAATAAGCAGAACAGTCATGCCATTGGCACAAGTTCCAGGAAGCCTCCCCATGTGCATATCTGTTCTCTTTAAATAATGACGGGCTGAATTATAGTGCCTTCACTTCCTTGTTCCTCTGTCCATTGACTCACTTCTAAAGATGCCACATCATTTCTTCAGGTGCTGGTGTGGGATGCTTTGGTGTCTAAGGTATTTTTGTACAATTGAACAGTTATTATGATTCAATATTAACATAGACACCAGGCTATCATTCATTACAGTCTTTAAGCCATTTTGCTAAATCTAGTTGCACAAGCTGTGTGGGGAACCAGGGGTACAAATCCACCATTTAGCTAGGAAACATAAACCAAACCTAGTGTGTATAAATTACGGTGAGATAAAATTCTCTTGGGAGTCGTCCTGTTGGAGAGGTGAGTGGCATTTTGGGTAATATCTCTTCTTCAGAATTAGTGCTGTAGCCATCCAATACTCTGAGCTTCAGATACACAACAGAGAATATGAAAAACAACCATAATCTGAAACCTTACACTTTCTAGGGAAGAGGAAAATTTGACAGTTAAACTCCAATCTCACATTTTCACCTGAAATGAAAACATTCTGCGTATGCGATTATTTTTTCATAAGAAAGGGCCTTTTCTTCCTGCTTCCTCACAACTGACCTTTTAAGATGTTGCAGAGTAAATACTTGATAAATATTTAGATCCTTGTATGGTTTACATCGAAATGCCTATAATGTGATGAGAACCAGCTGGACCCGTAAGTATAAAAGTTTATTCAATTTAACCTTTAACAGATGAAAAAAGAAGCAAAAAAGGAACAGTTTATGAAGTGAAGAACACACACAGGGCCAGAAGGACCATGGACCAGTTTGTAGAGGACATCACACAAGGCCAGTAGGACCATGGACCTGTTTGTAGAGGACATCACACAGGGCCATTTGGACCATGGATTTGTTTGTGGTGGACATCATGGGGCCATTTGGACCACGCATCTGTTTGTGGAGGACATCAGACAGGGCCAGAAGGACCGTGGATCTGTTTGTGGAGGACATCACACAGGGTCATTAGAACCATGAACCTGTTTGTGGAGGACATCACACAGGGTCAGTAGGACCATGGACCTGTTTGTAGAGGACATCACACAAGGCCATTAGGACCGTGGATGTGTCTGTGGAGGACACCACACAAAGCCAGTAGGACCAAGGACCTGTCTGTGGAGGACATCAAATGGGGCCAGTAGGACCATGGGACCAGTTACACTTCATGGCAACTCACAGCTCAAATGGCTGTGAGTTGAAATATGTATACTGTTAAACATTCACTGTCACTGAATCAAGTTATAAATTATGACTTACTATTTGTAAATACACTTATACCTGCTTTCAAAGTCAGGGTGGGGGTGAATTACTGTTTTACACTCTTATTCTGGTCTTAATCCAAAGGCCAACAGAAACATATACAGCTTTTTCATTCAGGTCAATGTAATGAATTGAACTTGGAGGTTAATCACCAAGGCCATGGTGATCCATTCATCCAGTTTAAAGTAATGAATTAAAGTAAATCCCAGGAATGACCCAGCTTTCTGGCTTTGTTAGTCTGAGATGGTCTGCTCCCACCCTGGCTGTCTGTCTGCCACAGGACCTGGCTGACATGTTAAGCTGCTGGCTCTGAAGTTATTGTCACACTCTGCAGGTTCTGTTTGGGCGCCAGGGAGCCGTCACCCTCTGGCCGACGTGAGCGTGTGTATGGGGCGGGGGGTGGCGGGGGCAGCACATTCCAGAAGTAGCCATCATAAGAGGAGGTCCAGTTTCCATTCAGCAAGATGAAATGCTGATGGGCACGGAGCAGAGGCCTCGCACAAAGCCTTTGTTAGCAGAGCTCCCAGACTCTTCATCTTTAGTTTCAAACCCGTGTTCCTCTCCATCACGTCACTCCCCCCTGAAACTGCCCTTTGATGCTTCTGAACAGCCCGAGGGGCACAGACGGCGGGGGGGGGGGGGTGGGGTAAAACCCCATAGGTGAAAACGGGTATTTTCACCAAGCTGACCTGTCCCTGAACACAGGCCCTTCCTGTAGAGGCTCTCGTGCCCACCAGCCTGGCATGGCTCTTCCCGTGAAGACCCATGCATCTGTTCCTCAGCTCAGCAGAATCCTCCCAGAACCATTCACACCAACAGCGTGGCACAACCATAGCTAGACTGCAGCTGCAAAAAAATATTTAAAACAACAGCACGAATCCGAGAATTACTTACTGTTACGCAGCAGAACATGCCTCCTATTGGCCAGTAGTGCTGGTCTCACAGTTGCTTACACAGAAACCATGTCGTAGGAGCTGAAAACCCAGTTACTAGGACCAGCTGCAGATCTTTATTTAGCATTTATGGAGACTCAATCTGTGTAACACTAAAGAATGTAATAAAACAAAAAATACCATACTTTGGGATACTGAAGATAATATTAATTCATATTTATTTTTATAGCTTTCCAGATAACTGTAATTTGCATAAATCTGCATTTTGCATAACTATAATTAAGCTAGACAAACCATAGACTCACTTCAAACAAGAAGGCCTTTCCCTCAACAAAGTATCACTACTTGGCTAAAAACCAGTGAAACCAGAAAGAGTATGTTCCAAGTTAGCCAAACCACAGACCACAACAAACTTACGGTTAGAGACCTCAGAAAAAAGGGCTCAGTTTTGAATCCCCTCGTGATGATTCAACACTCACTTGCAACATGTAAGATGTATGTAAATATAGTGACCAGCATACCAGATAAATGCAGCATCTGCTAAGGGGAAACCCCAGCAAAACCAACTTGCAAGGACACGTTTCGCTCCAGCCGACACGGTTTCACCTCCTCACTGCCCAGGCCTGTCACCTTGGGGAAGCTGAGCATGGTCTTCCAGCAGCCCTGGCTACCCATGGCTACCCATAACTATTCCTGGGTATCATTGGCTATCCCTAGCTATCCTTGGCAACCCCTGGTTATCTATAGCTATCCATAGCTATCCCTGGGTATCATTAGCTATCCCAGCCTATCTTTGGCAATCCCTGGGCATCCCTGACTATCCATGACTCTCTATGGCAATCCCTGGGCATCCCTGGCAGAAGAGTGATACCCAAACAACGTTTCACGTTGACTAGACATGTGGCCATGCTGCTATGTGCCAAAACGCGCTGAAATGGCCCCTCCCTCGTCTCCTCGCATCAATTCCCTTTGAACTTGAATGTCAACAACACAATAGGGCTGAAGACGGCATGAGCATAACAGAAGAGGAGATGTTGCACCTCTCCACCCTCAGGACCTGTTTGAAACATGATCCTGCTTATAGGGTTTCATTTTGTCTTCAATGTTCGTGTGGCACGGATGTGTGTCTGTGAGAGAGAGATCCGGGATAAGACAGCACACCTCATTGGGTAATAAGGCATCTGTTACTGGCCCCTAAGTGAATGGAAAAGCACCTGATTTCTGCTCCAAAACAGCAGTCAAACTGGACTCAAACCACCAAAGACCACACACAAACCAGCAAAGACCACACTCAAACCAGTAAACGCTGCATACAAACCAGAAAACCCCACAGTCAAACCAGTAAACACAGGACTCAAACCAGCAAACACCACACTCCACTCAACATGCACCTTGATCAAGCCAATAAACGCCTGAGTCAAAGCAGCGACCACTGCAGTAAAAGCAGCAATCATTACACACAACTCGAAACAGAGATGCAACACAGATTTTGGCTGTGGGTGAAACCCTTAGATTATATCCTGAACTGTAAACTATTATTAACACTATTAACACCAATTTGAATATTTACAATGAAGTGATTTTATACTATATTCCTGCAGAGTTAGTTCTTCAACCACTACGCCATCTGCTGTCTTGTATTAAAATCTTCACCTGAATGAGTGTTATTGTTGCTCTTCACACTGTGTGTGTAATAAACGAAGTTTCACAGGGGCTGGTGCTGTCCAGGAAGGCCAGACCATCATGTGATCTGTAAAGGAACCCTGTGGCCCTCAGAAACACAGCCCTGAATCTTGGGATGGCAGATGCCGTGGGTGGTGGTCACCTGAGGAAAGGTGACATAGCGAAATCTGCCATGCCACCGGGCAGATCTTGCAGGAGGCTCTGGCATGCAACAAGACACCTGGAAACAACTGGGCAACCTCTGAAGGCATCAAACATTTACGCTGAATCACTGGCAGGAAGAAGCGGGCCGGAAATGTTACAGTCAGCATAGTCACTGCGCAGTTGTAGTCACTGCGCAGATCAGCCACATGGTGCTCAAATCGCCAGTGCCTCCAAAGGCTGACTCAGTGCGTAGTCCGGGATATTTAGATGGCTTAGTAACACTACTCTGCATGGGCACTTATCAACCATGGAGGACTCATGTCACACAGGACCAATCAGGTGCCCACTGCAAGCAAAAAACGAAGCAAAAATGGGCTCACAGCAGCCGCGGATGTCCACTGATGTCCCACAATGGGCTCTCAGAGGCAACCTCACACATCGTACTTAGTGTCTGGCTCAAGTAAATGCAATCATGTACTGATAAACTGAGTAGAGAGAGTAGATGCGGTCTTAGCAGACTCATGGGGGAATCCCATATGTTTCCAAAAGGGCTGCTTCTGACGGCTGGGAAAATGGCCTTTTAGGAGTGTTGGAATAACCACTGCGCATTTGCAAACTAACCCATGAGCATGTTTCACTGATCCTTAAACGCTTTTACAACCATTTTTATTGGTCCAATTTATCAGCTTTACCAGAAACCAGATGATTCTACAAAGCCACAGTGTGACTTTGGAGCGCTGGCCAAACAGCACAGTCACACAGTCACTGTCAGTTAAAAGAGCCCAATAATGAGCCTGCTGTATCTTTAGAGGATGCCTGCCTCTGTCCGCTCATAGATGACCCCCACCCTCCCCGGCAGCCATTTAGGGATGACGACGGACCAATGGGCAAATCTGTTGAGTAACTCTTTAAAAAGTTCAGGTTTATTGGTGACGCAGTGACTGTTAACTTTAATGAGGTTTATTTAAAATGTAGGGAATGGTCAAACGTGCATGTGGGCAACGCTAGGAATGGGTGTGGGGTGGGGGGGGTGGGGGGTTGGGGCGATGTAATGTTTCAGTGATCCGCTCTTGTAAAAACTGCAGACAGTGGGTCAGGCTCCATTTGCTGGAAGGGTACTTACTTTCCTTTACAGCTTTCTTAAGTACCTCAGCCATAACCCGACACTATATACATACATTTTTAAAGGGCACAGCGGATCTGTGAAGCAGGGGCAGGAGACAGGAGAAGACCAGCTAACAGGAGGGAGCTAGGACCTCTCCGCGAAGGGGACATGCCTCTGCCATAGGTTACCCAGGCATGCTGTGTCCACAGAGTTGGCTCTAGACTATCCCCTGGTCTTCTAGGAGATTTCCTCCCAATGGGCCAACAACAAAGCCACCACGATACAGCCTTAACTGTCCCTCTGCCTGTAATGGGCATTGATGAGTGATAAAAACAGTACTGGGGTACCATGGCTTCTCAATAGACCATCCATTAATGCAGAAAGTACAACATTGCTCTGGTGCTATTCACTTCCTGTGAATTGTCCGTTCTTACAGGAAGTAATTTAACACATGGCTGATTTTAATGAGGAAGAGAGTGGTTGATATTTTGGTTTAAAAAGAGATGCTTGTGGTGGAATTCATTCATGGAGAGATGCCGGAGCGGTCCCTGGCTGGAGAAGAGGTTCTTGATTCTTGATTTTCTCTATCAGCGTGACTTCAGACAAGCTGCAGGTTTCCCATCAGGAAGTCCAAAGCACGGCCAGTGAGCCAGACCACCTCAATCAATCTGTCAATCACGCATTTTTTACGATGTTGTCTTAATGTTCTGCTCACGGGTTTTCCAGTAAGAACTTTAAAATGTAACAGCTAATATGGGAAAAATCTGAAAATGATTCCATAACCCCAGCTGGGTCATGTACTCTCGGAAAATAGTTTTGGTGTGTAGAGTGTGAGACATACACGATGGGCTGTGAAGGGTGATAGCGGGGCCAGATTGTGCTCTTTCAGTCTTACGGGATGGGTGCCCTCAGCACACACTAGCACTCAATGGTTCAGCCGAACAGAGGCCATTATGGAGTTATGGAGTTCATTGCACATACCCAGACATCACACCTCTCCCAGAAGCTCTGGAGAAGCTTTACTGTGGCAACCCCAGCCAGCACCAGGCCTAGGCAGTTTCTAATTACAAATACATTCATACCATCCATACCGTATACCGCGGCAATGTTATTCTGGAATATACTAAAAATTTGCCAAGTGCAGGGAGGTTGAGGCATGTTTTTTATGCAGTATATGGTATTACCGCAATACCACCCAAGCCTAGTCAGCACCCTTATTTCCCCCCAAGCTGTCCCTCTTCCACCTTCCTGAAATCAGCATACCCAAAGTGGGATGTGTGCAAACACAGAGGTACCAACACAGATGCAGAGTCGGACCCCCCTCTATGGGGCCGGCAGATTCACCTATTTAATCATGAGGTGTGTCCAGGTTTATGCTTTTCTGAACACCATAACATTGGTTTGCGAGTCCTCCCTCTAACCCTCGGGGACCCCAGACAGTTCATGTTTTTGGTTCTCCAGGATGATGTTGGTTTAAGGCTAGTCCTGGAAGCCCTGGGACTAGAGAGGTGGCGATGCTGCATGCCGCAGGTCCCGCCGCCGTCTCCCCCTCCGCTGCTCTCCACCTTTCCCAAGATATCAGCAGGACAAAGGTTGCCGTTGGGAAGCCGGTAATTAGGCCTCCGGGGGGGCATCTCCGTAAACTTCATTTCCCCAATAGGGGTTTGCTCAAAAGCGCAATTACCGTTTCCTCACAAGGATTTAAACCCTACCGGTGAAATGCCGTGAGTAATGTCTGTCCCCCTGCCCCCCCTGGATGTTCCTGCAGATGGAGGGAAGATGGTTATGGAGAAGTCTAATTCTGCACGAGCCTGATGGGGGAGGGAGGGCAGCGTGAGGAATATAACTGCAGTCTAACTTAGCAGAAGCCCAAGCAGCTGTCCACTAGTTAGCACCATGTCCTCGCTCTGTTAACCAGAACCTGATTTCCACCGGAGAGTGATCCCCGGGGTCTTGGCCTCTTCACCTTCTAAATCTCACCTGTCCCGAGCATTGGCCACTGAAGCATGGGCTTTGACATGGGCCACTGAACCTCCGTCTCCATCCAGCTTCTCACCGAATCACTGCTGCCATGTGACGGCAGCCGACATGCCAGACGGAGAGCGAGGACACTCCCCACACTCCTGCGCTGAGTGATTCCTCCATCTGTCCCATCACCCCCTGCCATGGCTGGCGTTCCCAGCTCCTGTCATTTATGGCACAAAGAGATACCTAGAGTGAACCCGTGGATTATGCGGGCTGCCTGCCCAGCAGTGTGGTGTGGCAAGGAACGCATAACGATGGTGAAAACGAGCAGAGAGAAGGTTCCAGACTGGCTTGTACAAAGCCTGCTGATAGACACAGGACTGGGAGGCACGGGGAGGACAAGCAGGCAGCCGGAGGAGGCAGGATGGGCTGAGAGAGTGAGGTGGCATCCCTAGAGGCCACCAGGCACCCACACGTGCAATAACACACATGCCTTTTTACTGGTGATGACAACTGGGGGAGCTCTATTGCTGCTGCTATGGAAGGAAGGATTTTTGGGAACTTGCCATTTACACCTCCGACCAGAGGAGGCAACCTCACCAAAGCAGCATGAGCAAAACAACCGACAGCTTTATATACAGCTGATGACATCCCTGCATCCTATTCACAGGTGTGTGTGTGTGTGTGTGTGTGTGTATGTGTGTGTGTGTGTGTGTGTGTGAGAGAGAGAGAGAGAGAAAATTTGTACCTGGAACCTTTTAAAAGCTGCAAACAAACCACTAATTTGGTAGGAACATGAGTTAAAGTGTCTTTAGCGTGTTAGCATGGTCACTGTGAATCCTGACGTGCTGGGATGCGACCTGCAGTGAGGGCGCGCGACGGAGGAACGTCCTGGGGCAAAGACAAAGAGGCCTGAGAGCCCAAACCCCACAACCGCAGGAGGCTGAGGACTGAAATGCATTTCTGATGCCAGCAGAACTAAACACCATGTTGAAATCTATTCTTCTTGAAGCGTCATCCTCGCACAATGCCTTTGAGAGCAGGCCGTGCTCCTCAGAGCCGCCTCGCAGTACATGATGCAGTGCTGACATCCATATACGCAGCCGCACGCATTGCCAAATGATCACACAATGTGCTCAAAGGTACAACGGTGGCACTCAGCACACCTCTTGAGGGTGCAGTGCCGCTCAGCACGCTGTCTGCCAGCGCCCCTGGCTGTGTCTGCGGTGAGCAGCGGGGGCTCTCCCAGCCTTGTGCCCCGCGGTGCACGGCGAACCGTGTCATGTGTGTTTCTAATACGCCGTCCCCATGCAGTGACACTGAAGGCTGCCGCCCATTGTCATTGCCCCACAATGCGAGTCCTGCACCGTGACCACAAAGCAGCCACCACGTTCCACAGCGCTTGCCTCGGACCACCGCACGGAATACGGGCCGGAATACGGGCCAGAATACGTCCCGTGTGAGCAGTGCGGCATGCATGCAGCCACCGCACGGAATATGGGCCAGAATACGTCCCGCGTGAGCAGTGCGGCAGGCATGCAGCCACCGCACGGAATATGGGCCAGAACACGTCCCGCGTGAGCAGTGCGGCATGCATGCAGCCAGCGCACAGAATATGGGCCAGAACACGTCCCGCGTGAGCAGTGCGGCATGCATGCAGCCACCACACGGAATATGGGCCAGAACACGCCTCGCGTGAGCAGTGCGGCAGGCATGCAGCCACCGCACAGAATATGGGCCAGAACACGTCCCGCGTGAGCAGTGCGGCAAGCATGCAGCCACCGCGTGGAATATGGGCCAGAACACGTCCCGCGTGAGCAGTGCGGCATGCATGCAGCCACCGCACGGAATATGGGCCAGAACACGTCTCACGTGAGCAGTGCGGCATGCGTGCAGCCACCGCACGGAATGTAGGCCAGAACACGTCCCGCATGAGCAGTGCGGCATGCATGTAGCCACTCTCCCATACAGATCCAGGTCAGGGCGGGTGGTCACGGCCAGCCGCCTGCCCCTCTCCTGGTCCATCCCCTCTAAGGGCACCCGCTGCCTGGATGCCACTTGCATCCCAAAGGCTCATTAACACTGAGCCATATTTTATTTACCTCTCCCCAAGCAAATATTTAGACAGAAAAGTTAATTTGCTATCATATTTATTTTAAATCCTTTGAGTCCGCCTAGTGGTGACTCTGTTGCTGCACATACAATATGGGATTGTTAAAATGATCTTTGTACAAATGATTGATGTCTATGATATTCAACAATTTGTCAACAATATGGTTAAATATGTCCTCAGCAAGGCTTTATATAAGCATGAGTACTGCGATATGCAATCCAGGGGTTGTGTGTTCGAATCCCATTAGGAAGCCAGCTGCAGTAGCCCTCAGAGGGTAATTAATTTCTGCAGTAAAATATCCTGCTATGATTTAACTCTAAGTGGCTTGGATCAAATACGCCACCTCTGAAAAACGGCAATTAAAAAGAGCAATTAAAAATTATCAAATACTGGGCTTCATACCAGTGCGTATTAACAGATTTCTGATCCCCAAGTTCTTGATAAAGGACAACAAAATAGCTTTGTTGTGCAGACTTTTCACACTTTTAAAGCAAAGAAAAACTAAATGAGGGACGAGACCCAAATGAAAGAATAATATGCTAACACTTTGCTTTAGCTGGTCCACAAAATTACCTTCAGTCTGTATTAAGCAATGATGCAGACAGATAATAGATAAGGGCTTCCATGAGTAAAAACACATGCCTTGGTCTGGCTAATGAATGCTCTCGGCCACAAACGGCCACGTTCACAGAACGTGAGAATTCAAAAGGGGGGTCTTCAAAAACCGGCTTCATTATCAAAACAAGTGGCCAGGTGCTGGCCAGGCTGGGCCAGAGGAGAATCCGTCTGAGAGGAGAGTGCCTAAGGTGGGAAAAGAATCCGCATCAGTCAGGAAGACCGGGCCAAGCCAGAGGACACTGTGTGGCAGCCCCCGTCCTCTCCTAGGCGACACACTGAGCTGGGGCAGACTCCTTTGATTCATATTTCGCAGACTTGCCTTGTGAGGAGTCGTTTTTGAAAGCCTCAGCTGGATCAAAAAGAAAGATCTTTGTAGGACATTGGAGACGTCTCCCTCCATCTCCGCTCCACCGTGTACTGGGCCCTCCAGTAATGTGATTACAGTAAGATCTCTTTTGTCTAATTTTACCGTTCTGGTTCTCCAATAGAAATTTCCATAGAGATGAACAATATCCATAGATTAATATGAGAGGACAGTTATGGGAAGTAAGGGCCTTCAAAGGCTACATGAGTTTGACAAGAACCTTCAGCGGGGGAACATGGTATGATGGAGACCATACCGAAGTATCTTAGGACCAAGGTGGATGTTCACCCTGCCTTGAATCCTCCCGAGAACTGCAGTGTGTGAAGTTAGTAGAGGCTTACCTAAGAAGACCTGCAGATGGACCAGCTGCCAGAGATGCTTTAGACAAGTATTGAGCTTATGGGTTCGACTTCTCAAGCCAGCGTTTCAGTCCAGGGCCCAGGGGACCCCTCTGTGGGCTGTTTTTAATTCCAGCCACCCCCCCCCCCCCCATAATTAGTTGGGCTGGATTGGGCTGTAACTAAACACTAATCTACATGTCACATCTACTCACGATGACAACCTGCAGGTTCTGTAAGGGTCCCACAACACAAGCGTGAGGCTTAAAAAAGCAAATCTTTACCCAGCTTTGCTTAGTGTCCATTAGACAGTAAGAACGTTTAGTATTAAACTAAGTATTAATTTCAGTCTTATCCTTATCTTATCATTAAGGGTTTGATAATACCAGTATTAAACAGCCTAAGCATACTGTCCATGGAATTCCAGCTTACCAAGGCTATTAGATGCCCAAATAAACTGATACAAGACTCATAAATGTGGATATGTGTAAATCATAGGGAGAATTAAACATGGACATTCATGAACAGTTCAGCAGAACCAGATACCCAGAAAATATCCACCAGGTCTAGGAGAAGTTAGATTTATCAAATCAACATATTCGAGCACAAGAGCATCTTATTCCCTACGTTTGCTGATGTTGCGTTGCTTCTCTTAAACTTGGAAGTTTTTATGGCTCCCTCTAAAGGGGTCTGCCTCAATCTGTCATCACAAAAGATGAAACACTGAGAGCACTGTGCTGCGTAAGACTATTTCCAAGATCTTAATACCTCGCTTTACCTTGGAAATGTTTGCAGAAGTCTCGCACTACAGAAAAAATAAATCATTTATAAAGAATACCAGTAAGACGAGTCAAGGCCTCATCTGTGATCTTAACATTAATTTAACAAATGTGATTTTCGCTAGTTAACTTTCTGGTAATTAATACGTGTATTATATTCACCGAATTAAACAAGACCGATATTTTACAGTACAGTACTTATGACACTTTAAATTCTAACCGAAAAGGCTTGAAAGCACAAAAACGAAAAAAAAAAAGAAAAAAGAAATATGTTTTCAGAAATGAAGCCAGTAAAAAAACGTCCGTAAAAAATCATGTGACAACTTGTTTAAAATATGACAGTGCTGAAATATTTTTCTTCTGAAAGCCCATATCTAGCTTTGTTCCATGCTTATTGTTTCTAAGTCACCAAGGACAGAGAGTCGACTAAACGATTCCGACAAGTTGAAAAGTCAACACGAGAGCCGAATTTCTATTTGACTCAAAAAAGCTGGGGCAGGGCAGCCAGACTCGAGTCCCCGAAGTTGTGTTTCTTATTAGCAAGTCGGCCTCAGAGCCAACCTGCTACACCGATCCGTGGATTATTAATAACGCTCAGGTCTGCCAGAGGCATATAAGATGTTTTTTGGCATCTTGCCAAAAATAAGATTTGTGGAAATATTACATGTTGTAACAAAGTGATTATAAAAGGGCGGAGTAACACGGCTTAGCACACCGCAGCCCTTCCGTTTGCTCTACCTGATACCGCCTCATGTCATCACTGGCTTTAACTGCACATGGGACTAAGTTCCACGTTCCCCTATGACATCAGACACGTTTCCAAGGCTGCATACATGTTCGACACCCTGCACTTTGCTGGGTCATTAAGCAACACTACGTCACACCAAGGGTCCTTAAGGTGACATATGTGACCCAGGACTTTTAAGAGATCTTTAAGAGACTTTCCTGACCATCCAGGCCATGCTGATACTATGAAGAGCTGCAATCTGTTAGCACTCTAGGGCTGCTTTGCCATAACCCTGCCAGAGAGCTGCTTGCTGATCTGTAGAGAGCCCAAATACCAGGTCCTGTAAGCCAGAAGCAGAGGCTGGCTTGCTATTGTCACAGAGCCCATCCATCTGTGGCTTTTATCTTGGGATGTTATCTGCCTGCTCCCCCAGGAAACTAGTATCACAGTAGTGTGGGGGGGGCTTGTCCTCTTTGCCTTTGAAGTGTGTTGATCTATGTCAGCCCTGAGGCAGCCCAGATATCTAGGGACCCAGAGGGATCTTTCTATGATTTAATAAAGCCCTGATACTGAATTTATTGCTTGCACCACATTCATTCTCAAAAAGAGGTGGTCGTTGCCCTGCCCCCGAGTATTTGCAGGCCTCCATAATTCCGGCACACAACTGGTAAAGTGCGAAATTGGATGAGATGGAAAAACAAGCGGTATTGGAAGAGCCCAGGTTATCAAACGGAGCAGTGTCCCCCTGGGCTGGTCCAACGGAGAAGGGCTGAGGTCACCCCAAGTGTCATAAACTCCAGGTCTCCCTCCAGCTGAGGCAGGCACATCCTGTCCAGGCTGGGCTTTAAGCGAGGAGGACAGGAATGCTAGCTATGACCAAGGGGCACAATAATCCACATGCATGGAGAAAGCAATCAAACAAACAGCTGCATAATCTAACATGGTTATTGGCCAATCCATCTCCAGGCAATAAAAACCAGTGACTGTCTGCTGCTCATCTGACAGGGTTAGACAACAATCACACTCAAGACCCAATAAGTGGCAAAATAGCAGAGGTTGCAGGTTAAAATCCCAGGACAGATCTGTCTCTTGTAACCTTGACACTATTTGCATATTACCATTCTGTCAAGCAGAAGTGAGACATCTATTTCCGCATTTTGACTTCCTCTGACAAACTTTCCTGGTTAAAACGACTTTCACTGGGCACAGCTGCGTTTTCAAAAGTCAACCTGTTAGCTGTAGATCACACTACACCGGACTTCCGGCAGAACCAGGTCCTTTTGTTAATGGCACATCACTCTCCAAATCCAGGGAACTCATGGTGACAGAGCATGATTCCGAGAAGGATTCCCTGAAAACACGGCCTCAGTCTTCATCTGGAGCATGTGCCATGTGACAGAACCCTTCACCAAAGCTGCAAGCCAATCCAGCAGTCCTGTTAGGTCACGCTCTGCTTATTGTCAGACATCTCAGTGGCTCCTGCTATTTCCAGGGCAGCGTGTCCTCTACCCTGGCCCATTCTGACTGCCCCTCCCTTTTCACCCCCCCCCCCCCCCCCAGCCCGCATAAGCATGCCTCCCTTAGAAAAATCTTCATTTAGCATTTTCTTGCTTACCACTTATTGGGTTTTTAGGTGAAATCCTGAACTCCGCAACCAGAACAGTAAAAAATAAAATGCTAAATATTTTGAAGCAATACCAATACAAATCCAAACCCCAAATCTAATGAATGAAGTAACAGAGGACATTAATTGGTCCCACATGGTCCCATCAGAGAGCAGCGCAAGCCAGGCCCAGCTAATCACAGGCCGCAGTAGCTCCCTCTACCATGGCCATTTCCGGGTCCAAACCCACCCCTCCTTCTCAGCACATCTCCCTCCCAACCTCACAGTGCCTCAGACACCCCCTGTCCTTAATCAATCTACTGCACTTCCCATGGTTGATCTGCGCGCTTCCTCTTAGCAAAGAAGGTCATCAGGTCAGCCTCTGATATGAGGCGTTCCTCAAGGCTCAGATTATGTCCTATTATCATTTTCAGCTGAAAGTTGCACTGGCTTTCACATCATTACCATGTATCTCTCTATCACTCCCTCCAGATATATAACTTTAATTACCGATTTCCCTGTTCCATCTGTCTACGGCTAGACTGAAACTAATTCACAGGAGGTTCAGGACTTGAGAACAAGATTAGTATCTGCATGGTGCAATGCTAAATAAACATCTTACTCATGTTTCTGGGTAGGTAAAGCCTCAAGGCTTGTGAGTCCTGACCCCTACCACTGCACATACCTGACAAGGCAAAGGCCTCACTGTTTGGTTTTGGTCCTGTTGATCTGATTATCTCTTTTTTTCTCTCCACTTATGGTCCCAGGTAAGCATGACGGTTTGATCTGCAACAATGTTACAGCGTAATTTCAACCTTCCTTCTTCCACAATGCCTAGCTACTAAAATATCAAGTATAACAGTGTAGCATGAGCCAGAGCAATAATGATAATAATAATCATTATATAACCGCAATAGAGAGACAGCCCCCCCCAACCCCACCCTGTATGATCGTAGGGAGATATTAAACAACACAGCAGTGGTAGCTCAGCACCCTTTGGTGTGCTGGTCTGAAGGACGCCTCATCCTCTGGGAAGAAGGGTTTTCTGGAGGGTTCTCATCTCCTCACTGCACCCGCGCTCAGGAAAAGAACAATCTGGAACCCATTCAGACAAATATGGGAGGAGAGAAAGGGCAGGATGTTTTTGTGCGGTACTTATCACACGCAGGCCCACTGCACTGCTGACAGTGAAGAGAGCTGCTCAGATTAATGAGCCCCCCCCCCCCATGGCGGGGGACAGAATCAGAAGTAACAGCCGTAGGATTGTCGGTCATAAGGAGTTTCCAACCTCATCAAGATGCTTCATCGTCTTTTACTGGTGTTGTTCAAATTAGAGGCCTGAATGCAGCGTTACCACGTCTCATAAAGTTCCAGGGCAAAAAGGAGATGGGGTTCCTGAAAATGCATTTGCAGAGGCGTGTGTCACGATTAACCAGCCTTAATCATTTTCAGGCTGGAAAGGAGCCCTTTCAAGGGATAGCACTAAATAGCAATTTGTGTTGATGCCACAATATATGTGTGTGTGGCTTTGCAATTCTTACAGTGTGGGGACACAATGTCCCAACAATGTGGGGACATTTTTTGGTCCCCACAAGGATAACTTCAATTTCATAAAAATCTGCAATCAAATAACTAACAATGGTTATGGTTAGGGTTAGGTAGGGGTTAAGGGTGTCATAGTTGGAATCAGGGTTATGCCCATAGGAATGAATGGAGTGCCCCCATAATGATAGGACTACACACTCTGTGTGTGTGTGTGTGTGTGTGTGTGTGCGATTATATACACTACTCACAATAAGTTAGGGATATTGTAATTTACATGAGTGCTTTTCCTATTTGCTCCGAATTTTAATGAAATAAGTAAAAGTTCCCTTTGATATTACTAATAATGTATTAGAAGAAACACCATTTTCATTAGTTTAATATTTAATACTCCAAAATTTTAGACAATAACAGGGATAGCCCCAGATAACAAAAATTGACAATGTCAGTAGCAGGTGTCTCCACCGCAATGGCAGCTTGACAGCGACGTCTCATGCTCCTTACTAGCCTCATAATGTTGTTCTGAGGCAATGCGTTCCACTCTTCCACAAGTGCTACACGCAGTTCTGCCAGGTCACGTGGGGGTGGGGTACGATCATCCAGTCTCTGCTACAACCGGTCCTAGACGTGCTCTATGGGGTTCAGGTCAGGGGACATTGATGGCCATACCATATGAGGCACTCCAACTTCCTGAAGTCGAGCTGTGACAATTCTGCCACAATGTGGTGGTGCATTATCATCCATGAACAGAAAGTTAGGGTGTGCTGGCGGAATTGGGGGATGATGATGGGTTCTGTAATGTCTCTGAGGTAAGAACGTGCAGTGACTGAGCCATGTACAATAACCAAATCTGTTGCACCTCCTCCACCAAAGCAAACCCTGGGGACCTTGTTGACCTCAGCGTATCGCTCACCTCGCCTTCCCCAGCAACGCCGATGACAATCATTTCTGTGCAAGGTGACCCGAAACTCACGGTAGACCACTGCTGGATTGTCCAGGTCACATGGTCTTGTGCCCACTGCAAACGTTCACGGCGGTGTCTTGGTGTCAGTGGAGT
>JAODKM010000108.1:20438868-20454599 GCA_026780845.1 Petrocephalus sullivani
GGGGGCAGCCTTACCGATAAGAGTTAGCCATGCTCAGAGCCCCCCCCCCCCCTGCCCCCCCGCCCCCCCCCCGCCAGAACCCCAGAGCAGGCAGCTCTAGTCAGCTCATGCAATGTCATGAGTTTTCTAGCCATGGATAACCACAATTTCAAGGTAAAGACAACGGCAGAGCAGCAGGCACCGCGGAGCTGCCAGGCGTCAGAGCCGCAGTCGCAGGCCTGACGGCGCTGGCTATCATCCAAGCCACACTTACAGACCCATCTGAGGGACTGCTTACAACCCACCGAAACTTGACTGCAAGAGAACCGCAAGGGAATCCTAGGTGTACGCTAAGGGAACCACGTGGATCCCACGCGTACGGTCAGGGTTACGGCCCCAATACCTGAGCTTGGGGTTATGACCGGGCGGAACCCGTGTGCCTCGTGGGGGGGTATTTGGGAATGGGGCATTTTGAAGTCGCTGCCCTCAGGGTGTGAGGGCACTTCATAAATCTCTCACATACCTTTAAATTACAGGAACAACTGAGTTTCCCAGGACGGCAGGTGTGGCTTTTCAAATCATATTTCCCGGTGACATGGACATAATTACTCATAATTAATATGACTGTTTACGATATCCTGAAACAGCTGAACTGTCAATCATCCCAACTATTACTATGGCAATAGTCTTTAGAGCAGACGGTGAAGCAGTCTTGTGTGAAATGTCTTTTGTAATAATCTGGACCTGAACAGTAAGGTACCAAGGTCATTTTTATGGATACTATAACATCTTATATTTACACTGCTTTTCCATGATAACCTTTTCACTGACCATATTTTTAAAATACGATAAAGTTATTATTCTAGGAGCCAAAGAGTCCAAACACATTAACTCCCAAAATAGCAGCTGACTTCTACCTCAGCTAGGGGGAACTCGGCATGATTGGGGAAAAAAAAAAGTTTAAAATAACCCAGTGAGGTCAGTTTCAGCACTCCAGAGCCAAAACATCACCGACTGCTCAGTGTTAATTCACATCTAATAAACCCCCACAAACATTTGCATGCCACTGAGGGTGGGCCGAATTCTTGGACGAGTCCAGAGTCCAGCAAACAGATAGCAAGGGCAGATCATTTTCTGATGGATCAAAACGGATTCTGAAAACAGTTACAAGTACTGACCCATGTGGAAAATAGATTGCAACTGGGCCTTGCTATAAAAATGAACAGCAACACCAAGTTGTTGAAGTGGGATGTGAAAGCCTAGTCCCGGCTGGGTAATGTTCTCCAAAACCAGGGGGACAGGCCTGGACCACCAGGGTCCCGGAGCTGGAGGAACTCCCAGCTCCCACTGGCCAGCTTCCAAACCCCTGCATCATTCAGACAGGCTAACTTGCATGCTAATGGTCTGAAGCACACAATGTACACCACGCTGATCAGCACAGAAAAGCCGCTTCGAGACACACTCCCAGCGGGGTCCCAGCACAGCCCGGGATACAGAGCCCCAGCACCAGCAGAGCCCATGGCACAGAGAGGCACGGCTCACAATAAGGGCGCATTTCCACCACACAGTACGGTACTTTTGGTACAGTACTTTCGGTACTTTAGCTTTTCCATTGACTTTCGGTCAAGTACCAGTACCGAAAGTGCCAAACCAGTTGGGGTACTTCTTGGGTACTTCTAGTAGTACTTTTGGTACTACTTCGGGACTTTGGGGAGTACCTTGAAACACTTTTTCGATTGGTCATGCAAATAGCCTGATTCTGAAACACAATACAACTGCCATCTTGAAAAAAGTTACGAACTCATGAATGAAGTAAAAAAATAATAATTGCGATCTGGTTAGAAGAACAGACACAAAAAGATTGGGAAATGAGGACTGGGTTATGGCATAACAAGAAATAATTTCATATACTAGGATAACACTGTATTGGAGAATTTCCAAATATAGGGATGATATTTTGTTGTAATACATATTGGGGTATTTATGAAGCAAAAAGCGCTAATCCATTCCTCACAAACCTGTCCAGGAGTGATTTAAACAGCAAGGATGAGAATGATTATAATCGTCCCGGAGAACGCATGCAGCGCTCATACCAAAGCAGCGGAGGTAAACTTTAAACTGATTTTAAATACATATATTGGATAATCTACAAATGGAATAATCATTAAAATTGCAAAGTTAGCTAAGCTTTTTCCTTATGTCAAAGTAAAAATGTTTTAGCAAAACATTACCCCCCCTGCACCCTCCATAATGTCCATACAAAACCGAAAGGAAGAAAAAGTCTGTAATGTAACTCACTAGCGATGTAAGGACTGCATGTGCATAACATGTGATGTTAGATTTAATATCCAGCATCGTCCAGCTGCATACTACAGCCATTGTTCGGATTCAGTACTAAATGCCCCCCCCCCGCCTCACGCTGTCCTTTTATTCAGCGCCGGTACCAGTTTTTACGGCAGTGGAAAAGCAACACAAAAGAAACACCAAACTTTTGGCCCTTTACTGAGGTAACAAAAGTACAGTACCTGCTGCGGTGGAAAAGCTCTATAAATAAAGAGAGCAGATAACACTGTATTTACACAAACACTGGGAAACTGAAGGGGCCCGTGGGTCAGGGCTGCCAGCGGGCTAAAACAGAGGGAGAGAGAGAGAGGAGAGGAGAGAGGGAGAGGAGAGAGAGGGAGGGAGAGGAGAGAGGGAGAGAGGGAGGAGAAGAGAGAAAGAGGGAGGGAGAGGAGAGAGACATGGAGGGAGGGAGAGAGAGGGGAGAAGAGAGGAGAGAGAGGGAGGGAGAGGAGAAAGGGAGGAGAGCGAGAGGGGGAGAGAGGGAGGGAGAGAGAGGAGAGCGAGAGGGGGAGAGTGGGAGGGAGAGTGAGGAGAGGACAGAGACATGGAGGGAGGGAGAGGGAGGGAGAGAGAGAGAGAGAGAGAGAGAGAGGAGAAGAGAGAGACATGGAGGGAGGGAGAGAGAGAGGAGAAAGAGAGAGAGAGAGAGAGAGGGGGGGAGAGAGAGGGAGAGGGAGAATGACAGATAGCCATGCGGGGAGGAGAAGTGCGGTCTAACGGGCAGGAAAAGGGAGACTTCCCGAAGAATGAGGACCAAGGATTCAAAGCACAGATACCGAGAAGTAGCTTAAGATGGTGAAACAGCCCGACAAAGGCAGACAGGTGGTTTCCTCAAACCAGAATGTGTTAATCTCCGCCGGGAAGATACAGATCCCCGATTTCACGCGGCACCGAGCAGCACTGATCCCTCTACTGGGAAAGGAGCAGACGGACCTCGTTTCCTCCGAAAGTTTCCAAACTCATCTGTCTAGGTCTACCAAACCGAGCCTCATCTGTTGTTCACGTAACTGTAAAAAGGCCCCTTTGATTACGTGCAGATTACGTGCCCCGGGACGGACCGAGGAACCGCTGTGCTTAGAAATGAATACACCTCATGCACATGCAGGCAGCGTGTAGCCCCACCTGAAGGTGATGCCCCATCACTACGGCATCACAGGCCATTTAGCCACTGGTAACTTGACGTTTGTTTGTTGCTCTTATGCGTTTGGGATCTTCCGGTTCGTTTGGGATCCTCTGATACATTTAGAAGCTGGGCTCCATGACCAATTCCTGTCAAATTTCAGGTAGATGGCAGTACGGCACAAAAACACTCAATGGGCAGCTATCCACGACAAAGCCGACCACATCCACAACATGTCCACCACATGCCCTGAAAGCGGGGAACAGGAGAGGACCCCTGGCACAGACGCCGACAAGCCTGGCTGAGGAGCGCAGACAGCTGGCCTAAGTAAATCTGATTACACTTCCCCCTTTAACAGGGAAAAAAAACAAAGAAACAGTCAGGAAACACCACTTTCTCAAAAGACCTAACATTTAAACCCAGTCTTTCTTGCTGCTGTGGCATTTTATGAACATTTATAAAACTCCTTTGGGAGGGAGGAGCGTGTGGAGGGGGGTCAGGCTGAAGGCCACTTCCTGTCTGTGTCAGAGTACTGCTGGCGTCTGGAAACACAGCCACCCCCCCCAAAAAAAAACACACACATGGAATGCTAATCCATCATTTTACAGTCAGAAACAGGACTGAGCACTGGAAAAGAACTGGTACGTGAACCCGGCACAGCTGTAACCGGGACTGAGTGTCGGAAACGAAGAGGAACATGAGCCTGGCACAGCCGTAACCAGGGCTGAGCGTCGGGAACGAAGAGGGACACGAGTCCGGCACAGCCGTAACCAGGACTGAGCGTCGGAAACTAAGAGGAACACGAGTCCGGCACAGCCGTAACCAGGGCTGAGCGTCGGAAACGAAGAGGGACACGAGTCCGGCACAGCCGTAATCAGGACTGAGCGTCGGAAACTAAGAGGAACACGAGTCCGGCACAGCCGTAACCAGGACTGAGCGTCGGAAACGAAGAGGGACACGAGTCCGGCACAGCCGTAACCAGGACTGAGCGTCGGAAACGAAGAGGAACACGAGTCCGGCACAGCCGTAACCAGGACTGAGCGTCGGAAACGAAGAGGAATATGAGTCCGGCACAGCCAGAACCAGGACTGAACATCAACTTCATCAGTAGCTAACGGCAGCCATACACAGAGCAAGAATGACAGAGGGGAAGAGAGAGAAAGAAGTCAGACATGGTGAGGAGCTGAAGTATTACTCAGCGAGGGGGAGCTGCAGAAGTGCCAAGTGACAAACAGGAATAACTAATAATAATGTGCTTGGAGGCCTCGCACCCACATGCCCCCCCCCAGCCAGGACGCGCGTGTTCTGCTTGCAGAGGCGGTCTCGCTCTATAACATCTTTACATAATTCAACTGCACGGCCAGGATTTCCTAAAATTACCCGCAGAACAGCATGTGTGCACGGTTTGCCAGCCATGACGGGGGCCGCTTACCCGCCCGGACGCCCACGCAGCACTGCGGTTTGGGCCGGGCCGTGCAGCGCTTCCTGACGGGCTGGCGGGTTATGGCGGGCCGGTCCGGGCTGCCCCCCCTTCTGTGCCCCTGTTACAGTGCAGGATGGCCGGCCTCAAGTTCATTCCCCAAAAAGGCCTGCTAGAGGTTCTCTTCCAGAGGGAACAGCTAAAGGAAGTCGTACGATTCCTGCACGCTTAGTCACGGTGCTGCACCTACATATATGTGCTCCAGCCAGACATCACTGCGGTCCAACCCGCCAGGCTCACGCAAGGCAGGGTGACAAAGGGGGACCGTGGATGGGGCAGGCGGGGGCAGCTTCACAGGTGGAGATGCGGATGGTGGATGCCCTATCAGATGACAGGAGCCAGCTGCCTAATAATGACAGCAGAACCCAACTCAGACCCCACACATTTCAAGTAGGGCACCCCCATCTCAGTCTAATACGTTACGCCCCCTGTTGCACACCCAGCCCCCCAACACCTCAAAGCGAGCCCCCTTCCCCCCAGTGGTGAGTGGGTAACCCCACCCAGCTCCCTCCCAGCGTTAATCTGAACATCTGACACTGGAATGGCACTGTCACGCTCAGCACAGGGCAAACCGGGCCCAGCCCTTCCCCTCGGGCCTGGCAGGCGGCCGGCGGTGGCGCCGCGGACAGTGGGATGAGTCACTTCCCTTGGAGTCTCGTGGCGAGTCCCAGCCTGGGAGAGACCAGTGGGGGACACAGGAGCTTTCTGCTCCGGGCCACAGGGCCAAACCGGAGGAATCATCCAGAAACGTGCTGTGACAGTGAAGAAGGAGTCCCAGCACCTGAGCCTGACAGGACACTCCACCAGGAGGGTGACCGTGGTTATCCAAATTATTCTGCCCCAAAGATACCCCCACCCCCTAAAAAGGGAGGAAACCCCTATGTCCAAAGGTTCCGAAGTGGCCGGGCCCACGCCCTGCAGAAGCAGTCGTCACCCTAACCCTAACCCCAAGCAACCTCTGTCACATTCCCAGTGGCCATGTGACCAGGTGGCCCTGCTGATAACTACTGCACTCTTCCTGATTAGGTTTACATGATCCAGATTCCAAGCGCTGCTCTCAAAGTGGTGGCCGAAGGATTTCTTTAAATGTCCTCTCTGTTTTTCGTACTTCATCCTGCGAAGCGTGTAATCAGCTCGGAGGACCCTGGGCCCACACGTCGCCCCCCTTCTGCCGGGGTGGGCTGGCGATTAAGAGCCATGATTATGAGGGATGGCGTGCATGCCGCATTCTTACGCTCTGACACGCAGAGCTCATTTCGGAGCCTCGCTGAGAGTCACCCCCAGCTACACCAGTATGAAGAGCTGACCCACGCTCACTTCGACTCACCCACCGAGTCATGCTGGGCTAAATCACTAGCTCTGTCACTCACCGGATACTGGTGCGAGAGAGTTTGTTGAGGGTTTACAGCTGGCTTTATGGCATGGAAACAGTTACGGGTCGAGGTGCTCATTACCTGGCGAGTTATATGATTAGGGGAAAGTTAAAAACACATAACAGAGAGATCCAGAGACTCTGATTCTCTGCTGCAGAGTCAGAACCACACAGCTGACTCTGCCTTCTAAACCTTAACCTGTTCCTCCAACCATGTGCCCTGTGGGATACCTGGTCACTAACAATGGTAATGATGTCCCAGACCTGGACAGCACTAGCAGACTTTCCTCAGCCATGGTCATGACAGCGGGGGGCAGATATTCCTTCCCCTCCACAAATCCTCTATCCTTTGAGAGGGAATCGGAGAACCCACTAACCCATGAAGAACTTCACTTTGGAGCAGCTAAAAACCTTGCAGGGATCACTTGAAGTAAAGGTAATCACACAGGGGCGTTTACTGAAGCCCCAACTGCGACCCTAGTGCCCCCACCCTCCAACACCCTCCCTCCAGTCGATCTGGGACAAAATAGTACTCACATCGCTCTTCCTGAACTTTGCTTTAAGGCTCTTCATCTCGGTCCATACAGCTCACACAGCGTCTGGAACAATCTGCGTGGCACAAGAAAGTGCATTTTTTCTCCCGCGAGGGGCCATGACGTGTCCAGGCGGGACGAGAAGCAGCCTGGAGCGTGATCACTGTATCCGGACTGGGGAGGAGGTAGCGAGCGGGGGGCGCCCTGGCCGTGTGCATGCGGCCACCGCACGGACACGACACTTTTAATGACTTAAAACGACTTTTAAGCACTTTAGCCATCTCCGAGACACGCCTGTCCCCGAGCCAGCGTGCAAAGATTAGCCCAGTGTGCGTGACTGCGGACCCCCTAAAACCCCAAGATAAGTCGCTCGAGCGGGAGCGGACGGCCGTGCCGTGCCGAGCCGAGCCGTGACAGCGCGCACAGCAGCCGCGCAGGGCGGCTAGCGGGTGTCCCGGGCGATCACACGGCACACGGCGCGCCATTAGCACACAGGAGCGCTCACGCCCCGAAGACCTTTGGCTACTGCTGGCCGGAGCCGAAGTGCGATCCCCCGGGACACGGGCTGCACACTCACCGGCTTCGCGGAAGGCTTCGCGGCGGGACCTGTTGCGCGTCTCCCGCTCTCCGTCCCAGCGCTCCTCCGCTCCGCGGACAGTGAGCGCCCAGGAGCGCCGAGCCGGCCTGCCGTGCCGCGATGGCTTCGCCGCCCGCACGGGTGACGTCAGCCGCAGATCGCCCCGCCCCCAGCCACGCCCACAACGAGATCGACCTGAGCCGGTACGTGTATTACACCGCCGGCGGACCGGCAAGCACTGCCGTCGGGACCTGTTGCCTGCTTCACTCTCTCCAACATTTCCCACTGAAAAACTACTCAGCATTTTCCTAATTTCCACACGTGTCCTGTCAAAAGGAACATCTGTAAATCCTGTAAAATAGTTACATGATAGTGAACATATAATCAATAATAAGAAGAATAATAATAAACAATACATGATACTAATGATCATAATAATGACAATAAATGAGTTAAATAAAATAATTTGGTATGTCAGAGAGACTGAGAATCTCTCAGTCACCCCCTTCCTTATACATTATAAGCATATCTGTATTCTCCAGGATCTACCTTGTATATTGCACATGTAAGTTGTTTTGTGATAAGACCAACAACTAGTAAAATTAATTTAAAAGACGCCTTAAATAAGAATTCTCCCCCTTCTAGAACAGAAAGCAGTTCTAGATCCTCTGAGAGGTCGGAACACTTAAGATTCTGTGTTCTATGGTGGGGGGGGGTACTGTACTTTACAGGCAAGAAGAACCAAAGAGCACACCTGTTACAGGTATGTGGCTGATTCTGGCATTTTGACACTCTGCATTTTGAGAGTCTCAGCCACACCCCCTGGTGATTTTTGTCTGAGGAATCCTGTTCAGTCGAATGTCCCTGGAGTGTAGGTGGGGGTACACCTGTTTGGCATAGGGGTACCCCCAGGTTCCACATAGCTCACACACCCTTGGCAGTACAGGCCCTGCCCCATTCTGTGGGAGGGAGGGGGAGGTCAATGCTGTGAACCTCTACTCAGTCAGGGCTTTAAGGTCAGGTGTCCAAGGGCAGACCTGCTTTCATAAAGTTCTGCCAACAAGCTTCCTCAACCCCCTCTATGACAGAAGTGTTACAACATGCCTCTGCTGTGCTCTGTAATTATTTAGTTAAAATAAGCACCGTCACAGGCACACACCCTGCAGTGATAGGCTGCAGATGATGCATTTGGCCAGGAGGTGCTGTGCAGAGTGCTGTTTGGAGGCTACATGGTTTCTTTGCTTCTGCTTTTGTCAGATAGCTGCATCACTGTCTCAGTCCTGTTTACTTGTGAAGTATTGCCTCCCACTATTAGTCACTCCACTTACAACTGCTTTGAAAACAAGCCTAACTGTCATTTATGACAATATCCCACCCAGAAGTCTATCATCTGGGACACACAGAAAAGGTGCTTCTTACAAGAAATTAAGAAATCTAATGATCTACTGAGTTGATGGGGCTCTCCGGGCAGTTTGAGTGGAGAGTCTCTGAACATGCTCATTATGAGTAATCAGTCTCTGGGCATGCTCATTGTGAGCAAGGAGTCTCAGAGCATGCTCATTATGAGTAATCAGTCTCTGGGCATGCTCATTGTGAGCAAGGAGTCTCAGAGCATGCTCATTATGAGTAATCAGTCTCTGGGCATGCTCATTGTGAGCAAGGAGTCTCAGAGCATGCTCATTTTGAGTAATCAGTCTCTGGGCATGCTCATTGTGAGCAAGGAGTCTCAGAGCATGCTCATTATGAGCAAGGAGTCTCAGAGCATGCTCATTTTGAGTAATCAGTCTCTGGGCATGCTCATTGTGAGCAAGGAGTCTCAGAGCATGCTCATTATGAACAAGGAGTCTCAGATCATGCTCATTTTGAGTAATCAGTCTCTGGGCATGCTCATTGTGAGCAAGGAGTCTCTGAGCATGCTCATTTTGAGAAATGAGTCTCTGAGCATGCTCATTATGAGCAAGGAGTCTCTGAGCATGCTCATTTTCAGTGATTAGTCTCTGAGCATGTTTCATTTGAGTGCTGAATTTTTCACTATTATTAGTGTATGTCTTATCTCTGGGTGAAGAATGCTTAATATTAAATCTATCTAGAATTCGATGTGGAAAGGAAGCATGACTCTTGGGACACAGCAACATGCATTGCTTTTCTTGGAGTCGGTCCCCTTTCTAGGGTGTACGCAGGGAGTGGGGTTAGCACAACAAACAAAAGCACAAGAAAGAGCCCCGAACACAAAGGATTCAGTACTAGGTCCCTAGTTACTGTGAGAACAAAGTAGCACATGCTCATGCAAGCAAAGAGCCATGATAAGGGGCTGGAAACAAAAGAAGGAGAACCAGGAAGGTCACCTGGCTCACCCCACAGTGACAAGCAGTGGCCGCCCTTCTCAGCGCACGCCCAGTACGAGCTCCTCTGACATTCTTTAGAAACCAAATAAACAAAGCGATAGTGTTAGAGTCCTTTTGGCCTACCCATTTCATAATAGAGCCAATGTCGGTGCGTTTTTGGGGCTCTGCCTGTGATACATCTCACCTGGCTGCCTGGGTGCTCTGCAGTGTGCTTCAAGTTAACCCCCAGGCAAGGAGCAGGCTGCGGGGGTAATTGGGCCCCGCCATGTTGATTTGGTCAAAAGAACACAGCAAGTTTCCGGCTCTGCCGGCTTCAGCTGAGCCAGGGAGGAGGAAAGGAAGGAATGTTTTTTGTGGTTAAGATGAAGAACTATTTATTCTTGTTTCAGTAAAATGTTTCCCAGTAGATCTGGGGCCTGTATCACAAACTGATATTTGTCAGCTAGATAACTTGTTGTATTTAAGGTGCCCCAGTCTAAATGGACTTTATCATTGTTCACTTACATTTAGCTAGACCACAAGTTATCTTGCTAACCCAAAAATCCAGGGCCCTGGGCAGCCGCCTTAAGCAGCCATCCATCAGAGAGAGATTACATTGTTTAGATGAAGATAATTTTATAAGGGTTTAAATAACTAGATTTATGCAATGGTTTTGTTGCAGTGTAACTTTTTTCCGGAGTCTACAGCAAGTGGAGTATTGTGCTTGTGACACATTTTGTGATAAAAAGCCAGACTCTACAGGGATCGTGACCACAGCACCATGTAAAATGCAATTAATGAACAGATGGGGCTGGAGTGCTTCCTGTGTGCGTATACCTGGCATATATCCCCTGTGTAACGATAATCACACGGCAGACAAAGCACCCGGCGAAGGAAGCAGCACCCAGACATTCTCTCGACACTTCCCAAAAATATTTAGGATACTGGTTTACAAAGAAAAGGTTATGGTACAAAAAAATCTCAAAATGAACATGAACAAAAGTTTCCAATAAACACGTAAAGTTAAAATTAGTCTCTTAGTCATCACAGACTGAAAATGACCCAAACCATATTTACTCTCGCTATTGATTTCACTAAATATTTCAAAGTATGACCCCTTGTGGTGAAGATTTGCAAACTGCAAACAAAAATGCTAATTTCATCCTGGATGTTTTATTTTTAGATTTAGACTTGTACAGAAAAGTAGGTAGCCTGTTTCTGACTAACTAACCAGTTAATGCTTCTGACTTAATTGGTGTTTTGTAGCAAACTGGTTAAGTTAATTAGGGATTGAAACCCTCTTCTTCGATATTAGATTCATTGTGCCTTGATTACAAACAAAATATGTCACATACAGGCAAGGGTCCTCCTCTTAGCCTGGAGAAGTCAATGCATTTTTACAAATATAATAATAAAATCTCACAACTGCAGACGGCATGATTAATATGTTATTTTTCTGTCTCATTCTGTTTTTTTTTTCATTTTTTTTGAATGAACCGTCTGACTAAATGTGGCTCCTATTTCTTTTGATGACTGACGTGATGATTTATGCCATGATGATACATGATTTCACTCAGTCCAGGGGATCCTCTGAGCCCAGCATAATATCCAATGTTTCTCAAAAGCATAGATACTAACAACATGCAACTGAATGGTTCCATGTAAGCTGCTTATGGGAACTTTCTGGATATGTCAAAATCAAAAACTGTTATGCGAGGGGGGGGGACATCACAGAGTATTCCAGGTATATTGTGTGCCCCCCGCATTTGACTGGTCTCCAGTCGCCTGAGCAAATCCTGTATGATGTGACCCTGCTGAGGAATGCTGCCAGGCCCGGGTTCTGCTGAGAGATCAGTGACTGGCTCATCATGTTGGGGACGGAGGAGGGAGGGGGCCCGGGGGTATAATGCAAGTAGCATGAGAAGCGGGGAACTGAGGAGGGGCAGCAGGGTGGGGTCCCCCGGCCGAGCGGGACCATGCGAGCTCAGCAGGCTCGGCCTCGCTTTGCACTCTCGGTTTTGTTGAGTAAGAGGAGAGTGACTCCCTGTGGTCAGGAAAAGCCGGCTGGGGTGGAAGGGGAGCGCACGGTGTGCGGTGGGGTGATGCAACCAGCCTGAAACGCAGGCAGGTCGTGCGGAGTGGTGGTAGGGCGGGCCAATGGCAGGTCGGCGCGTGCGGAGTGGCGGCAGGGCGGGCCAATGGCAGGTCGGCGCGTGCGGAGTGGCCCATGGTGCAATGGGGCATCCCAGCCTTCCATTGGAGCCACTCGCACACACACTCTGGCTTATTGTGGTCGCCCTTAGACTTTGTTTTCTCTCTATTTTTTCCTCCATAAATCATGACTGGTTCTAAGTTATTTCCCGGTTACTCACCTCTGCAGTAATACCAGGGCAAAGACTCAAAGAGTCAACACTGCCTCACCCAACTTAATGCTGTGATATTTCCCAGCAAGGTATCATGGGAAATATTGCTACCTTGTTTTCAAACTTTATGACCGTAATAAGCCCAGACTTGCTCAATCAGTCTAATTACCGCTCCTGGACTAGGTACTGTGGGTCCAAAGCCTGTCACACCACATTCACCACAAGTCCGACTTGAAAGTCTTTCACAAAGCCTTAGAACCCTGTGCAGACCCCAGTATGGAGTGGTCATGAAGGCCCTCCGAAACAACACCAACATACTGTACTCATAATGAATATTAGCAAAAAATTGTATCTGACATATTTATCCACTGTGAAGGGCTTTCCCCATTAATGTGATTTTTTTGATTGGAAATCCATCATACTTCTGAAAGTGATTATGGAGTTTTTCAAATCTGACAAAGCCAAAGGCCGACACGGTTAATAGCCAGGGAGGCCCATTAATCTGCAACGTGCTGCCCATCCAGGCCTGAGGCAGCCTTCCGGAACATGATGGAAGGCTGCTCCTCTGATTTCACACGTGGGTTTCACCACCGCTGCCCTCCTAAAACTCTCTTTCCTGTTCTCCTAGCATGAGGTCACCCCTCAGCTGAACATCTAGAGATCAGGTGCAGAACTTGGCCTTTCTAATGTCACATCAGAACTTGTGCAGCCACACCAATATGCAAACTGCTTCCAAGGCCTTGTCGGGCTGCTTGGTGTGACAGCCTCACAGCCCCGTGTCCTGAAGGTCGTGAGCTCTTGTGAGCCAATGAGGTGTCCAGCTTCATCATTTTTGACTTGGATCTTTACCTTGGCTACATACCTGTATTATGGCTCATTTTGACACCTGCATTATGTCCTGAGCTCTGGGCTAATGTATCCTAATGTGCACGCTTTTTATCTGTGTGCTTCCTAAACTGGTAGCAGGACTGTGACTCATTGTGTCAGTGTCACTGTGCCAGGACTGTGTGAGAAGCTTGGGTGGGTGGGGGGTGCTTTTGGGAAGATGAGAGCAGACCTGTGTAAAACCTGACTAAGTAATCCTCCTGGTTCTGAGCCGTCTTTTCCGACACTCACAGTACCGTATGTCCCAAATAGGGGTGTGATGTAAGTATTTGGATTCAACGTGTCAAACTGGAAGAAGATCCTCAGTGTTTCTGCTGCCTGGACCTGCAGGAGTCAGTGGGGGGTAACACTATCACCCACCGTCATGCCCTCTTCGGCATGCCTGTATCATCACAATGCATCTTATCAATGGTGATGAAACATTTGGTGATCAGATCACTGTTCTTGTCTGATGGAGGAACGAATCAGGCATGAATTTCTCCAAAGTGACTTTTTCCCTTTTTCCTTCTTCTGGGAATTAAAAGTGTTAATAGTAACCATGAGGATGGTAAATTGTGGTACAGTCCGTTCATTGGCAGTCCTTCAGCTATCTTCTCCCCTGTCACCCTGAAAGGCCACAAAGACAGCAGCCTGATCCTGTCACGTTAGGCTAAGAACGAACTCATTCAATTTACGGCTGTTTCATGATTACAATGCTCAACAACTTTTTTTACTTTCCTGTCACACGAATAAAAATATGTGAATCTTACAGTGTGTTTTTCTGCTGAATTCAAATATCTAACCCTAACCCTATCACAGAAGAATTTTAAGTGACACATGATTAACCTTTACTCTATGTATATATTTACAGCATCCATGCCTGGAGGAAGTGACTCATCTAAAAGGTAGAGGTGTATTTTCTGCTGTACTTCTCAGGAACATTCCTCCTGAGGGCCCAGCAGAAGTCAGCCTGGGACTCCACTTGGCTTGATATCGTTTTTCCATATCAGAGAGAGAGCAGGACCCTGTCTCAACACGTCCAAATGTGTTACCGCCTCTTGCAAAACAGACTTTCAGTACTTTGACCCATCTGTAACATCTTAAAAGTATTCATAAATAGAAATTTGATCAAAATTAAACTATATTATTTTAATTTACCCATAGATTCTTAATAAGGAATTATATATTATTAATATGATCTAAAAACTATGCATTTCTAAAATCAGCATAAAATATGTAATAGACACTCCTTAGTTGTTCTATGACGAATTCTTTTTTCGCCAGTGTTATTGAATCATTTAAATATGAATCACAGTGAGCTTGTTTATGTGTCAAATTAATTATCAGCTCAAGCGTTTTATCTATTAGTTATTTTACTCTCATGATATAGAAATAAAAACAACAAAGGACCTCCCAGCTGCAACCTGCCAGGACCATGCATGATCTTCAGCCTGTTGTGAAGTCAAGATGTGACATAGCCATAACAATTTCAATTTACATATTTGCAAATTACATATTTGCAAATGTACAAATGGCTCCTGAGTATGTGCTCCTGAGAGATCCTGTCCATTTACAACAAAGCACTTCAGAGACGAGCATCTCTGTGCGGCTGTCATGTTTATCCAGTAGGTGGCAGTAGTTGCCCACCTTCTCTGGCCTGCCTCTTGAGGGATGTCTCAGAGGGTGCGGAGCTGTAGTTGTGTGTAACAGTTTGTGTCTCAGGGCCATAGGCTGCTTCCTAACCTTCAGAGGCTCGCGACACATCATCTGTCAGGCTTCAGAGGGTCGCCTGGAGACTCGGAGAACTTCACAGAGTGCAACTGTCCAGAGCACAGTAAACCAGAGCAGTTCTTTGAATTTCTTCTCTCATCTCGTTCTAAGCTATTTATTGCAGTAGGTCTTTGATGGGGGGTGGGGGGCTTAAACGACAGGGGAGGGGGGGCATGCTGTTTAGTCTTCTGTTTGGTTTAATCTCCAGCAGGGGGCGCTGGGCTATGTCAAACAGGGGATGGATAAACAGCACAGGCTCAGGATTAGGTGTGCAGCTGATTGGGGGGGTTGGGGCTCTAGGTGACTGTTCTAGTGCCTCTAGTTACCTGAGTTTCGTGTTGTAGCATCATCAGAGCATGAAGTCACAAAGCTGGAGTATCCATTACAGCCTGGGAAATTGTCTATACTGAGAACAGCCACGGATCTCAGGGCCCAACTGGCCCGCTCCGTGTTACATCGGCACAGGCTCACGCAGACATGCCGCTCTCGCGCCTTCGGGGCCCGATTGGCCCGCTCCTCGTTACATCGGCACGGGCTCACGCAGACATGCCGCTCTCGCGCCTTCGGGGCCCGACTGGCCCGCTCCTCATTACATCGGCACGGGCTCACACAGAAATGCCGCTCTCGCGCCTTCGGGGCCCGATTGGCCCGCTCCGCATTATTTCACTTGTGTTATTCATCATATGTTCACAAAGGTTTACGGAATTAACAGATATAGTAACAAATATAGTACATCCTTGAGATAAAATGAACAAACTTTACATCAGTTTGCAAAGAACACTTAGTTTGTGGCTAGTTTAATGTGGGAGTAATAGCATAATCCTACATTATTTGTATAGCAACGGATCTCAGGGCCAGATTAGCCTCTGAGGCCCGAAGGATCAGGGACCGGAGTGTGTGGCTGACCTGCATCTGCATCGGCCAGGAACGTCACCTGCATCTGCATCGGCCAGAAACGTCACCTGCATCTGCATCGGCCAGAAACGTCACCTGCATCTGCATC